>JAQHUG010000279.1:88069-170348 GCA_028555095.1 Dicrostonyx torquatus | reverse complement strand
TTCTTCCTTCCTTCCTCTTCCTTCCTTCCTTCCTTCCTTCCTTCCTTCCTGTTCCTTCCTTCCTTCCTTCCTTCCTTCCTTTCTTCTTTCAGGACCGAAGCATAGTAACAGGAACTTGCCATACATTTGTTCACATACAGAAATATACATGTTTGGAAAATATCTCTTCAGTGTCACATCTCCATTCATAAAGCTTTTTTCCAGCAGCAGATAAACACAGATTGTATCCTCAGTGCAATGCTGGCTCAGTCAGGTCCCGCCTTCCATACATTCAAGGCAAACTGAGTGATCAAACCAGAATTTTTTTTTCTAGGAAATTATTTTGTTGGTGGATAGTTTTACATAACCGACAAACCTTAGGTAATGTACATATATCTAAATAGCATTCTAAATAAAATTCATGGATGGGAGTTAGTGACTCTCCTGACTTAGAGGGTGATCTTAGCAGAGTGGTCCCAAATCTGAATATACAGGTGCTGTCTATTTTGTATATTTTGCTATATATTTTGTGCTGGAATTTATGATGAAAGCCCTAAATTTTGACACTCACCTTGACACAGAACTAATTATTCCATTTGAGTTAAAGGTTAATTCTTTGATGTTGTTCTACTTTGAAATACATTTTTTTGAGATAGGAGGTGTCCCCTGCTAAATCTTTTAAGATAAAAGTTAAAAAAAAGAGCCCAGAAAGGAGACATAGAGGAAATGATGGTGCTTAGACTCTAGACAGAACTTGGAGAGACCCTCAAGGATTGGCAGCTGGGAGGGGAATGCATTAGGGTAGAAGAGAGGCCAGCAGCTTCTGAGGCAGGGAGCCTTACTTGATGCGATAATGACTTTGTGGGGACAGGAAGACAGGGGAAGTGTGGCAAGGGGATGTGGGATGAGACCTCTGAAAGAGAGCATCTTTGGAAAAGCTAGCAGTAGAGTGGGTGCCAGTTCGACACTGGAAACAGATCCTGCAGGATGGAGGAAGAGCTCGTGTCAGGATCACGTTGCATTTCACCCCAGATCTGATTGCTTTGTGTGACTTTGACATGCCTCAAGCTCTCCAGCTCTCCACTGGGATTCTGAAGCCTTTCGTTGGATGTGAAGTCATAAACAGACTTACAAGGCTTTCCTGACAGATTCCTGTGAGCTGCTACTGATTGCTGAGGAGGCTTTTTCTGCCCTTGTGGGGCCTCAGTAAAGACATCATGGCTTTGAGAAGGACCTGGAGCTGGAGTAGAACCCTGACCCCACATAGAAGTTGGTTCTTGGGTCTCAGTTTTCAAAACCTGCTAAATGAGAATATGGAGCAAGAGGTTAATAGAATCCATTTTCATGGATGTAAGGTCTGTTCCTGAGAATTAGAATCATTTTAGATACTCTGATTATTAGGCCATGAGGAATCACATAGAAAACACCAGTGTTCATCATGTGGAGCAATGGAAAAACGTTTCTTGTCCTCTGGAATCTTCTTATGCAGTCTTCTCCTGTAGGAGCTTGTGTTGGGGAGAGGCTGGTCTATAGGTGTAGGTGCAGTTCTGAGCCGGATCAGCTGGCATATGGCTGTGATCCTACACTGGGGAGGCAGAAGCAGGAGGGTTGTCTCAGGTTAAGGCCAGTCAGGGATACACAGTGAGGCCTTGTCTTAGAAGCAGACACACAGATGTGTTCAGCATGCCTGAAGAATGTGGCTTTCGAACTAGAAGTAGAGACTCTATGTTCTGCCCAGTATTTTAACAGATCATCAAACGTAGTCTCCTAACTCCCATCCCCAAGGGATTCTGAAGCACCCAGTCATTCTGTAACTCACTGAACAAAGCTTCTTTTTGTTCTAAAGGTCTTCTCCTTGTTAAATGTAAGATCCCTAGTTCAACAGCTGATCTGTTGAATAACACATCAAGAAGGTGGAGTGATGCCTCCCGCTGCTGAGGTCAATAAAATTATTATCCCTCGGGGGTAATACCTCAGAGGCAGAATTTAGCTGTTCACTATTATCTGTTAGAAGAGTACATGATGACATATTGTCAGCACGACAATAGCACCAGGGTCTGGATCAGTGGATCTCAAAATATTGGATGCCCTCTGAGTGGACTTTTTCCATCTGGCAGTGAAAGTGATGTGGTCAGGTGCTGGTCCAGGCAGAGTGAAGCCGTTGCAGTTGGACTGCTAGAGGAAGATTACATGAGTCAAGCTAAGGGCTGGACATGGAATGCTCCTGGACTAGGAGCATCGGTCCTTGCTCTGCTGATTCTCCAGGGATTCAGAACAAAGTAGGTACTTCACACATTCTGAGCATGAGCAGGGCTAGGCTGGGCTTGGCTGCACCAGACTCTGGGACTACCCATAGATCAGGCCAAGCTTCAGCAGAACAGGGGGGCACAAGCAGGGAAGGAGCGAATGAAGAGGCTAAAACTTCGATCTCAGCCAGCGGTCCCTTCATGGGCCTTGGTTTCCTATCACAAGGACAGAAGTCTGTTTTGCATTGCATCAGGACGTCAGGGAGAGAGGAACCTATGAGGAGTGGACATTTATTGATTCCTGGTTCAGTGGGCCTCAAATTTCAAGTCTGAGCTTATGGTCTAGCCAGGCAAAGGCCCTTTTGTGTTCCCTATGTCATAGCCATACTAGGCAGGACATGAGAGCTAGAGGCAGAGAAGGGATTTTCATCTCTGTACTATATGCATTTCTATCCTAGCATTACTGCATTAGGAGAGCCGAGGCCTCCCAGCCCAGCCATAGAGTCACGATGGCATTAAATTTCAGGATGAGCTTTTTCAGGGGACACCGACATTAAAGCCAGATATTGCCCTGAATACTAATGGTGCCCACAGATGTCCTGTGGGCAGTCCCAGCTGCTTTCCCCATCGAAGAAGAGGTGGGGAAATCCTTGTGCAAAGTGCACCAGTGCATGAGACTGGCTGGACAGAGGGCAAAGCATCTATGGGTTTCACATCTCTGTGGATGCTGTCGGCTTCTTTCTTCATTCTCTGAGCGGCTGCGCAGTTGCTTCCCCAGAAATTCTACACGGAGGCTATCCTACTCCTCAGAGCCTCACCTGGAGACCAATACTCTCCCGTCCCAGGGTTCACCCTCCTTAGCCCTCTCCTGGCTCTTGCTTACTCTACACTCTTCTTTCTCTGAGCAGGAAATCTGAGCTCCCTTCTGGATCCGGCTGCTCTGTGGAATTCCTTCTTTGCTGCACGGATTCCTGTGCTCTCTTCCTCACCTTGCCCACCTTCTTCTCCAGCACCCATCAGAGGGCCCATTCTCACCTTGTTCCTGGCTATGCTTGACGTGTCTTCTTGAGGAGCCTCTCTCTGCCTGGTGCACCAGAAATAGTGTTTTTCGGCACCATTACTCTCCGTTCTCTCAATCTGCTTCATTTTTCTTTAAAGCATCTGTCTTCTAAATATAGCCTTTCGCTTTTCGTTTGTTTGACATGCTGGAAGAGGGTCTTGTTTGTGCCCAGCCATCTGAGTGCCTCTTGCAGCAGTGCCTGCCCAATGGGGCATCTCAGAAAGCCACCCGTTAAATGAAGCATGTGAGGTTCCCTACATCATGCGTCATCACCTTACTCCTTTCCGGCCCCTTCCCTGTTTTGGCCAGCTTTGCTGAGACATTTTCTCTGCCTCCATGTCTGCAGTTTTCACCTCTTTGATTTTTCAGGCTCTACGACTTTACACAGGACTGCCCACGGAGCTTATGGGCATCTGCCAGAGCCACTGGCCTCAATGTCACCAAGCATTCACTCTGTCCTGCTGCAGGGACTCTATGCGTGCCTCTGGATCTCCATGTTTCAGAGCACCTTGCTGTGTTTCTTTCCCTGATTTCAGACTGGCTCCTAGATATCTTATACAGCACTGGCTCCTCTCTGGAGAGCAGAGCTGTGTCTGCAAAGGCCTCTCTCTAGTTTTTTGCAGTCTTGCAGAATTGTGCTGTGTCTCCGTGGTAATCCCTTGTACTGATTCTGGTATTCACTCACTAAGAAGCAGAGGACTGTTCTGGTCTGGAAGCTAAGGAGTCATGGGCATCTTGATTGATAGTCACTGTCCCTCAAAGGAGATCCCAGGAGGAGGGGATCCTGACTGATGATGCTCTGAGTTGGATATGATCTGAGTTGGATATGATCTGAGCTGACATAGGTCCTTATTGTTCCTGGAAGCCGGGGAACTCGCCGAGTCCTCAAGAGGATAGATACAGAATTTTTTCAGAGGGACTCTGAAACAGATCACGATGTGGTGTGGAGACTCCATCTCCCTGGACACAGCGTTTAGATAGGACTGGACATGTAGTTCAATGGAACAGCTCTTGCTAGCATGCATGAGGCCTTGGATTTCACTACAACACTGGCAGTGTGGTGGGGTTGCGGTGTTGGCAGCCAATTGAGGACATCTAGGATATTACCTGTACCTGTATGCTGCCGGGACCCGGGTGACAACCTGCAGCATTTAGCAGCTGTTTGTTTATGCAAGGGTGGGGGGTATTTTATGGGATGGTCATGGCAACTCACCTGCAAGGGCCTGGCTGGTTTCCTCAGATTGATTGTGATGGAAGCTGCAGGCTTGAATCAAGGAACTGTAGATGTGCTGTGTGCTTTCTGTGGTGACATGTAGGCAGATTCCGGCCGCTGTGCTGTTCTCTCAAACCACCATGTGCTTAATGATTATTAACAGTACAAATTTTGTCACCAAGCTAAGAGTAAGATTTATAGCAAAACGCTGTGTTTAACTTTACCTTACGGACAGATGACGTAAGCTTGAGGAAGAATTATCTTTTCCTGGTATTTCCAAAGAAGGAATTATTTATATTTCCCAATATTAAATAATCTTCAAAATTTTCTAATAGTTGAATTTCCTATTCAATTTCCAAAAAATAAATGTTTTCTAAACACTGAATGAGTTTATATTTCTAGACCTCTAAAGCTACTAATCAAGGTTTTATCTCAGTTTCTGAATAGCTCATGTGTTGGTGGAGGCTGTGCATTTGTTCTCAGCTGCCCAGACCCAAAATAATCACACAGAAGTTGTATTAATTGCAATACTGTTTGGCCAATAGCTTAAGCATATTTCTAGCTAGCCCTTACATCTTAAATTAACCCATTTCTATTAATCTGTCTATCACCACATGGTTGTGACCTACTGGTAAGGTTCTGTGCAGTGTCTGGCGTCTGTCTCCTGCAGCGGCTACCTGGCTTCTCCCTCACTCTGCCGACTCTTTCTTCCTCTATCTGCTTGAAATTCCCACCTTGCCCTATTCTGCGCTGCAGTAGGTCCAAAGCAGCTTCTTTACTAACTAATGGTATTCACAGTATACAGAGGGGAATCCCATCATGTAATTACATAAAAGATTTTCTTTTAGCTATCATGTCAAATTCAAGTGGTGTTTACTTCCCAAGAACATGATAGTCTTCATCTGAAATCACTCATTTTGTTTCCACGGAAACATTACAGGATTCCTCGACCACCATAAGGCATATTAATTGATTATGGAATTTCTCACTCTTTACATCGTGAGAGTGGTCTGTTTGGTAGGCCAAACTAACTATGTCATCTGTTACTTTTATACAAGAATTCCTATTGGCATACGTATGCTTAGTAATTGCACATGCCTTCGAAGCATATAGGAGGTAGTGCTTATGGCCTGCACAACTGACCTGTTCCTGGGTTTGACGGTGAGGTCTCAAGACTTGGAGGAGTGGAGGCCCCTGAACCAGAAGCACGTGATCCAACTGACCATTCGCCTTCCTTCTGCAGTTGCCCAGCGATACGATTGTTTATTAATTTCTAAAAAAGTTCCCCTTTCCAAAGTTATGCCATCATAAGAATCTAAAGCTTTTTCAAAAAACAGTGTGAGATCACAAAACGTGTTGCGTTTTGGGAAATAACATTCATAAATTAGGGTTTCTATTATTCCCTGACTTTAAATGGAAATATTAGGGTTTTCTCATTTCTTTGACACGTAAGCAGAATCTACTTGTTTTAGGTTACACAATGCACATCATGTGTGCTTCTACACATGTAGCCCAGTGCTCACCATGTTGCCCTGGCACTCATTGGGGAGCCCTGGTGCTCACAATGTAGATTAGTCTAGACTTGATTTCGTAGAGAGCTACCTGCTTCTTTCTTATGCATGCTAGGATTAAAGGTGTGCGCCACCACCGCCTGGCCGCAAGAAGCTTTTTGAACTTGATATTTTCATTGTTAAGTATCCTTTCCATAATCCACACACTGTTAGAAGCCTAGCATGATGTATTTGTGAAATGATAGTGATAGTTAGGGTAAAAATGGTATGGCCGTTTGAAATTATTTTCTCTGAAGCAGTGCTTTTGTTTAAGAGAAAGGAGGTGCAGGAGGGGACAGAAGCATCTCTACATTTCTATATGAGCAAGACCTATGAAATCAAGTTGTACTGCAAATTTCACACAGTCTTGAAAGGTCCTAGAGCTCCCAAGTATTGTCACCGAAGAGAGCCTTAGGGTTTTCTTTGAGGCCTTACTTTCTGCAGCTCATGCTGTGAGACAGCCCTGGCCTGGTTAAGTGGGCTTGGCCTGTTTCTGTGCTGAAGGACTGGGATAAATATTGTTTGCATCATAGACATTGGCTTTGCCTCCCACCTGTGTTGTAAGGGTCTGAACCTTGATTTAATTTCAGTAATTTTGATTCAACCCATACAGAGAGTGTTACCAGGGGTAAGTGGATGGTGTTGGTGTGGGTTAGAAGATGCAGACTTTTGGTTATAAGATGAATAAATTTTGTAGTTCTAATGAAAATAAGAAATAAGCATATTATTCTTATTATAAAATTATTCTTACATATAAATTTGATAACAATGGAGAGTAAGCAGTCATATCTTATATGTGCAAGGGTTCTCACTTGTGATATGTTAATTAGCTATACGGGTGTAAGACTTTTATACGTTTACCAAAATATTCTCTCAAAATTTTCTCCTCACGATTTCTTTGCACAGTCCCCCTCAAAGCCTCCTTTCCGCAATGCCACTCACCCATCCGTTCAGGACAGAAACTAAAAGCTTGTGTCTTTGGCATTATGATGCTTCATAGTCCCGTGGAAGATTTTTAAAAGACCTACCAAAAAGGGGTTTGATTTACAGGAAATGGATGACAAAATTTGTTTATAAGTCCCTTCAATTATTATGTGTTTTGTGACCCAATTATCCTTATCCTTATCTTCTTTCTTTCTTTTTTTCTTTCTTTTTTTCTTTTTTTCTTCCTTCCTTCCTTTCTTTCTTCCATACTAAGAGAGGGGAACTACTTTTATCTCTTAAAACACAATATTGATATTAATTTTGTAGTGTAATTTTTTCACAATTTATCTTCTCTCTACGCAAATATTTCTTTGCTGGTGTACTGAGCATCAGTGGAGCCGTAAGGCAGCTTGAGTATCTCTTACATAGCCTGGAATGCCACCACAGGAAGTAGCCACTCTGACCAGGGAACAGCCCATCATGATGCTAATATGGCCTGGTTTTCCTACTGCCAAGGTGCCAGGAGAAGCACGGTACTGTCTGAAGATGGCCAGATGTGATTAACAGGAGAGGTGAAGGCCTGGGTCCTGTCCTGAGAACCCTGGGACTCTCAAGAAGTGACCCTTGCACTGCCTGTCTTGGGACCAGGTACACAGACCACAACACTGATTGCAGCCACAGCTGGGAAGGGATTCAAGGCACAGCTCTGTCACAAATTGAGCATGTCCGTCATTTGTGAAACATTTGCCAGTCAACCTCACAGATGGCTAGTGAGAAAGCAAGCAGGTAGAAATGTGGAAATATTTGGAAAGACAAGGACACTGCTAAAGCAAGAAGAACATTCTTAGCATCCAGCAGTTCTGGCAGTAGATGCGAACTCTGGAATGGCAAGGATGGTGCTTGCCTCCTCCCTTGAAACCGCCATCTTGCCCATCCTATTCACTTCCCCTAAGTATCTAAATTGTATCTTGCTGGAAGCCCTGATATCAACAAATCACCATGCTCTGTGACTTTAAGAGGTGAGAAGCAAAAGCCAGCTCTGTGTTAGGGCATCCTCTCTGAGAGCATCTTCAGGATGAGATGCAAAGGGGCCAGGCAGAGACTGCAGAGTTGAAATTCTGGAGAGAGACAGCTGGATGGCTCCGGCCAGGCTAAGTAGAGAGTTCGTTCAAAGAATCCAGAGGTCTGTGGAAGGTCCTTCTCAACTCCTAAACAAAAGAATCCAGAGGTCTGTGGAAGGTCCTTCTCAACTCCTAAACAAAACTCACTTGGTGCTTGCAGGAAATGTGACCGAGTGACTCTTTCAAAAGAGACCCTAAGAGTCCAGTAGCTCACACAGCTGGGTCCACCTGTTCCCCCAGTAGAACAAAAAACAGGAAACCATGACATTTTAAGTTTAAACTTTGATTTAGTTTAATCTTACATTTTTTTTTTTGCCCCTTGAGACAGGGTTTCTCTGTCCTAGCTGTCCTGAAACTTCCTTGTAGACCAGGCTGGCCTAGGTCATAGAGATCTGCCTGCCTCTGCCTCCTGAGTGCTGAGATTAAAGGCTTAATTTTATCTTTGTGATGACATCTTACTCTGTTTTCTAGGCTGGTCCCAAACCTGTGATCTCAAGTGATCCTCCCTTCTCAGATTTCTGAAATATTGCTATTTTCATTTACTTCATCTCAGTGATTTGGATCAAATCCCAAGCTTTGTGCATACTAGGCAATCACTTTAGGACTAAACTGTGTCCCCAGACCCTTAAGGGTTTTTTTTTTTTAGTTTTAATTGCACTACATCCCGAAGGACAGTGCCGTTTGTATATAACTAGACCGCACTGCAGAAAGTACAGAGTGTTCATAGAAAAGCTAAACATAGCCGGGCGGTGGTGGCGCACGCCTTTAATCCCAGCACTCGGGAGGCAGAGGTAGGTGGATCTCTGTGAGTTCGAGACCAGCCTGGTCTACAAGAGCTACAAGAGCTAGTTCCAGGACAGGCTCCAAAGCCACAGAGAAACCCTGTCTCGAAAAACCAAAAAAAAAAAAAAAAAAAAAAAGGAAAAGGAAAACTAAACATTCAGCACTCAGCAAGGTAAAAATCGTGACAGCCAGAGCTGAGCTGAAATTTTCTAGGTATACTAGCAGGAACCAAACATGTGAGCTATAATAAAGAAAAGGAGTCAAATCAGAACTGACTCACGGTTGATACCTGTGTTAGAATTGGTAGCATTTGTGCTCTTAAAGCCATTACATACAATTTCTAGTTCTGGGAAAGATGCAACAGCCTTCTGCCTCCTAGCCTTTCCAACTAGAATTTCCTGATCAGCAGCGAGTTTGAACCCAGCATCAGGCAAACAGGCTGACCGCTGCTCTGTTTCTCCTCTTCCTCTCTAGTCAGCAGCCTCCCTGGGGATGGGACTACACTTCCCACCTCCTTCATGGAATCAGTGTGCAGAGCCGCTGTGACCAAGTGTGCCTCCCCCGTCTAGGTGTTGGACATCTCATTCCTTGTGGTACAGAACTGAGAGTTAGACCTTGCAGACTAAGGTCATGGCACCTCGTAACTGGGTTGGGGTACAGTGCACAGACTGGCTTAGTGACCCACAAGGGCAGGGTTGTTATCAAATCAGAATTTGTTCTCTTTATCTCTTCCGTCAATGCTTTCTTACCCTCCTATCCTGGATGGAAGCAGTAGGCAGGCTCTTGCCAGGTGCCAATAACTCTACACTGGGTTTCTAAGCCTGCAGAGCATCACGGGATTTTGTTTTCCTTTAAAGGTGACATGGTCTGTGGTTTTCTGTTATAGTAGAACAAAGTAAACCTAGGCAGCAGCTCTTTCCTTCTGACCTCAGAGAAACTAGCAGGAGTTCCAGGTTGCATCTCTATTCACAGCTATCAAGAACATTCGGACTCCTTTTCCCCAAGAAAGCCTCATGGGAGCCAAGAGGGCCTCTTAACTTTCACCTCTGTTCAACCTCTGGAAGACAAAATGACTAGGTGGTTTGTGTGAGACCCAGTGGGAAATCTAACAGTCAAACCTGTGTGGAACGGACGCTTAAAATAAATCCCACACTAGCTCAGAATTGAGAAATAGATGGTTATTTATTTAGGGGTAAACTCACAAATCAGACTTCTCTGCTTGAACAGAGAACAAAGATCGGATCCAGCAATCCAAAAGAGCAGCCAGGGAAGAAAGAAAAAAAGGGGCAGAAGCAGGCTCTGCATCCACATATATAGTATAAGAGGCCATGCCCCAGTAGGCAGGTACACAAGCTAGAAAATTTCCTACAGCAAACCTGCTTCAAGGCCACTGGCTCAGCTATACCTCTCAGCCCAGAGACTGCGTGCTAGGAAAGACAGGTAAATGTGACCTGCAATCTCATAATTAAACGCCTCAATGATGAAGTATGTAATAGAATCTTTCGCCACCCCAGGAACCAGGGTATCATGACTTGAAGAAGCAAAGTTAACAGACATGACCCTGAGACACACGAGAGGGTCTGACTAGGAGCCCACAGCAGCTTGGTGTGAGGTGCTCATGCTCAAATCAGAAAACAGAAAATAAATTCAAGTAAAGAAACATTTGTTTTTTTAAGAAAGGAAATTCCAGAACTGAAAGTGTAGTGACTGACATTAAAAGATGTTCTTGCTAAGTGGCTTCAGTATTAATAGGAATAAGAAAATAAAGCGTATCAGTGAGCTTGGGCACAGTTTACCACAGTTAGACAGCCTGGCATCAAGAGACAGGAAAAACAAAGGGTCTTACTGTCCTGGGGTTAGTAACAGGAGTTGTCATTCATATCACGCGATTGTTCTAGAAAGAGAAGAAACAAAAAAATATTAGGAGATGTAATGGAAAAAAACTCGCTAAAGTTATCCAAAGGTAAAAACCATAGGAAGTTAAGAATACCTATGCTAAGCCACATCATAATTAAACTTTTGAAGTCTACAAATAAATAGCATACCCTGACAGTTACCACAGAGGTATGACATGTTATGTATGGGAAAATAGTAACTCCTGAGAGAGTAAGTTTCCCTGGGAAGCTGTGCCGGAGAGTGGTAAGTGCCCCAGTCATCTGTCGGCACAAAAATGGCTGCCAGTGCTTGGGAGGTCTATACCCAGGGGAAAGACCCCTCAGAAATGGAGAGCTGCTTTCTCCCAAGGAGAGAGACCAAGAACCTGCTGCCGGCAGAGCCATCTTCTCTGTACCATTAAAAGAAATTCTCCAAACAAAGAGGAGGAGATGGTAGAATAATCTCCTAGGTTCGGGAGGTCAAGAACATTAGACTAGAACAAAACGGAGAAAATAAAATAGACTTACATTGTTTATTACTGCTATCTTGAACCATGCTAAATGGTTGAAGCAAAAATTATAACATTGGGTATCATGTTCAATGTATGTATGGTAAGTAGT
Organism: Dicrostonyx torquatus; assembly: GCA_028555095.1. Lineage (NCBI taxonomy): Eukaryota > Metazoa > Chordata > Mammalia > Rodentia > Cricetidae > Dicrostonyx > Dicrostonyx torquatus. The sequence goes on along the minus strand of JAQHUG010000279.1, from coordinate 158,977 downwards.
TAAGAAATTGTGCACTCAGACTGGGACGATAAAGGCTCTCAAGTGAAAGTAAGGCTTCCCCATTCTTCTGGCCTCAACCATATGCAGATGCCCTGTGTTTAAGTTGCTCTTATGTATTAATATAGCTACAGTAATTATTACCAAACTATACACTGTGATACACAACGACATTGGAAATTAACTGTATAGAATTCTTTTTAAAAGGATAAAGAGAGAGACTTGACTTAAATTACAAATATTGAAATGTAACCTTAAGTCATAAGATAGCGTTAATTCTTTTATGCCCAAGTGTTCTGAGTCAACCAGTTAGATAGCAGTCATTTGTCTAAGGGTTGTCAATAAAACTGCTGCCTTGTCTGGGCATGGAAAGACAGCCTGTTGTAGCCTCTCTTCGTGCACCATCAAGCTCTTTCCACCCTGTACCGTGCCTCACAAGGAGATCTGCTACCCGGGCCAGTATTTCCACAAACATTGGCATGCCAGCTAACCCAGAGAACTTTACAAACAAGTGACCTCAACCCACCTGAAGTGGAGAGAAGGAGACTTTCTTAAATGGTCTCTAGGCTGCTTGGATTACATGATTCTGAGCTACAACCTTCCTTGTTGATGACTTCCTTTATTAAATAGAATTAAATGTCTCTGGGGACATTTGTAAACTTGCTTCAGGGTGACATTTGAACGACTTTTGTGAACAATGCCCGGTGCATGGGAAGCTGCATTAGGTGAGCAGATGAAAGCCTGACAATCAAGCTGTATCTCTGTCTTTGTCATGCAGTTACCACAGTGACAGAGTTCTACATAATATCAAATAGCTCACTGTAAAACACCAGAAGTCGAAATGTTTTCTAGTCAGTTTTTTTCTCTTAATGCAAGTGCCAATCTGACTTCTGTCTGAGAGTTTTGTTAAGTAAAAAGTTTGCTTTTGCTTTGAAAAAGAAAATGGCAGGATGGGTGGTGGGGTGGCGGCAGGGGGTGGGGAGGATCAAATAATACATTTTACAAAAGAAACTCACTTCAGATATAGTTGTATGGCATTCTAGTTTTATTGCTGCTGCTCTAAGCAAACACTCTGACCAAAGCAACTTGGGGATAGAAAGATTTATTAGTTTACAGTTCCTACGGAGATAGAGTCAAGGCAGGAACTCAAAGGCATTGTCACACCCACGGTTAAGAGTAGAGAGGACCGGATGTTCCCACACTACCTGCTTGTTGCTCAGGCTCACCTAGCTTTCTTCACACCGGTGCAAGTCAAGGTCAGGGCACTGGGTGTTATGCTTTTGTTGCGGGTCCCGGGCAGCTTGCTGCGGGGTCTAGACCATGTGGCAGGTCCCCAATGGTTCCAGCCACGTGGTGGAGGTGGGCGGAAGAGAGAAAGATACACCATGTAGACTAAAGTTGAACATTTATTAGGTGGGTTATGGAGGGGGAAGGGGAGGAGGGGTTATAAAGGATAAGAGGAGAGAGGGAAAGGGGAGAAGAGGAGAGAGAGAGAGAAAGTGAGAGAAAGAGAGGGGGAGAGGGGAGAGTCAGCAGCTGCTTCTCTGAGAGGGGGAACAGGAAGAGCGAGAGTCGGGGTCTGAGACTGCAGGCAGGAAGGGAGAGGGTGTGGCTTGTCTCTTAAAGAGACAGAACAATCATTACACTGGGTCAGTTGACCATCGAGAGAATCTGCCAAAGCTATGTCCACAGGCCATTGCCAGGCAGTTGACAGTTCAAATTATCAATCCAGGAAAAGATACCATACAAGTGTAAGAAGTCAGGTTTGGCTAATACAAATACCATATAGAATAGACTTTAGAGTAATAGGGAGGAAGGGATTGATAGAGAAAAGAAGGATATGGAAATTTCAGAGAGTAAGTAGCTATTTGAAATTGTCACAACAAGAGGTGATAAATGATCTTTCCCAGAAGTTTGCTTAATACAGAAGATTTCACTTATTAATGAAATCCAGAGGGCAAGCTAACCTTTGCTTGCTGTTAGACCTGTTTAAAGATAACTCCGGCATCCAATGTACTTCGGACCTTTTGATAACAGAAGGCTGAGTTCTGATGCGAAGTCACTGCAGGCATCTGTTTAGACAGAGCTGCTAGAGTCAGGCCATTGTGTAATAAGACAGGAGAAGGCAGAACGAGGGACCCAAAACAGGGGACAATGTGGTCTCAAGAACGAAGCCAGAAGCCCGAAGCAGATCCAGTAGCACAGCCCATATGCCACCAACAAAATGTGTTGGAGGAGCAGAGGAATGAGGAGAAACACAGCTGTCTGGCTTTGGCCTAGAGCTCAGGTTTCTGCAGAGTAAAGCAAGAGGCACACTTGAGAAGGGAAGCAAACGAAATGCAAAAGCTAGCTGTCCATCATATGAGGCTGACAGACACCGAATCTCATCTACTCCACTGTGAAAGACCGTACCTTTCTCCCCTTTATTAAGAGAACCGCATGTCATGGACCTCCACATGGTGACACCATCTATGGGCAAGGAAGCTTTTTTTACACTGATGTCAATGACTGTAGACTCATGACTGAGAGTGGGAGACATTGGGGGTTGTTGTGACAACCCCCTTCAAAAAGAGAACAGTCCAGAGAAGAAACTATTGAAGAGAGTCCCTAGGGATTGTGAAAGAGTTGCCCAGGTATACCTCTTCACAGCTAATGTTTTCTTAGGGGCGAAGAGGAAGGACTCAGTTTTCTTTAAGGGGCTAACTATCGGAAGTTTGACCATACTCCCATTGGAGTATATGGGCAACACAAATTGGACATGATGTGTTCTTTCTTTCTTTCTTTCTTTCTTTCTTTCTTTCTTTCTTTCTTTCTTTCTCTCTCTCTCTCTCTCTCTCTCTCTCTCTCTCTCTCTCTCTCTTTCTTCCTTCCTTTCTTTCTTTTTTTCTTCCTTCCTTTCTTTTTTTTTGTGTTGAGTGGGGTGGTGCAAGAGTGGAAGGGTGGACTTGGAAAGAATGGGAAGCTGGGAAGCGAATATAATTAGGCTGCATTGTATGACATACCTAAATAATTAATAAAATTATAACGTGTGTGTGTGTGTTTGAGAGAGAGAGAGAGAGAGAGAGAGAGAGAACACAGCAGGTGCAAAGAGAAAGCACCTCAGGGATGCCTTTGAGGGTGACCAGTCCCGTACTTAGCCGTGGCTACTCAGCAGTTCCTTTCTGCCTGTTTCTTGTTCTCTTTGTGTGCCAGAACTGGATTGCAGGGGTGATACACTGTCAGGGTTTTCCAGCTCAGGTTGGCTGCCTTCCCCAGGTTTGCTGCAGGTCTGCGCTGGAGGGTCTAACCCTTCTTTCTGTGTGCAGTCCCTGCATTCTCCTCCATGACTTTCCAGCCGGTCTTTCCCTTCCTGTGCTGTGTTTTTCCGTCTCAATTGCTCTTTTGACCTCCTTCACCTGCTCCTCTGCGAGCCTTTCCAGCTCTAAGCCCTCCCACCTCTAGGCACGAGTCCTTTGCTGAGAAAATCCCCCTAAGCCCTGTGTTTGCTCTTTGCATACTGTGGGACTATGGGACCGTGGGACCGTGGGACCGTGGGACCACGGGACCGTGAGACTGTGGGACTGAGGGGCTGTGGGGTTTTGGGACTGAGGGAACGTGGGCTTTGGTGCTGAGGGGGATGTGAGGATATGGGGATGTGGGGACTTGGGGCTTTGGGACTGTGAGACTATAGGAACGTGGGATTGTGGGGATTTGGGGCTGTGGTAACGTGGGGCTGTGGGAACGTGGGACTGTAGGACTATGGGGCTGAGGGGATGTGAGGATGTGGGAGGGTGTGCTTTCTCCCTGCATGACTACAGCATTAGCTGGGAGACACACTGACCTAGAGGAAGCTAGACATGCTCAGATTAATTAAGCTGGGGTCTTCTAATTGGACCCTCCTCAGCATCTTGCTTGCTGATGTACCCTGCCCCGGAGCTTGTTCATTGACTGACTTGGGATGACTGACAAAAAACATAGCCGATGAGAGGAACATTCCTACCCAATTGTGGAATTAAGATTATCATGAGATCAGCTGCTCAGAGAAGAATCTCTCTTTGCCCCGGGGCTCAGCCCTTCACTGCTCTGACAAATGATGTTGTCAATGTTGTCGACTCCTGGGTAGATCTTAGAGGATCAGCAGGTATTGGCAGAATGAAACATCAGTTAACCTCCTCGGTTATGTATTGTCTGAATTGTCACGTGTAACTGAAGGAAGCTGAACATCCTTCCAAGGTAGTGTTGGCTGAATGGCCAAGTCAGCGGCCTTGAATAGCTTTCCAAAGAAACTAGACCAGACTTTGAAGACTGAGCATGCGGCGGCCAACTCCACTGTGTGTTCAGTTAAACAGGACCCCGCCCAAACTTCAAGACCACTCTTCTGTTCACATACCCATGCCATTTGGTGACTCTCTGCTGGACTTGAAAGCACAAATTTCGTCTGTGCAGCCGCTGACCGAGGCAGGCAGTGCAACTTAAAGATCACAGGTTTTTGTTGCTCGTTATGGTTCCTTTTATTATCTGTCTCATTTTTATTAGAATTAACAGGTGGGCCAAGAAATGGTTTGGGTGTGACATAAATGGTTATTGTTTGTTCTACTTAACATCAGTCTGGAGAGTCACCATAGGTGTTAATCTTAGCCCTTATCAGACCCGTCTTGTAGATTTTGAACATTGAATCTCATTTGGAACCTTCCCTTTACCCCTGCTACTGTCCCCCTGAGCAATGACAGTCTGATGGCACTTGAGTCTCTCCTCATCCCATGAAATACCTGGAATTGGTCAGTCCAGTTCTAGAATTAGGATCAAAGTTCAGGCAGTCCCATCGCTTTGGTGGAATGAGGGATAGAATCGTGGTCAGAAAATAATCAGAAGCAAGTGATCCTATCTCAAACAGGAACCCAGTGAGGAAGGATGGGTGAGGTGAACAGACATATTATCCACCCATTATGTCTTGAGAACATAATGAAGGGGTGTAGGGTACTTCATGCCCCTAGTTCCCACCCCCAGTAGTGCTGCCCTGTCAACAAGATCTTCGATTATAATTTGCTATAACTTAGTAATAGTGAGTGGTGTATATTATGCAGTTTTTTTTTTTTACCAGAGATATGAGCAGTCTGAAGAGTTGTCTGGGAAATCTGCCTGATGTTTTAAACATGAGCCATGATGAAGTCAGGAATATGAAGTATGTCCTGTGTGTTAGGCTGTGTTGGTTTTTCTGCAGGGCTTTGTTGCAGCCAATGGTACTCTAGCCTGGGAAGTAGACACATATATTGTAGGTATATAATATCCTTACTCGTTAATTCCATGGCTTGAATGGCCTCACTGAGTTTCTAAACGAAGTAAATCTGACACGGTCTTCATTCAAGACTTCACACAGGAGACCTGGCAGCTACTGTTGCAATCCTACTGCAGAGCCACCTGAGCAAAACAGTGTCTGTAATGCCACCTGTCAGCAGGTGGGCTGGGCCTGACTGATGGTGATTAAGTCCCAAGTGATTGTCTCACAACTGAAAATGAAGAGCAAATCTGCACCACGTGTCTCCAGTCCTCTAGGCAAATGCTCTTGATGGGGCACATAGAGATGAGTACAAGGGATGGGCCTGGCCATATGAGCACACTGCAAGTCTTGGCCTATATCACGCTCTCCAATTTCCCATTGGAAGGGCCCCGGCCAAGCGTTACATCAATTGGCATATGAGAAGTTGGGCATGGCAGTATCTACCTGTCATCCCAACGCTGTTGAGACTGATAGAAAAAAATCAAAAGTTTGAGACCAGCCTTAACTGCATGGTGAGACCGGCACTAAAACAAATAACTAATCCAAACACCTAACAGGTAAGAAGCTCTTGCAGAAATCGCCAGTCACATGACGATATCTCCAGTCACATGATCTGCAGTTGGGGGTAAAACTGTGAACAATAACACAATCTGCAGAGATATCGCTTTCCTCATTATTTCAGTCAATGGAGAAGGGTCTTGTTGCCAGGGAAATCCACGTCAAGGAATGCTCTGAGCGCCCACTGCACACTGCACACTGTCTAACTCCACAGTCTGCACTTTTGTGCAGTGCTGAGGAAGAACAAGACGATCATTTCTAGGACACGTTCTTGAGCCAAACGTTCTTGAGGACGATGTATTAAGCACAGTTGTGTGGATCTTCCCACCAAACTGACACATGAAATATCACTCAGGGCAAAAACGGAAAGGAGATCTTAAGGGAGGAAATGCAGAGAGGACAAAAGGAACACACAAAAGAGTGGCGTAAGAGCAGACAGGAGAAAAGCCGCAGTGGTGGCTCCAATATTCCCGCTCCACGAAGAGGCCAGCCAGCATAAGACCTCCTTTCCAGGTAAAAAGGTGAACCTAGTCAAATCAAAACACCATATCCATTGCTGGGATGTATGGGTTGAGCTACGTTCTTGATATGCTGGGTGAATCATTGTTCCTAACAGCCATCCGCAGACTACAAGACACGGTGGTAACCCCAAACCCCCACTGCCACCAAATGAGACAGGTGTGCTCTGCAATGCTTCTGATGCAGTTCTCACCTAGTACATGGATCCAGTTCCCATGGGGAGGGCGATAACCATGCATAAATCTGATGATCATACAGACACTCGAGGCCGAAATATATCACCCATCAGTACGAGGTCAGCAAGTGTTAACTCTTGACTCATGAATAAGTAATGTGAAATCCATCTCAAGCCCAAATGTGTCTAAAGGCAATAAAAAATATTTGGCCATAATAAACAATGGTGATCTGAGCCAGTCAGGTAAAAAGACTAGTATCCAAAGAAAGGAAAAAAGCACGCATATATGCTCGCCACTTGAGACTTAAGACAGAGGTTTCATGTTCCAGACAGGGACTTTTCCAGCTCACTTCCCTCTCTCCTTTGATCCCGCTGGGTTATGAGGCAGGACTCTTCCTTTTCCGGTTCAGTTCCTTCTCAATATCTTTCTATCCATTCTAGTTTCCCAAGCCCCAGAGGCCCTCACTGTTGAGATAGGGATAAGTGAATCTGACTGAGTCCTTAGTCACTCTTCCCTTGCACAGGCTGTGCCATCCCAGGTACATTTGCTCACTTTGGTGTGAGGGCAGGGTGAGCCTTCGGGGACAGTCCCAAGTGTGGGGGTCCCAGGGGTGAGCTGGACATAGATGGGATGGGTGGGGCACTTTAGGTGCTGTCGATCACTTGCTTCTTGTTAGGCTCTGAAGCAGGGTGGAAAGAGCCACCTATAATTGCTTCCTGGCTACATGTCACTACAGCTCTAGTCTCTGTTGGGTCCCGAACACCACTCAGCATTTTGTGTTGGGTTTTTGCCCAACTATTCTCAAACATAGAATCGAACTCTCTGTCTTTATAATAGAAATCTCCTTTGTAGAAAATTCAGAAATTACAAAATGTTATTAAGCCTTAAAACTAAAAATCCCTGACACTACCGGAGAGGTAGTTAGGCTTCCACACTTCACTGTATCTCCGTACCCTTTCCTCCACATCTACCAGCTGCTGCTCGTAGGTAGATTTAGAACCATCCTGCTTTCTTCTGTGAGCTCAGCAAACGTTCCCATCTTTTCATTGGTTCACTTTCCCTATAGCTGCCATTCTAGAGCCCAACGCCTCTGTAAGCCTCCAGTTTATGTCTGGCATAGTTTAGTTGTGGCGCCATAGCAGAATACAACTGGCTGAGTAACTTAGAGAAAATGTGTCTGACAGTTTGGAAGGTCTAGGCAAAGACAAGCCGGCACAGTTTCTGTTTGCTTCATGCCTTCATCCCAGAACTCCTTGGGAAGCTGAGGCAGGAGAAGTTTGAGGTCAGCTGAACTTATAATGAGTTTCCAGGGCAGTCTGGTCTGCAGAGCAAGATTATATTTTATATATAAAAAATTTATATAAATAAGCAAGATGACACTGACGTTGAACCCTTCTGTAGTGGAGGGAGATGAGGGGGTGGGGGTGCTATGTTCTTACAGGACAACAGAGAGGAAAGGCCGAAAATAGCTGGCCAGTTCCTGACACCCCTCTTCGTAATCCTGTTCCTGAGAGCAGGGAAGTGAAGGACTCCTGCATTCAAGCGCAACAATGCCTCCCATCTTCCCAGACTGCTCAGCGGCCTGCTCCACACAGGGCATCCAGAGACAGAAACAGAAATGGCTAACACCTGCCAGACCGTGAAGCCTTGGTCCTCGCCTTCCTGCCTCTGCTGTCTCTGTTTCTGCTGTCCCACTCTCTGCACCTCCCCTTCTGCAGCGCTAGCTCAGGATGGCCTGGTGTCCACCAGCTGGCCACAAATGAGGGCTTCCCTGATTTCCACCCAACGTTCTCAGCCACAGTTCTTAGTCCTTCTCCAATTGGCTGTGTGTCTTCAGACAGCTGCAGGTGTCTGAGTGGCAGTGCTGTGGATGCTCAACTTACCAGGTCCCCATGACCTCTTGCACCCCGAACTTTGGATTCTCTCCATTTTTTATTCTCACCCACGCACTGCCTTCTGTGAGCCTCACTGCCTGAACCTTCTGCTGATTCCCTCTGAGCCTTCCTGGTAGTTCTAGCGGATGAGTCATCGTCTCCCCCTCCTTGTGGATTGGGAGGGGCTGTCCACGCGCTCTTCTTGATTATTTCATCTACTTCAAAACCTCTACCTATTTAATTCTATATTTCAGATTTTCTTTTTCTCCCAACTGCACCGTAACTGCTTCTCACGGCCTCAATGCCCAGGCTCTTTAAATGCGTTTCCAAAACAGAAAAGGCGGTTCTGACACATTCTGCAGCCTCGATAGATGCTAAGTGAACCAAGCCAGGCAGGCAGCCACTGGAACATTCTGAAGTCACAGACACAGAATACATAATGCCGATCTTTGGGGGCCAGGGAGCTATTCAATGGGGAATGATATCAGTTGGGGAAGGCGGTGGTTCTGCGGTGAATGCTGGTCATAACTGAACAGTAAAGCCAAGTTGCTTATTGCCCCTGACTTTTGAGTGAAGGATGGATAGTGTCTGTATTTTACTGCAGTTGAAAATAGAATTTAGCATGATATTCTTCTCCTTGCTGCTGTGTCCACTACCTGTCCAGTGAGGCCTAGAAGTCGGTATTTAGAGTAAGCCTTTGGCTAGTAGATGCAATACAATCTGGCTTCCGGCAGAGGCTGCACAGTTGGTCCCCTTTGCATGCATGGTCCCAGCCCCTGCCTTTCCTGAGAGCTTACAGTTTCTGTCATACTGGGCTGTGCTTGCACCTTTGGGAGTTTGCACTGCAGGCTGCAGCTAGGACTGTCGACTCCTAAGCCGAAGTGCAGAACGCCTAGCTTTTGCACGCACAGGCACTATTCTTGTTACAAATGGATGAGTGGCTTTCCCTTTCTTTGAGTGGAAAAGGTGTGGAAATTTGATCGGAATGTAAGAAATGCTCAGAGTGGACAGCAGACTAAGAACCAAAGCTAAAACTGTGAAACAGAAAAAGCAAAACATGCCAGCAACATAGAACTAACCTTCTCTGATCTTGAGCCCCATACCCAGCTCTTACATGATGTCTAAGCCCAAGTGAGAAAACGATGATTTGGGCTTCGTCAAAATTTAAAACTTCAAATGCTCAGACGTAAAGTCCACAAGCAAGGAGAGAACATTTGCAAAGCCCGTAATTGGCAAGTGAATTGTATACAGACTCCATAAATAACACTTGCAATGTAATGATAAGCACAGAAACAGATTATAAAAAGAATATTGTCAGTGGACACGAATAGACTTTCCTCCGTAGAAATGCTGTGAGTAGCTAAGCAAAACAGTATCATTAGATATGAAAATTCTAAGGAACAGTGAGGCACATTTCATAACCCCTAGGATATCCCCCCCCAAACAACCAAACAACTTGGCACATGCTAAAATAAAATCAGTGAATGTCCACTGCACAGGAAGGATGTGGGGTGCATATCTCTTGTGTTCTGTCTCTAAGGTAATGGCTACAGCTGCTTTGGAAATAGTTTGGTTGTTTGCCGCACTTCTTATCTGACTAACTGGTGTAGGAGGGTCCTTCTGTATCTGTGTTGCTTTCATTGGTTAAATAAAGAAACTGCCTTGGCCTTTTGATAGGGCAAAACTTAGATAGGCGTGGAAAAGAGAACAGAATGCTGGGATGAAGGGCAATGTGGCAGACGCCATATTTCTCCTACCTGAGATGTATCCTGGTTAGACTCATGCTGGTAAGCCACAGTCACGTGGAGATATACATTAATGGAGGTGGGTTAAATGAATATGTAAGATTTAGCCAATAAGAGGTTAGAACTAATGGGCCAGGCAGTAATTTAATTAATACAGTTTCTGTGTTGTTATTACAGGAGCTAAGCTAGCCGGGTGGTGGGACACAGCCCGCATATCCTACTACAACTAATAATTCTTTTCCAAGGGGCATGCTGAGGTAAAGGGACATTTATCCCCAGACAGGTACAGGAGCAATGGAGAAAAACCATGTCATCCTTACTAACTCATAAAGGCAGGACCAAACTGGTTTGTCCAGGCCACGGGATGAGTAGTGGTAGTCTTGTCCCCCACTTGCTTTTATTTTCCAGACAGCATCTTGCTGTGCAGTCCAGACTTCAAACTCATGGTTTCCTTTTTCCTCAGCTTCTGAGCTGGAGGGTGAGTAGTGTGTGCTATCACACCTGGCACCAGTGCCATAAATTTTCCCAGCTAAAGGAATGAAAGTGGGACTCATGTCAGCACGGAGACACAGTTCAAAACCATTATGATAAATGCAAGAAGGCAGGTACACCGTGCCAAGGGTGATATAGCTCCCCTCACTGGGAGTAGAACCTAATAGTGGTTTACGTCCACATACAGTTCCCATGGAGATCCTGGCATTTCTCCTGGTCCCGTTCACACCTGGCTGCTGCCACCACCCTTCTCTTGGTCTGTGGTAGCATTCTTACATGCTAGGGCTTCTCTACCAGTGAGCCCTGCCAGGGAAGCTGAGACCAGTGGTACTTGTGATGTCATTGCCATAGTGGCTGAAAGTCTGAGAACACCGAAAACCAGTGTTTCTTACAGTACCATGAGTTTGAACATCTTCATTTTGTCTAAAAATAAAGTAGTTAATTTTTTTTATTTTTTAAATTTATTTTAATTTTAAGAAGAAAACAAACTATCTTTTCATTTTGCATACTAATCCCACTAATCCCAGTTCCCTCTCCCTCCCCTCCTCCCATTCCCTCTACCTGCCCCCCCCATTCATTCCTCAGAGAGTGGGGTAAGGCACATTGCTTTTGGGAAAGTCCAAGGCCTTCCCTACTATATCTAGGCTGAGCCAGGTATCCATCCAAAAAAAAATAGATTCTTGTGACAGTTTTATTTAAGACACACAAGTTTAATAAGGGCCAAAATACACACAGATTACTATACCAGAAAGAACTCCTCCGAAGAAGCAGGCAGGTCGGTGATCCACGCAGAGAGAGCGCTTTCCACGTGGGCCTATCATTTTATACCCCTCAGGACCTGGTGGTCCAGCCCCATTAATTAATTACAACTAATTAGGGGGTGGAATAATTAGCTAATAGCTGGGCGTGGCTATAAGCCAAAATGGCCAAGACCACACCCCTTCAGATTCTCTAAAAGCCAGTACGAGCCATTGGGATAACTCCTGGTGCCACTGCCAGTGGCCCCTCAGTCTGCCCCAGCCGCACAACTGTCACCCACATTCAGAGGGACTAGTTTGGACCTATGCTTGTGCCTTCCTTGTACAGCTGGAGTTGGTGAGCTCCCATCAGCTCAGGTAAGCTGTTTCAGTGGGTGAACACATCATGGTCTTGATCTCTTTGCTCATATTCTCACTCCTCCCACTTTTTGACTGGACTTCGGGATCTCAGTCCAGTGTTCCACCGTGGTTCTTTGTCTCTGTTTACATCAGTTGCTGGATGAAGGTTCTATGGTGACATTTAAGATAGTCATCAGTCTGACTACAGGGCAAGACCAGTTCAGGCACCCTGTCTTCTATTGCTTAGGGTCTTAGCTGGGATCATCCTTGTGGATTCCTGGGAATTTCTCTAGTGCCAGGTTTCTTGCTAGTCCCATAATGGCTCCCTCAATCAAAATATCTTTTTCCTTCCTCTCATCTCTGTACTTCCTCCTTCTTGGCTATCCTGATCCCTCAAGTTCTTCTCCCCTCTCCCCTTCTCCCCTCTTCTTCCCTTTTCCAATTTCTTTATCCCCCCACTCCCATGTTCCCAATTTTGTCAGATGATCTTGTCTATTTTCCCTTTCCAGGTGGATCTATGTATATTTTTCTTAGGAGTCACATTGTTACTTAGCTTCTCTAGGGTCATGAACTATAGGCTTAATATCCTTTGCTTTACAGCTACTATCCACATATGAGTGAGCACATACCATGTTCATCTTTCTGGGTCTGGGTTACCTCACTCAGAATGTTGTTTTTTTTTAAATTCCATCTATTTGCATGCAAATTTCAAAATGTCATTTTTTTTAACCACCGTGTAGTCCTTCATTGTGTAATTGTGCCACTTTTTTTAAAAATACATTCTCTGGTTGAGAGATATCTAGGTTGTTTCCATTTTCTGGCTTTTTACAAATAATGCTGCTATGAACATAATTGAATAGATGTCTTTGTAGTATGATTGAGAATCCTTTCAGGTATATTCCCAAGAGTGGTATTGCTGGATCCTGAGGTAGGTTGATTCCCAATTTTCTGAGAAACCACCATACTGATTTCCAAAGTGGTTGCACATGTTTGCATTCCCACCAGCAATGGATGAGTGTTCCTCTTACTCCACATCTTCTCCAGGAAAAGCTGTCACTGGTATTTTTGATCTTAGCCATTAGGTGAAAGATGGAATCTCAGAGTCATTTGCATTTGCAGTTCCCTGATGACTAAGGATGTTGAACATTTCCTTAATGTTTTTCAGCCATTTGAGAGTCTTCTGTTGAAAATTTTCTGTTTAGTTCTGTACCCCATATTTAATTGGATTATTTGGAATTTTGATGTCTAATTTCTTCAGTTCCTTATATATTTTGGAGATCAGTCCTCTGTCTGATGTGGTGAAGATATTTTCCCATTCAGTAGGCTGCCTTTTTGTCTTATTGACTGTGTCCTTTGCTTTAGAGAAGCTTCTCAGTTTCAGGAGGGCCCATTTTTTTTTTATTGCTGTTCTTAGTATCTGTGTTTGTGATGTTAAATTTAGGAAGTGGTCTCCTGCGCCCATGCATTGAAGGCTACTTCCTCCTTTCTTGTCTGTCAGGTTCAGTGTGGTCAGAATTATTGTGAGGTCTTTAATCTGTTTGTACTTGAGTTTTGTGCATGGGGTTAGATAATGGATCGATTTTCATTCTTCTACACGTTGACATCCAGTTATGCCAGCACCATTTGTTGAAGATGCTTTCTTTTTTCCTTTGTATAATTTTAACTTCTTTGTCAAAAATCAGGTATTCATATCTGTGTGTATTAATATTCGTGTCTTTGATTTGATTCCATTGATCAGCCTGTCTGCTTTTATGCCAATACCAAGTTGTTTTTATTACTGTAGCTCTATAATAGAGCTTGATATCAGGGCTGGTGATGCCTCCAGAAGCTCCTTTATTGTACAGAATTGTTTTGGCTGTCCTGGGTTTTTGTTTTCAATGTGAAGTTGATTACTGTTTTTCAAGGTCTGTAAAGAATTGTGTTAGAATTTTGGGGGGATTTCATTTAATCTATAGGTTTAATTTGGTAGAATTGCTAATTTTATTATGTTGATCCTATCTATTCAAGAGCATGGAAGATCTTTCCATTTTCTGGTGTCTTCTTCAATTTCTTTCTTCATAGACTTAAAGTTCTTGTCAAACATGTCTTTTACTTCTTTGGTTAGTGTTACCCCAAGGTATTTTATGTTATTTGTGGCTATTGTGAAAGGTGATGTTTCTCTGATTTTCCTCTCAGCTTCTTTATCATTTGTATGTAGGAAGGCTACTGATTTTTTTGAGTTGATCTTGTATCCTGCCACATTACTGAAGGTATTTATCAGCTGTAGGAGTTCCCTACTAGAGTTTTTGGGGTATGTATACTATCATATCAACTGCAGATAGAAAAGTTTGACTTCTTCCTTTCCAGTTTGAATCCCCTTGATCTCTTTGGTTGTCTTCTTGTTCTAGCCAGAACTTTAAGAACTAGTTGAATAGATATGAAGAGAGTGGACAGCCTTATCTTGTTCCTGATTTTACTAGAATCGCTTTGAGTTTCTCTCCATTTAATTTGATGTTGACTGTTGGCTTGCCATATATTGCCTTTATTATTTTTAGGGATGTTCCTTGTACCCCTGCTCTCTCCAAGACCTTTATCATGAGGAGTGTTGGATTTTGTCGAATGCTTTTTCAAATCCAATGATTTGATCATATGTCTTTTTCTTTCAGTTTATTTATATGGTGGATTACATTGATATATTTTCATATGTTGAGTCATCCCTGCATCTCTGGGATGAAGCGAACTTGATCATGATAGATGATATTTTTGATGTGTTCTGAGATTCGGTTTGACAGTATTTTATGAATATTTTTGCATTAATGTTCATGAGTGAAACTGGTCTGTAATTTTCTTTCTTGGTTGAGTCTTTGTGTGGTTTTAGTATTAGGGTAACTGCTGCCTCCTAAAAAGGGTTTGACAATATTTCTTCTGTTTCTATTATGTGGAACACTGTGAGGAGTATAAGTATTAGCTCTTCTTTGAAGTTCTGGTAGAATTCTGCACCGAAACCATCCAACCCTGGCTTTTTTTTTTTAAGTTGGGAGACATTAGACAACAGCTTCTACTTCCTTCAGGTTATAGGTTTATGTAAATTGTTCACCTGGTCTTGATGTAATTTTGGTATATGGTATCTCTCCAGAAAATTGCTTATTTCTTTTATATTTTTTTTCAATTTTGTGGAGTACAGGTTTTTGTAGTATGACATAATGATTCTCTGGATTTTCCTCATGTCCGTTGTTATGTCCCCCTTTTCATTTTTGATCTTATTAATTTGGATGTTCTCTCTCTGCCTTTTGATTAGTTTGGATAAGGGTTTGTCAATCTTGTTGATTTTCTCAAAGAACCAGCTCTTTGCTTCATTGATTCTTTGTATTATTTTCTTTGTTTTTATTTTATTGATATCAGCCCTCAATCTGATTATTTCCTGTCATCTTCTCCTCTTGGGTTGTTGACTGAAGCTGCTCATTTGTTCCTGGTCTCCCAGACCCAAAATAATCACACAGAAAATATATTATTTGCAATACTGTGTGGCCAATAGTTTAAACATATTGCTAGCTAGCTCTTGTACTTTAAATTAACCAATTTCTATAATTCTGTGTATTACCACATGGTTATGGCCAATGGTTAAGGTTCTGCCTGGGTGTGTCTCCTGAGTCTGTCTCCTCTTGCATCTCCATGGCTTTTCCTTAATTCTGCCTACTCTCTCCTCCTCTATCTGCTTGGAATTCCTGCCTTCCCCTATACTGCTAAGCCACCGGTTTAAACAGATTTATTCATTAACCAATAAAAGCAGCACATAGACAGAAGGACTTCTCATACCACTGGGTAAGTCTGATTATTTTTGTTCTAGAGCTTTCAGCTTGCTGTTAAATCACTAGCGTGAGCTTTCTGTACTTTCTTTAGTAGGCACTTAGTGCTATGTTCTTGCCTCTTAGCACTGCTTTCATAGTGTCCCATAGTTTGGGTATGGTATGCCTTTGTTTTCACTGAATTCTAGGAAGTCTTTAATTTCTTTCTTATTTTTTTCTTGACCAAGGGATGGTTCAATAGTTCACTGTTCAGTTTCCATGAGTTTGTAGGCTTTCTGAGATTAGTTTTGTTGTTAAATTCTAGCTTTAAACCATGGTGATCTGATAAGATACAGGAGGTTACTCCAATTTTGTTTTTATCTGTTGAGGTTTGCTTTGTTACTGAGTATGTGGTCCATTTTAGAGAAGGTTCCATGAGGTGCTGAGAAGAAGATATATTATTTTGTGTTTGGGTGGAACGTTAGTTATCTTATTTCTCTGTTAGGTTTCTGTCTGGTTAACCTGTTCATTGGGAAGAGTGGGGTGTTGAAGGCTCCTACCATTAGTGTGTGGGGCTTGATTGCTATTTAAGCTTTAGTAATGTTTCTTTTATATATGTGGGTGCTCTTGTATTTGGGGCATATATGACCAGGATTGAGACTTCTTTCTTTCTTGATGAATTGTTTCTGTTATGAGTGTAAAGTGTCCTTCTCCATCTCTTCTGATTGATTTTAGTTTGAAGCCTATTTTGTTAAATATTAGGATAGCTACACCTGCCTGTTTCATAGGTCAGTTTGATTGGAAAATCTTTTCCCCAGCCATTTACTCTGAGGTAGTGTCTGTCTTTGAGGTTGAGGTGTGTTTCTTGTATGCAGCAGAAAAGATGGATCCTGCTTTTGTATCCATTCTCTCAGTCTGTGTCTTTTTGTAGGTGAGTTGAGTCTATTGATATTATTAAGAGATATTAATAACAAGTGACTGTTAATTCCTGTTATTTTTGGTGGTAGTGTTTGTGTGTTTCCCTTCTTTGGGGTTTGCTGGTGTGAGGTTATCTGTTGCCTGTGTGTTTGTGGGTGCAGTTAGCTTCCTTGGGTTGGAGTTTTCTTTTAGTACTTTCTGTAGTGCTGGATTTGTGGATAAGTATTATTCAAATCTGGTTTTGTCATAGAATATGTTATTTTCTTTATCGATGGTGATTGAAAGCTTTGCTGGGTATAGTAGTATGGGCTTCCATCTGTGGTCTCTTAGTGTCTACAGCACATTTGTCCAGGACCTTCTGACTTTCACAGTTTCCATTGAGAAGTCAGGTGTAATTCTGATATGTCTGTTTTTATATGTTACTTGACTTTTTCTTTCTGCTCTTTGTATTCTTTCTTTACTCTGTATGTTTAGTGTTTTGATTATTATATGGTGAGAGGACATTTCATTTTGATCCAGTCTATTTGGTGTTCTGTAAACTTCTTGTACCTTCATAGGTATGTCCTTCTTTAAGTTGGGAAAGCTTTCTTCTATGATTTTGTTGAATATATTTCCTGTGGCTTTCAACTGGAGTTCTTCTCCTTCTTCTATCCCTATTATTCTTAGGTTTGATCTTTTCATGGTGTCCCAGATTTCCTGGTTGTTTTATGTTAAGAATTTGTTGGATTTAATGTTTTCTTTGACCAGTGAATCTATTTCCTCTATAGTATCTTCAGCACCTGAGATTCTCTCTTCTTTCTCTTGTATTCTGTTGGTTATGCTCGCCTCTGTAGTTCCTGTCCATTTACTCAGGTTTTACATATGGAGAATTGCCTCAGTCTCTGTTTTCTTTATTACCTCAATTTCAGCCTTCAAGTCTTTAACTGTTTGAACTGTTTGCTTAACCTGTTTGATTATTTCTTGGTTTTCTTTGAGAGATTTATTGATTTCTTACAATTTTTGTCTTTTCTTTCATTTCTTTAAGGAAAATTTTCATTTCCTCTTTTAAAAGACCTTCATAATCATCATAAAGTTACATTTAAAAATCGATTTCTTCTGCTTCTTCAAGTCTTCCTGATGTATGATCACTGGCTCCTGGTGTTACCATGTTGCTTTTTAGGTTGTTGGATAAATTCTTGCACTGGAGTCTATCCATCTCTTCCTTCAATTGATGCTGGCAGTGTCTTTGATTCTTGGTCCAATCCTTGCAGTGGCTGTATGTGTCTTTGGAAACTGTTCTTGGTCTGCTCTGTACTGTCACTTCCTGTGTCTCAGGGAGCCAATGAGGTCTCTCTTGGCCCTCTTTGATGGCCTGCTTTCTTGGTTTGCTCTCTTGGTCCGCTATGTACAGTTACATCTTATGCTCCAGAGTTCCCTCTCTCTTGGTCCTCTCTGTGCAATTGCAGCTTGTGTTTCAGCATTCCTCTGAGGTTGCAGGGGTGTGGGGTGGATAGAAGGGTTCAGGGGTGGATGGGAACTTGTAGCTCTCAGGGTCCAGTGGATAGGATAGGGGTATTGGAGCAGTCTACCTGAAGGAAACTGGCCTGCTCACTGGCTAGAGAAGCCGAGGCAGGTGGGGGAGCGGCATGGGGTTTTGCCCCACTATGGAAGGTCTAGAGAGTGAGGTGTCCTGCTGGGTTGGTAGTCACTCACCTCTTGGTTCTCTCTGTATAATAGCAGGCTGTGTTTCAGAGTTCCACAGAGGTTGTAGGAGAATAGGAGGGTTTGGGGGATAGAGTGGGACTTGTAGCTTGTAGGGTCCCATGGATGTGATGGGGTTATTGAACAGCCTACCTGCTGAAGATCATATTTTTTGCAGTACTGGGGTATTAGGTTCCAACAAATTAATCCATGGGCAACCAACAACACATACTTACCTCTATTTTCCATACAGAAATGAGACTAAAGCCCTTTTTGGCTCAATTTCAAAATGCACTGTAGCTTCCTTATGCTTTCCAAAGAAAAACAAAGGCCTTTCTTATAGCCTATATGAAGTGACAATCCCACCGGCTTACCCTCACCCCCAACCCTCAGATGTTCAGCCTCTAATTTATCTGGCATTCACTTCTCTTACATCTGACTCTGGGTACCCTCAATCATTGTAAAGTCTGGAAGCTGCCCAAGACCTCAACACCTGTCTCAGGATGACATTCCTATGAGTGTCTGTTGGTATCTACCTTTTCTCATTAGCCTACCAGAGGCAGCCTTGCATGGTTTATCTGAAGCGCTGGGAGATGCAACAATAAAGATTGGCAATTTACGACTTCTCATGTCTTCTTTCCTTTTGTTAGACTGTGAGAAGGACCCTGACATATTTATTATTTCTCCTGTGCTCTCAACTTCCTTCCTGTCAATTAGCAACAGTGTGTAGCAGGTATCCAGAAAATAATATCCCAAACCGTGATACTTGATTTCTGAGATCTTTTTCTTGCAAAATAAAGGCAGGCACTTCCTCTGAGGTTCCCTGGTCTTACTCAGGAAGGATTGCAGTGATGGAAATGACCCTGCCTGGTCACTTACTAACTTGAGAAAGGTAACTCGCAGGGAAAGGAGCTTCAAATTTGAGGCATTATCTGAAGAAGATTTGAAATGGCCACCATTTCATCTGGAATATCACAGGAATAGCCTGATCTATATATAATACAATAGAATTTTGGGGACATTTTCCTTCCTCATATCTTCCCAGGGTCTGAACCTTCCTCCAGAGGTTCTGGGTTCTTATCAAGCCCTGCCACAGTGTCCTCCAAAAGTCTAAAGTCCAAACTTTACTTTATGACTCAGAATGCCACTACTTTGACTTTCCATATGTTATGTGACTCCTTTGAACTTGCACATTGATATATTAAGGAGCCTACTCTTTTGTTAATCTGTCTATTGAATGTTTTATAGATTCAAATGATTAAAACTCCAGGAGCTGCTAACAGAAGGTTCTTTTGTGCTCAACTTGGGTCATTAGTAATGTTCATCACAAGAGTAAATGAAAGAGTAACAGAAAAGAATAAATGTTTTTACCTTGAAATCCATTTTGTTCTTCCCAAAGTGAGAAACACTGCTAGGGATGCTCCCAGCTCGCAGGCTCTGTACACACACACACACACACACACACACACACACACACACACACACACACACTCAACAGTACACCAGCAGTATGTGTGTCGGGTTGTATATTGCTTCTGCCACATCATTCTTGTTCAGGCTCACTCTCGTAATCGTGTATGCTATAAAAGATCAGGAAGAAATGGAAGAATCCATGGTACAGAAAAAGTTTGTTCTTGCCCCTAAGACTGGGCTTTGGCTGATTCCATGATGGCTACTTTAGCGTGTGCTATGGTACTTGACTGTCCTAGAGGACTCAGGATCGCCTGGCAGACATGCTCAGTGCTGGTGCCCATTGCTGCTTGCTTGCTCTCATCCTGCATCCTTTGTTGTTCTGTTTCCAGCACTGCATAGTGCTCAGACTGCTTCAAGGTGGAAACTGAGACTCCCCTAAGCCAGAATGGCTGCATGGAGCAAGGTCTTGCGAGTCAGCTGAGTCTTGCTAATCTTCACAATAGCCCTCTTAATTTAGGTGGGGACTTGACTAGGTTCCTGGCAGATCATCCAAAGGATGCTTGAGTGTAGAGATGACATTTGAGGGCTGTCTGAGGCGAGACAAGGCAGATGGCAAGGTTGGTAATTTGTGAACAGCTAAGGATGGCCCATACTGCAGAAGAGAACAGAAGCCCAGAGACACTCAGGTACTTAGATTTGGTAGAAAACCAGCTCAAAACTTGGGTGGAGCAGCCAGAGCTTTGGGTGACATAGTGGCCAGGAAGTAACTGTGCCTACATGGGAAACAGAGGGGAGTAGGTCCAGCAGTGATGTGCTCTGTGCACAATCATCTGCAGATGTAGGACAGTCATTGAGCTAGGACTTTACCTGTCATACTCTCAGAAGCTCTTAGTTATGTTCCTGGAAAATTCTGGACATCAAGAGCACGTAGATGGCTATGCTATGTTCACCTGATCCCAGGGTGTTTTATAATGTATTCTCCAATATCTCAAGGCCGGTCCACAAGGACTGGGTACAGCCCTAACAAGGCAGACTGAGCAATGACCAAGTCAGCTGAATGACAGCGAGGACATCTTTTAGGTGGGAGTGGAAGAAACCCTCAGGCTGTGCCATGGATTCAACGGGTATATCTACACAAAATTCCAAATACCCAAGGACTGAGTTGCCTTCTACACACGCAGTATTTGTGAAATGAATGGCAAATGCATGAATTGTACTGAATCAGTCCATTCATGAAGAAGGGGGTTTACTTAGTAGATAGCTGTCCACTGACTAACTGCTAACCTTGTGACTAACACACAAGGCATTCCTCTGTCCTTGCCATGATGCTGATGTGTATAAGCACACGTATGTGTCTGTGTATGCAATGTATGTATGTGCATCATAGAACATCAGACTCTTTCAGTGTGAGAATTGTAACACAAAGTGCCCTACTTGTCATTATTTCACAGAGGATTCAGCCTCTGTGTGCATTTTGGTGGAAGTTTGTGTGTGTGTGTGTGTGTGTGTGTGTGTGTGTGTGTGCCTACCATGTGGTCTAATGTGCATAGAACACAGGTTTGTGCATACAGTCACTGCGTTACATCCATGAATGCAACTCATCATGGACTGAATGTGTTTGGGAGCAGCTGTATTGTATGTGGGAAACTTTTCCTGATCGTTACTCTCTGCCCATTAGAGTATCACTATTCTGCAGGTCATTTACCTCGTATTGGAGATGATAAGTAATCCCGATATAAATCTCTAGCACAGGAGGATGGGCACCGCTTATACATGAGTAGTAGTTAACGGGAGAGACTTGCTTGCAATTTTGGTATCTGCAGGGGTCGTGTACTTAGCCTCCTGAGATACCAAGGGACAAGTGTTTGTGTATGTATATGTACATACCTATTCATGTATTTATTTCTTCTGTTCTTTATCCTGGATGCCACTTAATCATTGCAGGACGCTCTGCAGCTGGGTGTGTGTTCTGCTTCCAGCTGTCCTCATTCATAGACTGGAAACCAAATTGCAAAGTGCCCTGGGTCAGCCAAAACCTGTTAGCTTGATGTTAGCAGCTTAACTCTGGCGCGTGGCAGTGCTGATGATGATGACCAGAGGTGACAATGACTTTTTTTGGTCAAGTTTAGCAGCTGAAGTTGTGAACAGCTTTAGGACAAAATGCAATTCTTCAAGTTTTAATTTTCCTAGGGATTCATATTTTCCCAGTAATACTGATACTTATATTCCATTATCCTCAGTTGTGGACATCAGCTATATCAGTCAGTTCCATTGCCTGTGTTCTCTCTCTCTCTCTCTCTCTCTCTCTCTCTCTCTCTCTCTCGTCTGGCTGGTTCCAAATAAGAAACATCCTTAAAAAGTGAAAAAAAAAACAGAGAAACGGGGTCACTGGAGCAAGCTCACCCAGCGGAGTCTGTCGACTGCTTTGTAAAGTGGAACTTGACATAATCGAGTTCTAGATGTTTCTCTAGGCTCTTGCCTTGCACTGGAAGGCAGTCAGATCTGTTCAAGCCCTCGTCACTAAAGGGAAGCTTGGTCATGAACTCGGAAGGCTAGAAGAAGGTCTCCAGAAGTTTGCAGATGTCTGCCACTCAGCGCTGCTGAGCTCACCCTGTCTCCCCTGGCCTTAGGATGCAGATTTGGAGTCAGAGCATATCAGGAGACAGACGAAAAGGTTGCTGTTCCTGAACTCACAATACTTATGCATTTTAGATGACAAAAGTGATTGTAAAGCAGGTGGATCACCTCTCAGCTTTAAATTATGCCAGTGCGGTTACACACACACACACACACACACACACTATATTACGGTTAAGGCTTCTCCTCCTCCACATCCTCCCATATCCTTCCCACCTCTCCACCTCCCCAATTCAACACCTTCCCCCCCTTTAGGAAGGAAAGAAATAGGCAAACAAACAAAAATCCACAAGAGAACACACACATATACACACACACCATAAAAATACAAAATCAGAAACTATAATACACATGAAAATCTAGTAAGATTTAAAAAAATGCCTAAACAAAGCAACATGAGGCCAAAGGTCTATGAATATGCTACTGTGTTCATTTTGTGTCACCCGTCACCTATCTACCTCTGGGGACCCCTAAGTGTGGTTTATTTCCCAGGGAGATTCTAGTGGAGAAAACTGGCTTTTCCTTCTCAGGTTAAGGGTTGGACTGTGTCCCAGGGACCCCATCTGGCTTCAACCTGTGCAGACCCTATGCATGCTGCCATGGTTTCTGTGAGCCTCTATGAGCATCAGTCCCAACGTGTCTGAAAGACTCTGTCCCTTTGGGGTCCTCCATCCCCTCTGCCTCTTAAGACCTTTCAAGTATTTTTCCACAGAGCCCCCGAGTCTCAAGGGAGGGGCTTGATGAACACATGCCACTGATAAATTATAAAGTCTAACTCTGATTAACACAGCAGCTAATTAATTGACGTGTTGGGCTACCGTCCAGCCTCATCCAGGCTGCACATCTCCAGGTCACGCGGAGAAAAATGTCCCTGTAAGCTGTGCCACCACCACAGTGGCTAGATCCTCATTGTGGGGTCTCTACAAAGGCACGAGAAACACAGAGGACACTTGGAGTCAGTTGTTCCCACACTAAAAATAGTCGAGCTCCCCATATTGAGGCGGCTCACATATGGAAAGCCTGTATTTTAATATCCACCATTACTCACAAAATCAAGAAAATATGCAATTAACTCGACCGTTGATGCTGTAACCAGCACCTTGTGAGTAGAGCCCATTGGCTGCTTTAAGCCGCCATCTGGATGCTACATGTAGGCTGCTTTCAGTGACCTTGAGTCAGCTTGGCTGGGCCACAGCTGGATGTCAGAACTCCTTTGGACTCCTTGCAATGGGAATAGCATCGGATATTGTATTTACAGTTAATGGTCCCCCTGGCTCCCAGCTGAGACATACCCAAACTGTCCTAAGACAATGCTTTTCCTTATGAGTTTCAAATAGTTCTTGTTTATTTACCAGCACCCAACCCAAAATATGGGCATTCCTCCAGTCAGAACCCTCCATTCCTGACTGCCGCTGGCCCTGCAGATGTTGGCTTTTTCTTCCTGCACTCTTAGCCTTCCATCTGCAGGTCTGACGGGTATCAGCATCAGTACCGAAACAGAGTAACTGAAAATCCCTGTTTACACTCACCAGGAACAAGTATAAGAGGAATCCAAAGAAGCCAAACCATCACTCATCAGCTTAACGAAGCCGAATGCAGAAGTATCTGAGCATGCCGAGAATGATTTTTAGATGAACAGAAAACACCACCATCCGAATGCTATGATACAAAATCTCCTTATTCTGCTGCAACGGCTGATTGTTCTGTAGTTAACAGCACGTGTTGGCTTGGTGATCATGGCATGGCTGCTTACAGCTTTGAACCCTAGAATTAGTTAGGTGGTTGCTCTGGTCTGTTTTCCAGTCAGCTGTAGGGAGCTCAACAGTTATGATACTGCGGCTATGTCTTCCTACTTGTCACATCTAAGGGTGATGCAGAGTTAATGGCTTTGGTTGTGACCCACTTGCAGCAAGTGTTGGCAACCAGTGAAGAACCGGAAGTGAGTGGGAGCCTCACTCCCCAGAACAGACTCTCCTTGGCAGGAAGTGTCCATATGCCTGCCCTTCAGTACTCCATCACATGCTTCCTGAATACAGATTGCTGCTTTAGGAAATAGTTTCCCGGGTTCGATGAAGCTCATGGTTTACATAAAAAATATGTGTGTTGCTGGGTGGTGGTGGTGGTGGCGCACACCTTTAATTCCAGCACTCAGGAGGCAGAGGCAGGTAGATCTCTGTGAGTTTGAGGCCAGCCTGGTCTACAAGAGTTAGCTCCAGGACAGGCTCCAAAGCTATAGAGAAAGAGAAGCCCTGTCTCAAAAAACCTAAATATAATAAAAATAAATAAATAAACAGATAAAATATACATATGAATGGTGTAAAGATTGGCGCATGCTTCTGACCCAGTGCTACTACAATGGATGCCAGGATTGGATTGAGGAGTTAGGAAAGAGAAGATGAAAGGATAAAAAGACTCCAAAATAGAGCTGCTGTAAAGAAGATAGGGAAGGGAAGGAAGGAGCAAAATTCAAAGGTTTTCAGTTAGAAATAAGAGTCGCTGTGTGGGTTTAAAAATCTTAGGAACTCATGAGGTCGCCACGGTAGAAAGAAGGCAGGAGGGAAGGGGCAGACACAGCCAGGGGAAGGTGGGAGGAGGCAGCCGTGGAAAGGGCTCCAGGCCCAAGGCCCTCCAACTTCTAGTGGAGCACAGGGGCAAAAAGAATGGTTCTGCTAGCTGAGCAGAGAATCAAGAAGGACCTGGTTTTGTCTCTGCTATCCCTGGCAGAGCTGATTCAGTTGAGGACAAAAGAATATCCTTGCTGGTCACTGGATGGTCTCACTAGTACCAGGCTGAAGGCAGAAGCAACATCCAGGTGGGTTGTTGACTTAAGGAAAAAAAATCCATGTCCACCCTGTGTGACTGAGTACAGATCCTCTGCAAAACAAAACAAACAGGCAAACGCCCTGGAGGTGGGAAATTATGATATGTACCATTTAAGTGTATCAAGAGACATCCCAGGAGCCATGAGAAAAAGCTTGACCTGGGTCTTCACAAAGCTGTACACAATGGTTATGCAGAAAGGGGCGTTGCAAAGCATCCATCCCCAACTGTTGACAGTGTTAACAGAGAAAGGCTTCTGCCTTTTCCAGGCAGCAGGTGGCCAAGAAGACATCTGCCCTGAGAATTTATATCCCACGCCAGCACTCATGTGAATCTGAGGTTTGACTTTAGCCAACAGAAAAATCGTCGCTGGAAGTGATCCAAAGCTGCCAACCAATATGAATCTCCGCATGAAAGCCACGCGAAAGCATGCAGGGACTTCTGAAGGGACACATGGGATACTTAGGTTACAAGGAATTTCTTCGCACTTGCTCAGCAGAGCTTTATGCAATTCCCCATCTGCGCTGGGCACTGTCCAATGTGCTGAATCTATGTCTGTGAACCAGAGAAATGGGCCTTCCTGCCTACATGCAGCAGAAGTGGTAGCTAGGAAGGAGGGAAGGCAGAAGACAGATGGGTAGGTACAGGGGGCGACTGCTGCATAGATGGGAGAGCTGTTTGAAAAGGAGATCTGAGCAAACACTGAGCTGAGGGAGTCAGCCAGAAAAGAAGAAAACACAAAGACCGGGTGAGCAGGTTTGCATGACTTACTGAACGACACAAACAGCGTTGCTGCTAGAATTCACAAAGTTCACAACGTCAGGATGTGGCATTATAGTGGTGGCAAGCAGGCAGGGCAGAGCCTGCTTGGACCACTGTGCAGTTTTGAAGGGAAGAATACACAATGTGACAGATTCTCAATGAATTGCTCGGGCTGCTCTACTGGGAAACGGACTAAGGGAGAAGAGCAGGAGAAGCTGCCATTTAGTAGGCTGCTAGAGTAGAGAGGATGGGAAAGGCAGGCTTGAGCCCTAGCTGTGTCAGGACAAGATGTGAGTCTTTTTATCAAGGAAGAGAGATGCCTTCTCTTTCATTCCCCCCACCATCCCAATTGTGGGAGCAGTTTTGACTCCCATACTCCTGAAGGAGAAGTCACAGCAGACCCAAATGGATCAAGAGCAAGTGAAAATTTACTTCAGTGGACAAGTGATCCAAACCAAGGAACAGTATCTAGGGTTGGAGGGTGGTCCATTCTGAGCATCAACCTCAAAGGCTGCCTCTAGTATCTGAGCATAGAATCTTCATCCCCCATTTTGCTTCCTCTTGTCCACCCCTGGATGAATCCAAGATGCTCCCTTTCCTGGAATGGTTAGATGCTTTCTTGGAGGCCATTCATAGTCATAATTCACTCTGTTGCAATGAGATGCTTTAGATTCAGGACTGTGTGTAAAAGTATGGCTACTCCCAAAGCTGAGCATTGTGCGAGAGCAAAGGGCCACAGTGCCTCACTCCTGTTCCCGGTGGGAAGGTTTATGGATGATGATCTGGCATTTTGTTTTTACTAAAGCTTGTCTTTCCTTTCACCTGTTCAGCTTCACTCTCTCCTGCTCAGCCACCAGTCCTCTAACTCATTTCCCCAGCCTTCTAGACCTCATTGTTTGAACCCTAGCATTTGCTCTAGCCATTGCGGATCTGGGGTAGATTTCTAATCAAAGGGGGCAGAGTTTCAGAGGGCTAGCTACAGAAAGCCATGGGTGGGTGAGTTTTGTATCCTAAGAAACTGGAATGCCACTGTGTGAGTTTAGAAGATTATCTGTCTGGAAGGTAGAATCAGAAGTTCCTGACACATGGTGAGTTGATTCTGGAGTTCATTTGAAGTTTGTGTGGAGATCTAGATTAAGAATTCTGGAAATTTAACTGGGATCCACAGCCATCAAGTTATGAACAATCCTTCAGGGAACGGGCATAGAGAGAGAACCAACATTTCATAGAGAGAGGGGCTAGATGGCATTAGAGATGAAAGAGTCTGAGACGCTCAGAATCAAGAAGAAAAGGAAGAAGTAGAGAAGTTAGTAATGAAGATGTGAACGTTAAGTAGGCAACAGGATGGAGAGGTCATGTCAGAGATCATAGATTCTGCTAGATTTATAAGTCTGTGAGCTAGTTTTCTCCCACTTCCTGACTTCTAGAAGAAGACCTGGATTTTATAGGTTGGAGAGAATGAATACTTCACTATTTACAACCAGAGCTGGTGATACAAATGTATAAGCCAAGTGCAGAGAGAAAGCACAGGGAATATTCTTCAAAGAAAAATGGAAACAAAATGCCATTATTCTCTATTCTGAGAGGAAACAGTTACTCTCTCTCCCAGCATTTTGATTGATTATTTAAAATTCTGTATTATAGGTCTGTCTTTTGTTAGTATTTTGCTTTGGAAGTGAAGTTTGGAAAAAGCTCATGTTTTGAAGGTTTGGTCTCCACTTTATGGATCCAGTCCTTGAGGAGTGGTTGGATCCTGAGAGCTCTGGTTGGAGCAATGAATTAATCTTTTGATAGATTCATGATACCAGGGTGTTATTAAGAGGTAGCACCTGGTTGAAGGAAGTACGTCACTGAAGATATAACCTGTAAAGGTTGACCTTACTCCTGGACCCTTTCTGATAGTCTCTGATTTGTGGACACATGTATTGAACAGATTGGTTATACTACATACCCTTGCGGCCATGATTATTTGCTTCACTGCAGGCCCACAGCCTTGAGACAAGATGAGCCAAGTAAATCCCTCTTAATTTGTTTTTGTTTAAGATATTTCATAAAAACCCTACTGAAAAAAAATGTTTCAAAGGAAAGGAATACTTCATATGATTCCATGCAAAGATATCATCTAAATATTCTAGCTGAAATTGATATAAACTCAGAAAACTGGCTGGTTATTTTTCCATTAAGTATAGTGCAACATTGTTAGTATTACAACTTTTCTAACAGCATCACTCTAGCAAGTTCTGGAAAGGAATCAGAAATAGACGTGATATCAGAGACGAGCAGGCTTGGTGTCTGAGAATAGCACAGTCGTCTTGGACACATCAAGTCTTTCATAAGTGTGTGCTGATGTATGGAGCCTTCGAGGGAGGAAAGCCATTGAGAACCCTGCTGAGGAAGCACACCTACAATCCACGGGCAGCTAGTGCCCATGAGAATAGCTGCATGGACGGTGCCTTGGTTTAAAGCAGAAATACTATCATCTCTAGTTTATGATAAGCTTAAGGCTCTTCTTCTTTAGCATCAGTGCGTGCTGTCTGCTCTCCTGCAGTTCAAAGAGACCTAATTGTAAGCAATGCTCAGTTAAGTAAGCTCACATAATCTAAGTCACACCGTTCACTATTTAAAAATAAGCAACTCAACTGCATGACCAGAATCTGTGGCTGTGATGCTCAATTGGATGAGCAGAAGTGTAAGTCACAGAGCTTCATGAGAGCTGCTGGTTTGAATGACGTAAGCCTCTCCTCACTCTCCAGCAGCTTCATCCTACTGGGGAAGTTCCTTTAGAAGTACCGAGAAGGATGTGATTTAGGTTATATGTGTTTCAAAGCACGTCGTTTAAGCATTATGGGTATTTTCTACAGCTGGTTCTCAGTGTGTCTTTGGATGGTTAAAATAATTTAGAAGTCATTGCATTTCATTCTGAAAGCACATTGATAATTACTGGATCATAAAATTATGATAAAACACTCCTATATGTCATAGGTGTGTATCTATCTCTGTAGTTCTCTAACTCTATGCAATACATCTTCAGTGACTACTGTTCAAATGAATTCATTTAGAAATAGAAGACAATATGCAGTGACTCCCGAGATTACATCCAAAGGGTTCATTTATGCTGTGTTTTTATGATATTGGAAGATATGATACTGGTCATGTAGAGTGTTGCACACTGGCTGTTCTGCATTTTTTTTTGTTTCATACATCATATGTCCGAGGTCTAATTTAGACTCAGGGCATTCTAGACAACCTGAGTAAGCTTTCTCAAGGACAAAACTTGGTAGTTCCTGAGTTGAGAGCTCTAATTAATTGTCACGACAACATCAATGGGAGCACTAACTATTGCTGCTGCCTTTAATATCTAAGAAGTTTAGGAAATTATTCCTGTCAACAATGTAGTTACTCGATGCCTGTTGACAATTAGACTGATAAAGAATGAAGAGGCCATTATGGCACATGCATTTATTTTTAATTTGTTTGAGCAAGTGGGAAGATGGGTTATATAATGAAAAGAGGTGCAGAATGGAAAAGTGGTGAGTTAATGCTGGACGCATTGAGTTTAGTAAGGTTGCAGCGCAGGCTTCTGGATGGTAAAATTCAGGAGACATCTGGATGTGCTTAGAGGAAAGGAGAATGAAGCAATGCACAAATGGAAGGGCACAGCCTTGCACCATATGGTTTGGATGTGTCCCCTAAAGGCCTATATGATAAGACTTGATCACTAACCTGTGGGGTTATTGAAAAGAGGTAAAGCTTTAAGAGGTGGCCCTAGGGGGAAGACATTAGGTCACTGGAGAGTGGGCTGCCCTTGAAAGGAGTCTTTTGCCTTGAAGACATGTTTCAAGAAGATGAGGAAAATTTTGCTCCCCCTCCAGACCCCTGCTGTCCCTGGAGAAGTCAGATGCCCACCAGTGTATTATCTCTGTGTTCTCTCTGACTCATTCAAGTTTACCCTCCCTCATGCAACTCAGATCAGTGATAGACAGTCTACCATGGTGACAATGGTTGGACTCAGAGAGTGAGGTATATAGGGTCAGAAAAAGATGACCTAACCTCTAAAGAACAGTGAATGACTGCATCGTGTAGCAGAAACAAGAGAAAAGCATAACTTACGTGACATAAAAATTTAATTATTAAAGGCTTTGAAACCCAGGGTGTTCTGTGCTTTAAAAATATGTAGTATGGCCAGCTCTGTAGAAATACAATGGAACCAAGAGACAGTTTTCTAGTGGTAATGGACATTGGGGTGGGAGTGGAGGGAGGGAGGGAGACAGGGACAGTCATCTGTTCAAAGTCTTCCAGGCCTCCCATGCAACAATCCTTTCTTCACAGTGTGAGGTAGGAGTGTTTCTGGGAAATAGACTCTGAGTTTAGATTATTGCAAAGCAGTTGTAGAGATACAGATGGCAACAAGAAAGAGTGGCCTGGTCTGATCTTAGGCGGGACCATGTTTATGGCAAAGGAGCATTTTGTAACCCATGTGTGTGGATGGCCAAAACGCCTACAGAAGATTGGAGGTGGCCCCTTATAGGGGCGGGAGTGACTTCTGTACTGGGCAAGGAATCCGAGAAGGGTCTTTCAGCAGGAAACTATCATGATCAGTCAGGAAGTGGGTGAGAGAGATTAACATTTTTAGGTTTCAAAGTCCCTGACTTTAAAGGGAAGTGGTTTAGGATTCTATGACTTTCCCTTGGGGGAATTGAACTCTATTTTCTCGAGTTTGCAAAAGAAGCTGAAGAGAACACTGGATTTAGGGTCTCTTCCTGAGGTCATCATGGATCACCATTTTTGAGATGCAACAGATTTATCCCCAGGTTCACCGGCCCTGCAGAAGGTTGACTTTTAGACTTGTACAGTCTGATTCTAAACCTTCTCCTCTCAATTATTTATTTGTTTGAGTCTTATGTCTCCCAGTATGCTCTGAACTACCAATGATGTTTCCTTCTCCTTTGGGTCTGAGTCCCTGCCAGGGTCCTTGGTCCAAGCTAGGTAGCCATTTGGTAGCTGCTTGAAACCAGAAGGAAAAAGGAAGATGCTCATGAAGGGAAGGAGGCAGGTGCTACTCTGTCATTCAACACCACCATACAGATTCAGGGAACAGAAACCAAGAGAGCATTCAAACCCTTTATGGGAAGAGGGATGGTCAAAATGTTGAGCACTAGTTTTAGTCATTACAAGGAATAGATCAGAATTTAAAAATAAAACCATTGTGTTAATAGGATTGCCAAGATTTTGCTAGCCTATCCAGAGTGTAAAAATACCTGCAGAAGCCACCATCACCTAGGCCTTATGTAACTTTGTCTCGGAAGAGTTTTCATCTTCCGTGACCTGGAAGCACTTTACCTGTAAGGTCTGGTAACATAAACTTGCTGAACCAGATGCAAATAGAGACGTCCCGTGGCTTTCACAGTTGCCGGCCCATGTTTTGGTTTGGTTTGGAGATCGCATTCTTCCCTCATCCGCAGAACATGTTTTACCCATTTCCTGTGTTGAGAATGCTAGCCCATTCCTTAACTGCACAATAACAAGCAATATTTCTACTTTCAAATATGCACCCCTGTTATTTGAAGATGCCAAGAGGTGGGTACCAGCATGAAGAAACTTTGTTGTTTACTAGCTGGGCAGGGTTGTGTTACTTTGTTGTCATTATAGCTTCTCCTTACACATCCTGGGCGGGGGAGGTCAAAGCTCAGTAACATCTGTATAAGTCCTTGGTTAGTGAGGGGCTGGCTTCCAGAAACTCAGCCGCCCATGCTCAATCATCTGGCCTTCTGCATGGGATAGGAGAGGCAAGCAGTATCCGCCTTTTGTCCCCCAGGTGAATGCCCACCAGTCCTAGCCCTGCTTTAGGCACCGAGAAGCAGTCATCTCGCTGCAAGGCAGGGGCCTACTCTGCCTGGTATCTCAGACAGGGATCAGTACGCATCTGATGTTTGCTGATTATGAATTAGTACAACCTGTAGTGAGTCCTGACAACTGCTTCAGCACACGCACACACACACACACACACACACATTCAAATGGGAAAGAAAAAAATAAATTACAAAGTCTAAAGACATGACTTACAAACTGTGGAACTTATTTGTATTGATGCTAGTCCAGGCAGGGAATGTTCAGTGAGTGGAAGTGCCCATCACCTGTGTTTTCGTGTTTCATGCTGACTGAAGTAAGGAACAGGGGAATAAGGAGGAGAAGGGAGAAGGAGTTGAGAAGAGGAGTGAAGGAGGAGAGAAAGGAGAGAAGAAATAAAGTGAAAGGGGGGACAAAATGGAAGAGAGGGAGGGAGAGAAAGAAGGAAGAGAAGGGGTGAGTGGAAGGACAGGCGCACAAAGGAAGAAGGCGTGAGAGGGAGAGAGCAAGGGTGGAGATGTTATTATTTCATCAGATTATCAAGCAGCCTGGTGATCCCTGAAAGTAATGAGCCCTATTCCAATTTTATTTTCAATTCAGTTCCTAAACTTCCTTTATGCTGAGCTCTGTGGCCTTCATAAAGCTTTATAGTACACAGAGAGGTGTTGATTTAAGATATCTAAAGGTTTGTATAAATTGCCATATTTCAAGTCAAATAAAATTAACTAAGCTCTCTTTTATCCACACGGTATGCCCAAGAGTTCTACTTCTCCGTGCTCTGGGGAATGTTGGATGAAGATACATACGACTTGGCTCATTTCTGCCTGAATTCACCATCTATTCTAAACTCCAGGGTGACAGTGGCCACTGGAAATCCTCAAGATGTAAACCAGATGTGCAGGATGTTTCCCTAAGATGGAGCATTCTCTGATATCCATAAACTTGATGGCACTGAAACCCAGAGGTACTTAGCATGATGGTCTTACTGGCAGTGCCAGGGTGCAGGCTGGAGACAAGCAGTCCATGATGCTTGAGAAGTTCTTTTCAAAGACGTGACTCAAGTGAAGATGGATTTCTTAACTTTGGCAGTGAAAATAATTTGAGGCACTAGTATGAAGTGAATTTGGAGTTTATTACAAGTGTAGTTTAACATAGACTTAGCTGTGGGGATTATAAGGAAACAAGGGTGTTCAAAGAGACACCTCCCCAGGCCCTTGTCATGTTACTTCGTAGCCATATGTATAATTGTAGTGGTGGCGCTCCAGTTATATCTTAAAGAACTGCTAAGAAATGTTTTTCTTTTCTTTTTCTCTTTTTCCAAAAATTGAGACTATAGGGTGGTGCTCAAGTTTCCTTTGGCAAGATTGGAACCCTATAAGGCAAAACCACTAGTCACAAAAGTTTACCAGTAACGATTCTTTCTGGTCAGGCTCCTAGGAAATTGCAGGTTTACATCTGAGAAGTAGAGAGGCCCTACTGAAATGTTACACACTTAGGCCTTAATCATGACTTGTTGGTATTTAGCATTCTTTTTTGAAACAACCTCATGTAAAAAGAATATAGTCTGCGTATAGGCAATGGTTTTAGTTGATCTTAATTGTTCTGGTATTTGTGACTTAGCTGGTAGACTCTCCAATGGGACTGTGAAGAAGGCCTCCTCTTCTTCCTCCCCATCTTTCTCCTCCTCTCCCTCTTCCTCTTCCTCCTGTCTCCTCTTAGTTTTCCCTCTTCCTCTTGTGCCTCAGTCTGGGTTGAGTTTCATCCTCTTTTCTCATCAGTTCTTAGGTTCAAGATGGACTGGTCTCTCTGATGGAGTCTATCCAAGAGTCTCAAGACAGTTGCCTCCTCCAGCAGTCTTCCTGGATAGGCTTTGGGGTTGAAATGCTAAGTTAGCGTGAGGAGAAAGTTGTAGGGTGCCATTGTCAGGAAATGATTTCCCTTACAGGTGTCTTCTGACAGTCTTCTGACAGTCACCTTCCTAAATTGAATCTGCAGCCTCACCAGAAGCCAAGTATTTTCCCGGTGCCTGAGGTTCTAGGGACAAGATGAAATGGGTGTGAACTGGTGAGACTCCTGCACAGCAGTCAATGTCAATTAGGTCACAGAAAGAACACTTCACAAATGCTTGACTTACTCACACCACAGTTGAAGACCAAGTCCCATCGCATTACAGCCAGGAGTGATGTGAGCCTAGAGAGTAAACCAGGGCTGCAGGATGGAGCCTATAGAGAAGGGATCCTCTTCCATTTGCACTGACTCCACTCCCAGCAATGGAGGGTGCTTGCTCTTCTAGACATACCACCACACTCTGACCAGGCCTCCAACCAATAACACTTTCGTGTTCTCTGACCTTCTCCTCCTGCTGCCAGTACCAGGTCTAGATATGCTGATACCACCAGCCTATTGCTGAGAGCCTATGCCAGGAGACAGCCTGTCACTCCCCAGTGTGTTAATTTAATTAAGCTGGCCATTCCTCTGCTTACCATATCAAAATGGACAGTAATGTCCTCATTCCCAACTCCTCTGATCTCTTCCTTCCAGAGCATCTCACCTCCTTGATCCTGTTTCTGATCCAGATGCCCACACCATACCCTTCATCACTTTCCTCAGAACCTACCTCTCCTACACTCAACCACTTCTTGATCCCTGTGGTTTCCTACCCTTGTCTTCTCTGGTGCTCTACCAGGTGAGCCAGGAAGCCATAGTCACGGTTCTCTGCTCTTTTTCAGTTGTCGTTGGTGTCTCAGAGAGATTGGTGTGCTGAGTTCCTGAAAACATGGCTGTGTCCTCACGGAGATCAGTCACCAGAAAAGAAAACAAACAAACAAACAAACAAAAAAGCCCTAGAGAGACAGGGACATGGGCCTCTGTGAATTAACAAATGATAAGACTCTACAATATCATTACCATTAGACAGATCAGCGGGACAGTTGCTTCTGAGTTTCAACATCCTTGGAGTCTTCTTCTGCAGACAGCAAATTTCTAGACCTCTGCTGCATCAGTTCCTTCCCTCCAGGGCAGTGGTTCTCAACCTTCCTAATGCTGTGACCCTTGAGTACAATTCCGCATGTTGTGGTGACCCCAACCATGAAATGGTTTTGCTGCTTCATAATTACAGGTTTGCGAGTGTTAGGGAGAGTAACGTCAATATCTGATAGGCAGGATGTCTGGTATGCAATCCCCCAAACTGGTCATGACCCACAGGGTGAGAAACACTGTTCTGTGAGCTCGGTCATCTGAAGACAGCCGGTGGTGACCTTCCATGGAGAAGGCTAGGTGGAAATCATCCTCCGGTTCCTGGCCCCTGGCAGCAGGCTTGGAGAATGCAACAGTGAAGCTGGTAGCCATGGGAAGATGACCTGACCAGTTACCTCCTTTTCAAGGCTTACTCCACTCTGCTTTTGCAGCCCCTTTCCAGGAATTTGCCCTTGGTTGTCCTCCCTGGAAGTAGCTTTTTTTGGTGTCTCCTCATATTCGGTGTGGCATCTTTTCCTAATTGCTCTTGAATTACAGATGCCTAAAATCAGATTTCGTCAGTCTGGTGATGGCCAACCCATTCGGGCCTGTATTGCACCTAGCTCGTCTCCTACCCTCAACATTGATTAACACATGGTAGTCACTCAATAAATATTTGTACAGTAAATTTGGGTGTCTAGGAATTTGAGGGTCTGGTAAATGAGAGCTGTGTCAATGGTACTAATAGAGATACATTATGTATTTCATATTAGGCTTATTCCATGATATTGGATGTTTCTTACATTTGGTGTGTAATGCTACCCGCTGAGTCCTTCTTACCTATCTACAGTTCTCCCAGTGACCTGGGCCTGTCCCTCCCTCAGGTGTGCTTGCCTGGCTATTCTTTGAAAGGCTCCATCCTCCTCTGTCACGCCTAACCTAAGAATCATCTGAGTCTACCTTTACATAAAATAAAATAAATGGGACTGAAGAGATAGTTCACTTGTCCAAGCATGATGCATGCACAAGGTCCTGAGCGTGAGTCTCTAAACCAATTTGAAAAATGGGAGTTTTGTAGCTACCTTGAAATCTCAGTGCTGAGGAGACCGAGGATCTCTGGGGCTTATTAGCCCTCTATGCTAGTTGAATTGGTAAGCCCTAGACCAATGAGAGACCTTGTGTCCAGAACCAAGATTGACAGACACTGTTCTCTGGCCCTGTCTGGCTCCACAGCTCCAGCTGTGTCTTGTTTTTAGTGAAGTCTAAGGCGCGCGTGCGCGCGCGCGCACACACACACACACACACACACACACACCAGTTTTCCATGCCAATGTTTCTCTTGGTTCTTAGAGCTGTATGGTCTTTGTTGGTTGTTGCGGCCTGGCCTGAAATTGAGATGATGGATTCTCCATTCCGGATATGGTTTCTTCTGTGTCTGACTCAGAAAAATATGTGAAAAATAGGATATTTTTTCTGAAACCCTCGGAAGCAACACTTTTAGACAGTTGTACTGCAGGGCTGCTGTCGTTCCTCTCTCCTCCTAGGAATGCCTTGGGACCTGGTCCTCCACTCCCCGTGGCCTTCGCCAACAGCCCCTACCAAGTTCACTGTGCTTTCCTTTGCTGACTTTTCTCATTCCCTACCCATTTTGCGTCCCCAACTTCAAAATCAGTTTCCCTCGTTTCAGGGAGAGGTGGTGGGAGGGAGGCTAGGATGGCTAGACCAAATCCATCCTTGAAATGTGTCTAGATTGAGACAGGATAGTAACAATGACAGCACCTGTGCTGTATTTCAATATAAGAGGGAGTGAGACTAGGTTCTGGGATGCTTGCTCCGTGTGCTCTGTGACCCAGCATGGGACAGCTAGCAGCATCACTCCTGAGCAAAGGAATATTTTTGCTACCTCACAATGGTACAAGCTAATGGAGGGGGTCCTGGGCCATTCTATCATCGGCTTCATGTTGTGCGCCTTCCCTTCCCCTTTGTCCTCCAGCGTCTGAAAGGAGAAAGGAGCTATTGATTAGTGCACCCGTTAATAGATTTGTTACTTCCTCATAAGGCCGAGCAGATTCAGCGATTTTGAATTTAAGTAGGCTTTTCTTCTGGCTCTCTAAACTCCCAACTCAAATTACTTTAGGAAACACCAAAGGCCAAACTTGGAGGTGCAGATGATGGCATCGAGAGCAACACCACCCAAAATAAAGCCTGATCCTGAGCCTTCCGACTGTGAATGACAACCGGCTCCTGGTGCAAACCGAAGCTTTTTCTCCTTCCTCATGGCAAACCGTGTGAAGCCAGTCTGAAGAGCCTCTGTGGGGAGTGCTAGACTTCATGACTCAGGCGTAGGGAAGCAGGTGGTGGTTAAAGAAAGAACTGAGGGAAACTTTTCCTGTTCTGTTAGTTTGGAGAGTTCTGTGCACAGAAGAGAGCCCAGTCGACTCCGCCATCAGTTTCCGCATTGCTATGCTACCATGACTTCTCATTGTTTGGGTTGTCGCGTGTCACCTCTTTAACAAAAGTTAGCATAGACAGGGTGGTGATCCATTCTCCAGCAGCTCTGGATCAGCAGCGTCTGACATTTTGGAGCTTGCCAAGACAGCACTGTACTCCTGGTCCTCTTGCTTCCAAGCAGCAGGTACTTTTTGCCGTGACCTCTGCTCCCTCCCCATTGAGGTTTCAGTTGTATAGCCAAGCTCCCTCACTCACATGCTGGGCTTAAGAATGTGAATGACCTGTGCCTTAGTTATTTCCCTTGTGGCCATGACAAAACACCTGATAAAAGTAAGGCAGAGAAGGAAGGGTGTATTCTGGGTGACGGTTTGAGGGCACATTCTATGACGGCAGAGGATCTTGAGGTAATGGTCACCTTGTGTCTACTGCTGAAACAAAGAGGAGGATGAATTCTTGCATGTGGCTCCCTTTCTTCTTCTTTTTCCATGTATGACCCGCCTAGAGAAGGGTGCCATCCTCATATAGGATGTGCCTTTCCTCTCACCCTAATCTAGAGGCTCCGGCCCAGACATGCCCACAGGCTTGCCTCCTAGGTCATAGGGATCCTGCCAAGTTGGCATTATTAACGTCACAGCTCTGCACCGTGTCAAACAGAAACTCAAGTAGATCATTTTCAAGTCACAGTTTCCTGCCCCTTGTCAAAGCCATCTCACAATCAAAATGCATTTCATCCGCCTTGAAAGTCCCTCCAGCCTTAAAGCGGTCTAACCTCTTTGAGAGCGAATGAGCAGAGCCTCCTCTGCACCTTGGCAATGTCTCAGCACTGTGTTTCCTATAACATACAAACAAGTTTCATGCTTCTAACAGCCAAGGGCACAGAGTAAATGTTCCCTTTCTGGAACGAAGAGATGGGAACACAGCAGAGACATATCAGACCAAAGCAGGACTCAGACCACACAGGGCAAATGGGAAATCCCACAGCTCAGTGTTAGGTATCCAGAGCTCCTGATGGAGCCATCTGAAGTTCAACGGGTTTATGTAGCCACACCCTCCAGGTCTGGAATCTTGTGGCACACGTGACCTCTTCCACAGGTCAGTTCTCCACACGTGCAACATTTCCCTGCTGCCATCCCAGGGTCCTGACATTGCCACCATCCTATCACTTCCATCAAAACTTGGGCTTTTTCTTCATGCCACGGACCCCGACACCCTCATCTATGGATGTGGCTTCAGTAGCCGTCTGGGACTTTGGCTTAAGGCTCCATTCCTGCTTTTGTTTCGGTTTGGTTTTTAGTTAGGGTTTCATTACGTAGTCTTTCCTACTTCACTGGCATTGAACCCTTTATATAAACAAGACTAGCCTTAAATTCTCGTTCCCCTGCCTCTGCATGGCCAGTGCTGGGATTATGTGAGCACCACCACGCCTGGCTTTTGTTCTTCTGTTTTTCGTGTATGTATAACAAGTAGCATATGGACTACCTGCTGTCCTTGGGGCACATTACCACGGGTGGCTGTTTTGATCAGGGTAGCCCTTCACCAGCTTGCTCAGGGTAAGCTTTCTTGTTTTGACGAATTTGGGTTTTCTTCAGTGGGTGGGGTAGCTTCTCAGCTACCCCAGTGCTGAGAAGGCGGCTGGTCCTGGTGGGGCCCGTCTCCTCAGCAACTGCAACTCTTTTCTTCTCATTCTTTCTGTTGGAAACTTTAAACTCCTTTCCTGACAATGGGCACACCACCTTTCCTTCCCATTTGCTCTACTTGTGGCTGTTTGTCATTGCGCACCTGGAAAAGAATAGTGAGCACTAGTCTTTCTTGAGAGTCCCTCCGCCAAGCCATTGGCCCATTACTTTTGAACCTAAATGGCCCCTAGCCCAGTTCTCAGTAGAGTCTGTATTCCCCTGTGAATCCTCATGGGTTCACTCTCTGCTCTCTCCAAATTCCCACCAGGACAGTCTGTTCTGCTCTGTCTATAGTGTCCTAATGGCTTTCTAGCTCAGTGTTCTGAACTCCCACATTCTTCCTATAGACCAGATCCAAAGACCTACAATCCACGTGATCAGGTTCATATGAGCAATGGCCCCACTTCTGTTTTTCATGTGTTTAGATGTAATATTTTTTATCAATTCGTTGAGCATTTCATACCTGCCTACAATGTATTTTGACTTATCCTCTTCAACCTCTTTCTGAATTTGTGTATTTTTAAAAGATAATCCTAGGAGTTTGTTCTGTCCTCCGCATATGCTAATGGCGGTGGGTCTGACCTCTGGGATGTGGGCAGCTTAACAGGTGGCCCCACTTCTCAAGACTCATTTTATATGATGGAAAGGTATTTTTCTCATTTCGAAATACCTGACAGAAATCCTCTTCAGGAAGAAAGGGCTTATTTGGGCACACAGCACTGAATGACAGCCAAAGGTTGATGGCAAGAGTTGTCATACTCACAGTTAGGAAGCATAGAGATGAATGGCTATTCTCAGCTCAGTTTTTCATTCCTGTTCAGCTCAGAATCCCACCCAACCAGGGAACGGTGCTACCCATAGTTAGAGTAGGTTGTTCCGCTTCTGCCAATCCAGTCTGGAAGCTCCCTTACGTAATACCCAGAGCTTTGTTTCCTAGGTGGTCTAGATCCTGTCAGGTTGACAATGTTTCCCATCACAAGATGCTCAGGTATGGGAAAGGCGACATATTGGGAGATGGCTGCCAGTGAAAGAGTAACCAAAGGAGGGACATGCCACACCATGGGGGCCACGTAAGAACACACCAATGGAAGTCCA
This sequence comes from Dicrostonyx torquatus, assembly GCA_028555095.1. Taxonomy (NCBI): domain Eukaryota; kingdom Metazoa; phylum Chordata; class Mammalia; order Rodentia; family Cricetidae; genus Dicrostonyx; species Dicrostonyx torquatus. The sequence goes on along the minus strand of JAQHUG010000279.1, from coordinate 119,244 downwards.
AAGGCAAAAAGCAAAGGTCCCCTCTAAGCAGAGCCCTTTAATGTTTCCATAAAAAGGACAGATAAAGGTAAACATCCTAGAATTGTTTAATTGCAAGGCTCCTAACTGTCGAGGCTCTTCCCAGTCGTGTGGCACCTAGAGCTAGGCCACTAGGCATTGTGAATTGTTAGCTGCTAAGTACAAGCTACACAGAGGAAGGGCAAGGGCGTGGGCTCCGGATCCATTGGCTTGGATAGAAAAGATGTCCTAACTCTCAAGCTAGCCCTGGAAGTTGTTCACTTTGTGTAATTACTGAATAACCCTGGGAGATCAGTTCCCCCAGCTCAGTGGGGCCCCAGATGTCAAAGCATCCAGAAGCTAAGATCCATGGTCTCATGCACTTGGTAGTCCCCTGACACATGAGACTGGGCTGGCTTTCGCTGTGTGATGCTCGCGTCCCCGTCTCTGCTCCTCAGCCACTGGTATGGGGTCCCATTCATACACTTACAAATATGTAAGGGTTGGAAACTGACAGCTCCCAGGGTTGCCATGCTCCCTGCCTGCTCAGCCAGCTTCCCCGGGCCTATGTTTAGTGACATCTTCTCCACGAAAATCTCTGATTTGTGATTGGGTCGGGAGTGAAGATCCATCTAGGAAGTCCTAGGCTCAGAACTCTACCCCTGGATGTTCTTGTAAGAAATTTCTGCTTCTTATGTGCTCCCTCTTTCAGATAAAATCCAAGACTCTATCGCACATGGGTTTGCCATTTTTCCTCTCCCCTCTGCTTTTTCTGTCAAAGACCATTTGTTTTGCTGGAGTGTCACACATTCAAGGCCTGCTTCCTGACCCTGCGCTGTACCTTCATTCCAGAATTTATATTTTTCTTAGGGTTGGTTAGTATGTGTGAGTTTTCTTGAACTGGGCACATCTGGACAGGACAGGTTAATATCTGAACTCTATCATCTTTAAGCATAACGCATATCATTTATGTGTTTGCATGAGACAGACTATACCCCGTGGAGAGCTGCCGTGTGAGGTAGTAGGCTAATGTTAGCCCCTGTGGTCCAGGATAGGCTCTAAAACTGGTTAGCATCTCACCTTTCACGGCCCACAAAGTGAGTGTGTTTACAGCCCTGACCAATGAGCACGTGGGATGTACCTACATGCCTCCAGGTTTGCAGCCAGAACGTCCCGTGACTCTCACCGTATTTTCTGATCTCTACACCTATGCGTATTTATGCAATGTGTATGTTCTTGTCTTTCTGTGGGGCATTTGACGTGCCTTCGTCTCTGTCAGCTGAACTAAATGTTTTGCCAACAAGAACAACCAAAAGCAAAATGACTTTATAGTTCCCTGAGTGGGTACTGGCTCCATTTCGTTGGCTGTCTGAGGCAGTGCGGTGGTCTCCTTCCAAGTCCCACAGTGACGCAGGCTCCCCTAGTACCTATGCCACCATGTTATCTCCAGGTGAGACTGTGGCCCAGTTAATGTCTATCAAGGGTGAGCTAAGAGGAAAAGAGCACCTGGAAGTGAGGCACCCAGCTCTCCCATGGGCCACTTTCTCTCCAGGGGATGTCATTGGAAGGCCTGCATGGTTATAGCCTTTGCAAGGGCAGAAGAAGGCAGCTTCAACCGCAGAGACGGCTTTAGAGAGAGAGTCCACCCACATGGCCTGGTTGATGGGAAATGTGTACCTAGGGAGTCACCCAAGTTGCGTGCTAACCACCTGATTTTACAGTAATGCTTTCTTACCTTCTGTTTCTGTATGGTTGTCTCAGAACGCCACCTGTCTGGTGCCCTTAACTCAGTAAAGCAAAATTTTCTATGTGTTTCATACATCTATCTCTTCTTATGTTGTGCTTCCCGAACTCAGTGTTTGCATTCCCAAGGAAGTGTCTGGTGCTCTGCCCGTTTCCAGGAAGTGGGATTCAGCCTGGACTTGTTACATGCAGGAGTTACACCTGTGTTGAGTGCAAACTAATTTTCTTTCTTTTCTTTCTCTTTTTCCCAGGACTATACCTTAACTATGTATTTTCAACAATATTGGAGAGATAAAAGGCTCGCCTATTCTGGGATACCTCTCAACCTCACGCTTGACAATCGAGTGGCTGACCAGCTCTGGGTGCCCGACACATATTTCTTAAATGACAAAAAGTCATTTGTGCACGGAGTGACAGTGAAAAACCGCATGATCCGCCTCCACCCTGATGGGACAGTGCTGTACGGGCTCAGGTCTGTCCGCTCTGCAGGGCCGCTGTACGTGGCTCAGGTCTGTCTGCTCTGCAGGGCCGCTGTACGTGGCTCAGGTCTGTCTGCTCTGCAGGGCCGCTGTACGTGGCTCAGGTCTGTCTGCTCTGCAGGGCCGCTGTACGTGGCTCAGGTCTGTCTGCTCTGCAGGGCCGCTGTACGTGGCTCAGGTCTGTCTGCTCTGCAGGGCCGCTGTACGTGGCTCAGGTCTGTCTGCTCTGCAGGGCCGCTGTACGTGGCTCAGGTCTGTCCGCTCTGCAGGGCCCGTTTTGAAGTTGTGGGGTACACTGGCACTGAGATTCTCCTTAGAGTGGCTGATAAATATTCATGAGACATTCTAAGCTTTGCAGAAAGGAAAACCTCATCACTGGAAGATTTGGTGCATTGCTGTTCCTGTAAGAGTCACCAAAAGTTACAAAGTAGCCTTTTTGGATAGTTTGTGTATAATTGGGTTGCCATATCTAAGAACACAGATTCCCATATCAGAAAGCATATCAAAAGACCTGTAATTAATATTCCCTTGACACTTGAAAGGCAAAGTTTTTTTTTTTTTCAAAATGAACTGCACTGCTTAATGAGAAGATGTCTATTGTGCAGAGTTAAGGTATAGTCTCATCCGTACTCTGTGGAGGCAATGCCGAGATCCTGACACAGGAGACAGACATTTCTCCAGGGCTTAAGATGGAGTCAGCTACCTGAAAGCCAGGCTGCCCCCTGAGCTGCACAGAGGAGGCCTAGGACTTCCCTGCTTCCTAGGAAATGACCTGATCTTCCTATTATGCTCCACCCTGCTGTTTTATAATTGTATGTTAGCAATTTGCTGAGCAACATTCGCAAGCCCTCTGTTTCTGCGTGGATTTTACACTGATTTTGGTTCTGGGCTGCTGTTGTTCGGTACAGATGTGTGGATGCCCCTGTCTGACTTCCTTGATGCTATGGGTTAAAAGTAGCCTTGAGGCCTTCTGGGTGTGGCCCATAGTTTTGAATGCAACATTATGTGGGTCTCTAGGAGGAAGTCCTATCTCAGGTTGCTGTGAGTTCAGGACTTTCTCAGAAGACTCCAATAGCTAAAAGTAAAACCCCAAACCGAATGTGTTGAAATCTACCTCCCGTGGTGTGTAGAGTCTCTAGATTGAATAGAGGAGATTATTTAGCTTAGCCCTGGCTAGAAAATATTGAATGTCTTTTTTAACCAACCACAATATTGTAGCCAAAGTTGGGATTTATGCCAAATCAGACCTTTCTAAGTGGAAGGGAATCCTAGCGGCATGGCAATAAGGACTGTGATGGTGTCTCACCAGAGTCCAGCCTGTTGTTCCATGGCCAGGTCGAGCAGTTTATATTTTCACTCCACAGTGAGGCATTCGGCTCCAGCGTGAGAGGTTCTAAAAGTGCGCTGGTCTCAGTGGAACAGCACCTACCCTGACACGTCCATTCCCCTCACCAAAGTCGAGAACAACTGTGTGTGTCTATGCCCTGTTTGTCCATACGTGTGGATGTAAGTGGAGGGACCTGAGTTCATGTCTGTGTGTGCATGTGGATATATGTCTATAATGCAGGCAGGCTGGGGAGGAATGTCAAAGGACTTTTTTAAACAAAGCATGCTCTTTGGGTTCTCTTCCTTTAATATTTTTTTTATTCTTCATTTAAAAATATTTTCCTCATGGTCTCTTTATTTTCATTTTGCATGTACTTATTTTGGGTGTGTATTCATTCAAGGAGGGTAGGCTACCTGAAGGAACTGCTTCTCTTCTTCCACCCTGTGGGTATCCAGAACTCAGCTCAGGTTTCAGGCTTGCTGCCTAACGTCTTTCCCCACGAGTTGTTTTGCTGGCTCTGCATTCTTTTTTTTTTTTTCTTGACGGAAGTGGACTCTATCAATTTGCCTTTGGTAAAAATCAAAAGGCTGTCACTTTGGGGAATAGATTATGTAACACGCACGCACGCAAGTGCTGTATGAAGTTTGGAATTTCATTTCAAGGTGTCAAATTCCATGCCAAACAAAAGGGAAGAGTAAAAAATAGAAAAGCAACCGAACAAAGAAGAAACTATTTTCTAAAATTGTATCTCTACGTCACACTTGACCTACAAAGGAAGTACTGCTGCAGTCGTAATCAGGGGACCTTTCATGATAGCCTTACACAACAGTCTAACCATCGCCGTTTGGTTAACTTCCCATCGGTTACCTGCAGTCAGGAAGCAGCTTCCCTTGCAGCCTTCTCTTTCCCAGGAACAATTGTCTCATGCTTCTCAATCTTCATGAAGATTCTCCTACTTTTGTAACAATTCTTCACGTTTCTGAAGAAAAACCTCCACAAGCCCCCGTAATCCAGATTGGCCAGCATATCCTCTGTATACACTGGCTGCACAGCTGGCTTCTGACCTCTTAGAAGCTGGCTAGCCTATGCATTCCTATCCTGATATTCAAAACAGTATGTCTTCACAGAGTTTAAGGAGCTTTTGAACAAAAAGCACGTTAATAATTAAAGGTGCTGATTATTGTTTAAAGTTCATGTAGACACATATTCATCCCATGTTAGCCTGTGCCGTGGAATCAGCCTTTCAAAGAGAAGCACATAAATTTTTCTCTATAAAAATAAGGTGGTGTCAGTCTCACCCTGTTCTCAGCTCTTCTTTCTCTTATTGCTGTTTGCTGAATCATGGTGGGAGCATAGCAAGCCAGAGCTAAATCAATATCTCAAGCCTGGATGATACACTGTGTCTCTTGGTAAATAGGATCAGATGCTCCTCAGTGTTTAGTATTGTGGCATCTTTATTAACTCATCAGAAGTTGAACACATTGTAATTATAATCCATAGACTCTTCCAAGCCTACAGCATGTCGGTGCTCAATGGGAGAGTGGACATTTCATGTCTTTGTCTGGAGCTTGAGGCTGACTAGGAGCTGTGGATTCTGCTGATGCCCAGCAACGTAACAAGGGCTCCTGGGAAAAGAGCAAAATTGAAAATCCAAAGTCACTTTTCTCCTGAAGACCTTTTGCTTTTACGTGGAAACATCAGAAAGTTGAAACTGACCCTCTCCATCAGCGGTGTCTGTACTGTGCATGGGAATGGAGGAGACCACGCCAGTCAAACGCCCCATAGTCCTGGCTTGCTGTCTCCATCCCCAGGAGGTACCGCTGGAGTCCCACCCAGAAGAGGGCGCTACCCTCCTGGTTGTGGCTGTCAGTTAGAATGATTGCGCCTGAAACTTGCAATTGGATTTTTACCACTGTTGGACCCTGAGCTCTTTCTTCAGCCCAGCTATTGCCCACACTGGTGATCAGCCGCGACTTTGAGTTTCTGGGTTTTTTTTCCTTCACGTAGAGCCATGATGCACCGGGATCAAGGGGGCTTTGGCATTTTCTGGGAAAGACGAAACTCTTTGGCTGTAGACCAGAGGCGCCATACATTAGTACCTCAGCTCAGTCTCATTCTGGGAAAGCATTGATTCTTCACTCTGCTGTTGGTCTGGCCCACAACTTCCCGAGAACAGTAAAGGAAGGTCAGTGGTACTGGGAACTGTTTCTCCCAACTGTTCCAGTGCCTCGGGCTCAAGCTTTGCAGGCATGAGTTCCTTAGTGGTCACTGACTTCCTTGGCAGACTGAGCCTCTAGCACAGGCAATGTGCTGTGATGCTAAGGGATATGTGGATAAGGCATGATGCTGTTCTGACAGGAATGCACCTTTAAAGTTTGCTTTGGGCACTCCTGCCTTTCAGGATATCAGAAAGGTGTTATCTGCCAAGGGCTTCTGGACTCAGGGGCCATTATCCACCCCTGCCTGCCCAGCTTCTCTACCCTGCCCTGCTGTCTGTCAGACACTGGAGAAGTCTTCCCTCTCCATCTTCTCTACCTTCTTTTCAATGTCTGGATCCTCTTTAAATGTCTTACTTTGCCCGATTAAACATTGTTTTACTCTGTGCCCTAGGTTAATAAGGAAATTACAAATAAAATGCCATTTGCCCTATAACACACTGAAGTTGAATGGTGGTCATCGAATCAAGGTAGCATATGTTGATGGGAAATACAAAAAGTATTTTGGACAATACACTATAATGTTCCTACCTGATGATAAGAGCTACTACTGAGAATTATTAATGTAGCCATTCCTATGGTTAAAAGTTTGAATGCATTGTTAGATCAAACCTAAAGTGGATTTGAAAAGATCCACATTGAGACTTATGATTGATTTAGAATCTTATTCTAAAGGTGTTATTTTTTATGGTCCCTTAGTCAACTCTATTTACTGTAGTGAAGGTCTGAGCTTCCAGAGGTATTGGGGATGTCAACACATTGGGCATCTCCACTGAACCCAGCCTTTAGGTAATGGCCGCTGGTGACCTGGCTTTCAGGATTTCTCTGCTTCGCCATGCCTGTCCTCAGCAGCTCTCTGAAGCGTGGAGGAAGAATCTATGATCTCCCCACCCTTGCAGCTCTCATGCTTCCAACACCACTGCTCTGTGGATTGCACTGCCAAGCTTGCTGGCCAGTTCAGGATGGACACTCCCTGCTTTGAGCCACGTCAGCAATGACTTTTGTGTGTAGTGTTATTTTATTTTTAATTTTTTCTAGGAACAGGGAAACCCTTTGGGCTTTCCTCTTTCACAGCTGGGAGGTGTTTTGCCCTCTGTACACCATTCCCATTGTTCTCGTGCAGCCTCGGATGTCACTCCCTAAGGGCTCCTATCTCCTTACCATCACAGCCTCTCTTTTGGCTGCAATTGAAGCTCCCTAGTGAGTGCTCTTTCTGTCTCCAAACCGTACATTTTGTATTTATGTCCCATGTTCTCTTTTTCATTTTAGATCAGCCTAATAGTTATCACTTATAACTAATCCACAGACTCAGCATTATACTCGCTCTGCCAAAGAAATCAGTTCAATAGCTTTTAATGTAGCCTTGGGCAAGGTCTCAGGACAAGGACAGAAGGCATCATTTGCCAAAATGTCCCATGACTGACCTCTAACCCAGTTACCAATATTTAAATCTGAACCTCTATCTTCCATGTTGCTCTCAGCACTACCGTCTTCCGGGCTCCAAAGAGATTGAGCTGTTAGGATGTGTTCATGGCAAAAATAGGCTCTTTAGTTCAAGGTTTCAAAGTCCTGCACATCTGCTCCCCAAATCCAAATGGTCAGGTTCTTCACAACAGCGAGTCTCCAGTGCCTACTTCCTTATTAGTTATTTCTGAATTGCTGTGATAAGCATCATGAGTTTATTTTGCTTTAGATCCAAAGGGAAAGTCCATAATGACAAGGCAAGTCTGGTAACAGGCAGCCAAGAACAGGAAGCTAAGAGATTATGTCATTAGTCCTAAATACCAAGTGCAGAGAAGAAATTGGAAGTGGGGATAAGGCTGTAAACATTCAGAGCTTGCCCCCCAAGACATAGTTCCTCCCAAAAAAGCCACACCTCCAAAAGGTTCCATAACCTCCCCCAAACAATACCACCAACTGGTCACCAAGTATTCAACTACATAAGACTTTTGTCATTTAAAGCACCACAGTACAGAAAATCATCCAGCCCCACTAATCTCTTATTGCTAATAATTTAGTTAAGACTCTTAAACATTTTCGTTTAATACTTACATTGTTTATTGTAGTGAGTATTTCTTCATTTAAAATAGTTGTTTTTTTTTTCTCCTTTTCCTTTCTGCTCCAACGGAGCAATGAGCGAATAGAGTACAGCTCCCGCTCCTTCTCCTACGGCGTGGATGCTGTCTGTGCTCACCATCTAGGGTGACGGTGCTTTCCAGTTAGGGTAACTAATATGTATTCTTTTGATTCCCAGGTAGGGAGGGGTGTGCTGTAGTGTGCTGTGGTGTGTGTGTGTGTGTGTGTGTGTGTGTGTGTGTGTGTGTGGAGAGAGAGAGAGAGAGAATCTATTGAGTAGTTTCCAGAAATTATATTATACACTGAAATATGACAAGTAAAACACACAGCAGTTTACGTTTATATGTAATCACTATTAAAATGATGCCCATTGCAAGATAAATTTTTAAATGTCAGAAGTAGATATTATTCCTTCATGCTGTGTTCACATGACTCTTTTCTGTGACTGTTATGAATTAATTTTCCATCTTTATTCATTTTTAAATGTTTATTTTTATTATACATTAACAATTTATAATCACATCAACTTAAGGAGTAAAAACTGATGTTATGATTTATGCATACTGTGTGGAATAAATGACTCAAACTAGGTATCACATTCCTTTTTAAATATTTAATCTCTTTTGTGGTGAGTAAACTTGAATTTTCCTTTTAGGAATTCATAGTTAGCGATTATAAACTATACAGTACACTCTTGTTCTCCATGCTGAGCAGTAGCTATGAGAAACAATCTTCCTTTCTGAGTTCTTATAGCCTTTTATTGTTATCTTCTCCTTCTTATCCCAGTCTTTGCCAGTCCCATTCTGCCGTCTGCTTCTGGCTCTGACTGCTTTAGATACTGCATGCCCATCACAAGAGTCTGGTTTTTATGCCTGGTGCGCTTGGCACAGCTTAATGTTCTCCATTTACATCCATGCTGTCACAAAGGACAGACCGCCATTGGTGTGGTACCTAGACAGTATGGCATTGTTTATACTACACTCTTTTCTCTGCTAACCTGAGTAGTTTGGTTGCGTCCCTAATTTCACAATTGTGGCACTCAGCAAGGAAGTGTAGATATCTCTTTGACAAACTGACTTAAAACCTTTGGAGTAATAGCTCATATTTTTGTTTTGTTCTTCAGTGATTTGAAAACCCTGTATATGCGGGATGATGGTGGCGCACGCCTTTAATCCCAGCACTCGGGAGGCAGAGGCAGGCGGATCTTTGTGAGTTCGAGACCAGCCTGGTCTACAAGAGCTAGTTCCAGGACAGGCTCTAAAACTACAGAGAAATCCTGTCTTGAAAAACAAAAACAAAAAAAAAAGAAAGAAAGAAAGAAAAGAAAACCCTGTATGCCACTTTTTATAATGGCTATGCTAGTTTACATTCTCACCAACAGAGTACAGGGTCCTCTTCTCCCTCTCCTGGCCGATACTTCTTCCTGATTTTCTTGGTAGATATCCTTACATATGTGCAATGGTGTCTTACTATGCTATGAACTTTGTATTATAGGTGATTCTGAGAGGTCTTCATATGTCTGTTGGCCATGTTGGCCTTATTTCAAGAAATGTCTCATTTAAATATGAATGCAAACATCCCTAAAAAGTTCCTTCCCCTAAGTTTTCTGGCTTTCAATAATCTGACTTCTGTTCAAATTCATGATGTGTAGAAATTTCCAGAACACATGTCTCAATTTGTTGAAATTTCTGAAAGACTTACACATTAGAGACTTGATAGTGTAGAGTCTGCACATCTGTGTGTGTTGTGTGTCCCATACAGTCTATCAAATGTTTCAGTGTGCACATTGATGTTTTCTGATTTCCTTTGGGTTTTGATATTATTAATCAAGATTTTTCTTTCTGCACGTTCTGTAATAGAGTATATAATATACGCTTATTTAGAAGGTCTAAATATTGGCATGCAAATATATCCTTCATGTGGAAATATTTTGAGCAGATTTTTCTCTTTTTTATTAGTTCTTTGAGAATTTTGTGCAATGCATTTTGATTATATTAACGTATAGTTGATTCTTCCAAGTGTGTTCCCCGTCCCTATAATCACTCAACTTTGTGTCCTTTAAACAACAACCAAGTCCAATTCACGCTCCCCATATTTTCTTAGTGTGTGTGGCCTTCCATTGGAGCGTGATCAACCTACCAGGGGCATATTCTTAAGGAAAATTGATTGTCCCTCTCCCAGCAGCTAAAAATTTCCAACAACTCCTCCAATAGGGGTGAGACTTCACCTCTGCCCTCGATAATGGACTTTGGTCTGGTGTCCAGAAAGCACTGTCTGATGGCGGCTATCCATGTTCTCTGCCCTTTACAACCGGTCCACTTTGTATTCCACAGTGATTCCTGAGGCTTTGGAGGAGAGTTATGACATGGATGCCCCATTCCGGGCTGAGAATCCTGCCATCATTTATTTTTTGGACCTTGATCACTCGTGGATATCTGTGTAAATCTCCATCTACTGCAAAATGGAGCTTCTCTCATGGGGGTCAAGTGTTGCCTTAATCTATAGAAATAGGTATAGGAGTCAAGTAATACTGTGCCCACTGTGCCCAGTTACTAGAATAAAACTCCGTGGCCTTGTGGGTCCCAGGATCTTATTGTGATAGTTGTACCAGGCATGGGTTTCTTCTTGTGGAGCTGGCCTTAAATTCAAACACAATATTGTCATCTAACCCCATGATGTTCTTGCCCTGATACACCAGTGGGCATATTTTGCCAGGGAGGTCATCACTGTAGCTGCCAGTGTTGACGACGGGAAGATTCACAATTCTTTTATGTCCCGGTAGTGTGTACAGTACCTTTCAGAACTGTGAAAGTTAGCCAATGGGGGCGAAGCTGCCAGGTGAGTGCCAGCTTGATTTCTTCATGTTCTAGGACTCAAGTATGTGGTATATTCAAAACTACAAATGAACTACAAATGAATTATGGAGGGTAATCAACAGCATTGAGTGGCCTGAAAAGTTGGGGTCTATGGGGACTCCACAAACTCCAAGAGTAACCCATTTCTCATACTAGGGTCTTTGTTAGCCTGTGGGTTCTAGTAAGGACATTGTTGCCCCGTTATAATGTAACACCAGTTTAACTTGTGTGTGTGTGTGTGTGTGTGTGTGTGTGTGTGTGTGTGTGTTTGCATGGTTAGGAAACTTCTACCATTGTAGGTTTTTATATTTTTCAAAAAGTCTTTAGTGTCCTTTATCCCTTCCCAGAGTCTCCCCTTTATTCTGACTGCCAGCCCAGGCCTCGTTGAACTCTTCCTGTTCCATCACCCCCTTTACTTCATTATATCACTGTGTGCTATCTTCTTTGAAAGCACACTCTATGTCTCCTTTACCAATTTTCTGGGCATTTGTGTGTATTCCAAAAGAAATACATGTATCTGACAAATCAAATCTGGCACCCATAGATAAGAGGAAAACATGGGATGTTAGTTTTTCTGGCCCTAACTTACCTCATACAGATTGAGATTTATCTATCTATTTATCTGAGAATTTCATGATTTTGTTTTTCTTATCAAGCAGATAGCATTCAACAGTGACAATACACCCTATTTTCACTATCCCATTTATCAACTGATGGAATTCAAGGCTGTTTTCCTTTCTTGGGTGTTATGAGAACAGCAATGAACATGAATGAGCAGGTATTTCTACAATGGATGATAGTCTTTAGGGCATATGCCCATGAGTGGCATAACTAGATCGTGTGGTAGATCTTTTTCTCTCTTTCTGAGGAATCTTTTATTTCCTTTGTGGCCATACCGAGTTGTACTCCCACCATCAGTGACCAAGAGTCCTCATCCCCATATGACAGCATTGGTTGTCATTGGTCGTGAGATCTTAAACGTTCTGGCTGGGGTAAGATGAAGTCTCAAAGCAGTTTTAATTTGGATGGAATTATAAATTCAGCATGGAATTCATTCAGTTGGACAAGTACCGTATTTTTGAGGATGGTGGTTTTTTTTTTTTCCTATCATGTGTCTTTGTGATTTCTTATTTAGAAACACGTAGCTTTTGGAATGCGAGCTGGAGTCCTCAGTTCTAGTCCACTGTTCAGTGAGTCTGTTTTGGGTCAGTGCCTTGCTGTTTCATTACTATCAACCACTACGTAGTAGAATTTGAAATACTGTGCGGTTTTTGTTTCAGTGTGTGTAGCAAAATTCGATTTAATTTCATCCCTAAATGCTTATCAGGTTTTCTTGTGAAAGTCTCTGGCTCAAGAAATCTGTTCCAACATGTTCAAATGTTGACATCACTTTCCTCCAAAGTTCAGGAACAGCCACACTACGCAGGTCATACTGCGCAGATTGTAGGTGAAGCTTTTTGCTGTGTTATCTGAGTTTCCACTCATCTGCTGTAGAGTTGCTGAGGATACTATTTTGAATTTCCCTATCGTATTTAGGGTCTCTTCCTGTTTTCCTGTCTGTCTTTAAAATTCATGTTTTCAAGAAAATGTTTTAGTTTGGATTTTCTAATTCGATTATTACCATAAAGACCATATTGCTTTTTGAATTCTTGGGTTCTTTTTTTTTTTGAGGTACCAAAATATGTATGTCAAGCCAGGCTGTGGAGCTGTGATTCCACTCCTAGGATTCCAGGACTCAGAGGACAGGAGTAGTGAGTGCTGGTGATGTCTTAGAGGGCAGCCTGGGCTACAGAGTAAACGGCTGCTTCATTGTCACATTTAGAGGCTTAGCTTTGATAACCTCTGCTCTACTTTCGTGAACACCCTCCTGTCTACAGGTCTGTCTCTTAGGGACTGGCAGTGGGACGATGGAGACTGAGAGCCTCTAGGTCTTGTTCTCTGTGAAACAGAGAAGCAGATAGAAGCTCTCTGAGGCAATTTTGTACATTCTCTGTAAAAGAAGCCCAGGGGACATGCCAACTGTCTGAAAACAGTATCCAGAAAAACTGTGTTCAGTGGGAAAGTTGGGCCAGTGTTTGCTTTCCAGTTCTCAAAGCAGGAGCTGAGAGTATCACATCCCATTTCCTAGTTCTTCCCTAGCATCAGAGGGAAAAGATAAGACCTTTGCTTTAAATTGCTGAGTTAGATTCTAAACTTGGGTGAGATACTTAGAGAGATGAATCTGTCCTGTATAATTCAGAATGTAGCCGAGGAAAGAGACTGGCCCTACTTGTAAAGGCTACAAAACGCCCGTGATGCTCAGATGCCCTTGCTGAGGGCATGAAATGAGCCAAAGCTGGAAAAATGAGAAGAAATAGAAAAAAGTATTCTTATAGATAATGGAATTTAAAATTCATAATCATTTCTAAGAGAGGCATATGTCTCTACAAGTCCCAAGAAACCCTCAATGTGGTTTAGGACTGATGCCTTGGTACAAAGCAAGCCTGGTGGTGTGGCTACAGCATGTGATCTTGCACAGCCAGTCCTCAGAGACTGAGAGGCCTGGTGACAAGAAAGGACGCGACTCTCACTCACCACACCCTGTAATCAAATTCAGAACTCCCAGCAGAAGGCCCACAATGGAGAAAAAACATTTTTCCCTGAAAGGAACACAATGAGTTGGCAGCTACTTAGACATGGAATCTGCTAGATAAAATGCTAAACCATCCATCTTAGCGTGCCTGATGAGAGACAAGCGGAAAGATGAGCCCAGAACTGAAGAAAGGATGGCTGTAACTCAGTGACAGGCACACAGTTGATCAAGAAATAGAAACTATTAAAAGAGAGCAAACAAATTCTGAGCACCACCAGTATAACAGTTAAAGTGATTGATTGACTAACGGAATTCAACCGTAGATTTGAACACAGAGAAGAAAGAATACGTAGACTTGGAAACAGGGACCACTAAAGCTGATGAAGGTGAGGGACGGGAAATAGGAAGAAAGAAGAAAAGTTAACAGAGCCCAATAGACGTCTGAGAAAGCAATAGTAAATCAAAATTTATAGGAATCCTAGGCAATGAGAGTGAGAGCAAAAAAGAGAGAGACTTCTGAAGAGATAATGACTAAAAGCATCACCAATTTGGTCGACGATATAAACGAACAAATCCAAGAATCTCAGTGAACTCCTGTAGGGAGAGAGCCAAAGAGATCTTTAACGAGACACACTGTAACCAAAATTTCAAACACTAAATACAGCAATAATCTCAACAGAATCGAGAGAAAAGGACCCATCCCAGAGACAGGATTCTTAAAATGATCATATGCTCATTGATCACCAGGAACATTGGCTGTCAAAAGCCAGTTGGATAATAACTCTATCTTATAGGAAAGGAAAGCTGCCAGCCTACGATGGGAGGTGTGAAAATGCTCCTAAAAATGGGAAGGAATTAAAATTCTCCCCGATAAATAAATCCTGAGGCACTCTGTTTCTGTTTTAGAGACCTGCTTTAAATGCAGTGTGCAAGGGAGTGTTCAAATGTTCAGGCTCAAAGAAAAAGACCCTGGACGTTAATGCCGAGGCTTAGGAAGCTGTGGCGATGACCAGGGATGAGGAATGCAAACCAGTGTTCCCGAACAATTTGTAACTCCACCTTTGAACTTCCATTCTCTACAGCGCTTTGCAGACTGAGGGAGGAAAGTCACAAGCCTTGGCTGTGTTACAGCAAGGTCTAGGCTAGCCTTGGCTACATAGCAAAGCTCTGTCTCACTGTCTGACACCTCCCCAGAATACATACAGGTCGTTATAATCCGTGCTATTAGCATACAGGATTCAGAGACACAGTCTGTTATGCCTGTGGTAGAAGGGGTGCTGAGATAATTGAAGATTATGTATTAGAACAAAGTATATTGTTATAAATTTGGATGTTAAATTTAATATGCATGGTAACCAAAAAGAATGTATCTGTGAAATAGGCGCAAAGGAAAAGAGCAGGAAATCAAACTGTGCAGCGAATCCGCTAGACAGCACATAAGGCAGATGGAAGAAACAAGGGGAGGAGAGACTCCGAACACAAAGACAGCAAGTAGCATCGCTGTAGAAGTCGGAATTTTCTCATTAGTAATTACTTCAAATATAAATGAGATGGACCAATCAAAAGCTAGAGACTGACAGAGCAGAACGCCCAAAAATAAATCAGGATCTAATTATACACTGTCCCCAGAAGGTAATCCACAAGCCCAGACCTAAACAGCCATCTAAATAGAGATGGGCATCAAGGTCTCAGTTGAAAGGGAAAGCCTGAAAACGTGTGTTCCGTACAAATGGTAGCCAAGGAAGAAGTGAGGTGATGGTGTCCATCTGAGAGAAAACCAACTCTAAGTCAAAACCGTAACAAAAGACGAAACACTAGACATTGCCTAAAGAGCCACCAAGAAGATAGAACCACCGTGGACAGATTAAACCTCAGTCTGGCAGAGCATAGGAAGCAAAGCGCCACAAAATGGAAAGGAGAGGTAGCAGCCTTACCGATTCTCGGTGCCGCGTTCTGAGAGTATTTTATCTAGTCAGACCGTGCATGAAAAAGGCGAATCTTCTCACATCTGTAACCTTAAGGAACTGAAATAGGGAGGCGGCCCCCAAAACTGACAACTAGAAGTACAGGCATGAGGCAGGTAACGACGGGGTGCAGTGACGCTGCCCAGAAGAGGCTGGCGCCTTTCCCAAGGGCGCGCTTTTCATGGCCCCGGAGTCACATCGAAAGTTTTGTGTATTCTTTGTCCTGTACTGGGCTGCTGCAGATTTTCTTTGCTTTCCTCTGGGCCTGGAGATTTGAGATTTCTTACTGTGGGGTTTAAGGAAATGTTTGTGTTAAGGTTGAGGGTAGGAAGGTGAAAGACCCTATGTGCTCGCAGGGCAGGCCTCTTGTGAGCTTTCCAGAAAACGATGGCACACTTGCAACATGTCAGACAGGAAGGCAAGTGCAAGCTTCAGTGCCCATGGGGGAGAACGGTTCATGGATACTACAAGCACGTTTCCAATAATGGAGATGTGTTATTCAGCGTGTTACAACTTCAATAAAATAGTCAGTCCCCCTTATGATGATGGGATGGAACCAAAACTGTGTATTTTGTGAAGACCAAAGTATCGACAAACT
This sequence comes from Dicrostonyx torquatus, assembly GCA_028555095.1. Lineage (NCBI taxonomy): Eukaryota > Metazoa > Chordata > Mammalia > Rodentia > Cricetidae > Dicrostonyx > Dicrostonyx torquatus. Next base: position 103,417 of record JAQHUG010000279.1, on the reverse strand, counting down.
TTTATCTAGGTTGCCGAGGAAAAAGACAAAAGGCTCAAATAACTGAAATCAGATTTTTTTTAAAACATAGGGCCAAACAAGAGGAGCATAAGTTTGTGTGCTATAAAATTATAAAAATTGGATGAAATTAATGTGTTTCTTTTTTTTTTTTGGTTTTTTCGAGACAGGGTTTCTCTGTGGCTTTGGAGCCTGCGCTGGAACTAGCTCTTGTAGACCAGGCTGGTCTCGAACTCAGAAAGATCCGCCTGCCTCTGCCTCCCGAGTGCTGGGATTAAAGGCGTGCGCCACCACCGCCCGGCTTTTTTTTTTTTTTTTTTAAGATTTATTTATTAATTATGTATACAGCATTCTACTTGCATGTGTCCCTGCAGGCCAGAAGAGGGCACCAGATCTCATTACAGATGGTTGTGAGCCACCATGTGGTTGCTGGGAATTGAACTCAGAACCTCTGGAAGAACAGTCAATGCTCTTAACCTCTGAGCCATCTCTCCAGCAATTAATGTGTTTCTTAGAGACACAAAACCTACCAAAACGGAATCACATAGATAATAGGAAATACAAACTTCTCACAGTGAAAGCCCCACACTGGACAGCTTAAGGGACCCATTCTACCAAACACTGAAAAGCTAAAATTAACGCTAGTGAATTAAAGTATTTTCACAGTACCGAAGAGGAGGGGGCCATTCCTTACTTGTTCTGTGAGGCCAGCAAAGCCAGTACAAAGGGCTACAGGGAGAGCCGGCAGATAGCATCACTTATGGATATTAATCAATCAAAATGATCAACATAGGCTTCCATCAGTGGGAAAATATTGCAAAATCATTTCCCATGAAAAATCAGTGTGGTATACTGCATAGATAAAATGAAGGAACCAGCACACGATCAATTCAATTCACGCAGACCAAACGTGACAAAATTGAACACATTTTCATGATGCGAGCATGCCATGCACAAGGAGTAAGCTTGATTAGGTGACTTAATTGTGTATGAAACAAGATCATAACAGTGAAAGACTGAAAATGTCTCCCTCAGATCAAGAATCTTACATTTAATTGTCACTGCTATCGAAATAGGAAAGAATGGCATAAGCTGACTTGCTCACAGACAGCATGACCGTGTGTAAAATCCAAAGGACCGATTAAATGCTCCGGACTATTATAGCTAAAAATAAATTCCCCAAGATTGTGGAGGGCAAGTTGAGCAGGTAGGAGCCAGCAGCATTTTTGTGTAACCATGAGTCATCTTAAAGGGAGGTAAGAAAGAGATCTGTTCAATTGCCTAACAAGATAAAAACTTAGTTTTTTAAATGAGGCTTAAAAATTGTGTTCAATTGATAATGAATTGTGTGTTTGAATGTGTGTGTTCCTGTGTGTGGGTGTGGTGGGAGTGTACTGGCACATGAATTCAGGTTCCTGCAGAGCTCAAAGGTGTTAGATCCCCTGGACATGGAGTTCTAGGTGGTTGTGGGCTATCTGATGTAGGTTCAAGGAACTGAACTCTGGTCCCCCGTAAAAGCAGGAAGCACTCTTAGCTGGTGAGCCATCTCTCCAACTCCAAAGCTATGTCCCAGGCTGCTTTCAGCTCTTGCGTGATCCTTCTGCCTCTGCCTCCCCTTCATACCCTATAGGTGTGATCCACCACAACCTTCACACGTGATATTTAGCGTGTTCGCTCTAGGTGGCCCAGAATGACCTCAAACTTCCAGTCTTTCTGTCTCAGGTTCCTGAGGGCTGGGGTTATAGACATTTTGTCACAACACAGCGACATTTCAGCCATAGAGTGAAAGACTTAGACACTAAACATATGAAATGTTGTTATAAGATTTTAAAGAAGCGGTAACTGAGAAGGACATGTTGTGTCTGGGATAGAAATATGTACCGTTAAGATGATAATACTGCCCCCAGCCTCCTCCACATTCAGCATAAGCCCTTTCAAAATACAATAGCATTATATTTAGAGGAATGTCATTTTTTTTAAAATTTGTACCCTGGAAATGCTGGAACATGCATGTATATGTTGGTTCTGTTGAATTGGTCCGTGTTGGGTTTCATGGTCTAAGTTGATGAGGACAACTGATTTATAGGAATGGAAGCTCCCAGTTCCCTATGGAATCTCAAGTGATTGCAAAGGTCTGAAATGACCTTTAAAATGAACATGGATGGAGGCCTCACAATCTGTGATTTTAGAATTTCCTACAAAACTATGTTAGTCAAGACAAACCGCTTGTCATATGGGTGGACCCACTGTCCAGTAAAATAGAATGGATAGCCCAGAAATAAATCTTGACATATGTGAAACTATATTAAATTTATTTTTTTATGTTATTGGAGGTGGCATTTTCCCTATATGTTTCTTTATTCACCATTTGTGTGTGATGTCAGGAGGGCCACGGAGGACGTTGGATGCTCTGGAATCAGAGTTACAGACATCTGTGAGCCACACTGTGGGTGCTGGGGATTGGACACTAGGTCCTCTGCAAGAACCAGTGCCCTTAAGAGCCGAGACTTTTCTCCAACTCCATGAGATGAATTTTGATGAGGATCCCAACATTTTTCATGGGATAGAGGGAAGTCTTAACAGATGAAGATGGGAAATACTGGAACTCAGGATGTGAAGGAGTGACTCTAGAAAGGCAGAAGCCAACTCGATAGATACAAATCTTCAGAGTCAAAATTCCACGGCTCTTAGGAGGAAATAGGAATGACATTGGAGACAGTACTGAAATTTGGTTATGACACCACAAGAGGGAAAAATGAAACAGAGAAACTGGACAACTGAAATGTCAAGGAGCTTCTAAGCATCCAAGGACACAGGAAACAGGAACAAGCAGTCCTCCGAGCACCATAGTTAGGGCAACATAGTGGGGGGGTTGCATTCGACTCACCCCCCCCAGACATCCTAATCAGATTGAGATAGTAGGAGAGATGCAAACTGCTTTTCAGATGCTCTGAAACTCTTCTGCCCTTTCTTGAGAGAGCTGAGTCTTGGGTATTTTCTTTAAGAATTTCTGGGTGCTGGGTCCTGGGGAGCTACTTTCCTGGCAGGGAACTGAGGATACTCTGCTCTCTGTTTTGATCTTCAGCACAATGCTGCTTTGATCCTTTCTGTGTAGCTCTGCCCTCCGATCGTTTACAAATGGATAGGAGAGAAGTTGAGATGCCCCTGCTCCAGAAGTGGCTCAGGGCCTTAAGGTGCTGCCTCTGTTGCTGCAGTGCCGACACAGACACTGTAAAGCAGTTAAATGCTCAGTTACCATCTGCCAGCGTCACTGCGGGTGTGACAAGCAGCTGGAGACCTGAATGCGGGTAGTGAGAGTGCAACGCTCATTTTTCTGGGAGATCAACAAGAATGTCTGCTGGCCTGCCTGGCTTCTCCACAGTCTGCGTGTGAGTGCTCACCAGCTACCCCACTGAGGTGCTCTCTGAGAAGAGAGTGCCCCTCAATCTTGTCCCCTTGTCAATTCTCCTGGACCAGTAGAGTCCCCTGGCATAGCTTTCTTGTGTTAGAGGAAGAGAGAAAAGAGACCAGTTCCTCTTGTGACTACCAAGCTAGTCCATCTACTTCTCTCCAGACAATGCAAGTTCTTGGGTTGATCCATAGTTGAGATAGGCAAAGAATGCCAACGTAGTGTGGTTCCTCTAGAAGATGTGGCCAGGGCTGCAATAGATTCAGTTTGCCTTGGTGATTTTCCCAGCAACGTCCTCAAGGAGTCTCCATAGCAAGAAGCTGTAGACATTCCTGCAAATCTACTTTCCTAGATACTCCATAAAACACTACAACAGGCTGCCTAACAGAATCGCTGGCTTATGCCCTGGGACCTCTCCATTTCTCTGTAAGTACTTGTGTAAGAAGAATGGATAGGTGCTCCATGTAAACCCCTGAGCTCCTAGGCCCCGGACAATGGCAATTGCCTCCCTTGGCCAAAGCACTTGGCTTCCAGGCAGTCTGGAATGCAGATGAGCGAGCAGTGATGCAGGCAGCTGAAAGGGATTGGGAGCAGTGGCTACCTGAAGATCAACGAACAGCCAGCCTCTGCTGCTGCCTCTGCCACAGAGAGAGATGTTCAGCAGAGTTCTGGACCTCTTGTTCTGTCACTGTGACAAAGTCGAAATCCGAGCCAAAGGCGTGTTTCACTGTAGTCTTCAGTTGAGGGGAGGCTGTCAAGCCCATGGCAGGCAGTAGACTGGATTCCTCACGGTTTCACTGTGCGACATCAAGATTCACAGTGGCGGCTTGGTCTCAGAAGCAGGGCCTCACATATGAGACTCTTGAACAGTGAACCACTCTTGAAAACTGAGCTCATGACAACTAAAAGGGTGCGGGGCTCTTCCCGAGAGTGCCTGATGATGGGTACCCATCTCCTGTTGACTCATATTCATCACCTTGGCACCAAGAAGAGCCAGGATGTCTTTCTTTGCCAACAATTCCAACCTAGTTTGGTCCCTTAATCTCTGAAGTCTTTTGTTCTCTGAGTTTTTGAGGGTCACTTGCTGTGGGAGGTGCTGTTCTGATACCAAAAGATAGCTGTGGGCAGGACAGGCTAAGGTCTAACTTAATAGACTCAAACCAAAGTAGACAAGGAGCCAGGCAGCCAGTAGTCAAACTGCCCTTCTGCAAATGGAGCTTAATGCAATGCCTGCATTGAGCATTGACGTAGGGCAAGGTAAGAAGACACAACAGGACCAGAGTTCTTTTAGTTCTGGTTGTATTTGGGAAGGTTGCCAAGACCAGAAAGTAGTCAGCCAGAAACATCCCAATTAATGCTCACATCTGTCTTCTTCAGTGTTTTGGGGGAATCTAAGAAATTAATACAAGGCAAAGAGGCATCAAAGATTCACGAGGGTGTGCAGAACAGGCTGCCCGCATCCGAGATCACTCTGCCTTCTAGGAACGTGTTGAGCACCTTCTTCTTTGTAACCCTTGTTTGCGCAGCTGCAAATGGGAATGATAATAATAAATAAGAATAATGACAGGCTTCACTAAGCAGCTGGTGAAACGGTGAATGTTGATGTACATGGCACAGACCTAAACACAGCCAGGGCAACCTGATGTCCTAGGGCAAGAAAACAATCCAAAGAGCGAGCATTGTTAAGGAAGAAAGGAGAAAGAAAGGTAAGGAAGGAAGGAAAGGGAGAAACAAAGGAAGGGACAAAGAGAAGAACTAGGTTATAAATATTGTTCACTTTGATATTATATATCATTATTTATACAGAGAGAGACAGAGGACAGAAGCAGTAGACTGCCAGCTGCATGGGGATGGATTTAGCATCTCTTCATCCAGGACACCAGCCACTACCTTTGTCACTATTTGTTCATGGTCCCCTGCTTTTCTGTCAGCAAAGGACGTCCAGAAGCCAGGAAGATTCCAGTCAGTTCTGTGTCTTGGGCAAAAAGCAAAAAAGCAAAACCTTTAAAAATCAACTGCAGAGACCGTCACTGTCTTGGTGTCTTCCTGATGCCATGGCAAACACAGAGAGCAAAGCAAGTTCCTGGGAGGGGTTCCTCTTAGCTCAGAGTTCCAGTTGCCAGTCCAGCAGGGAGGGGACGTCACAACGTCTATAGAGTCTCATGGCATCTGCAGTCTGAAGAATGTGCATGCCAGGGCTTGCTTCTCTCTCTCTCTCTCTCTCTCTCTCTCTCTCTCTCTCTCTCTCTCTCTCTCGATTCAATCCAAGGTGCAAGCTAGGAAATAGTTCAACCCACTTTCAGGGTGGGGCTTCACACCTCAAGCAACCCAGTTAAGAGCATCCCTCGCAGGCATGTTTAGAGGCCCATCTCTCCAGTGATCTTAACTTTGGTAAGGTTGACAGTTCACACCAACCCTCACACTCACCCAATGATACTCAATTTCAGTTGGTTGAATTATTAAAACAATTTTAAAAAATAAACTCTTAAAATTTAGAGTAAAATTCAAACATTATTCCTCAGAAATAAGGGTAGTTCTCAGACTGCGGTCAACTATGGAAGGGGAGTGTAAAGTTAGTCATTCTCCTCTCAGGAAAAGAAAAAGAAAGAGAAGAGAAATAGAGAGGGAAAGAGAAAGAGAGGGAAAGAAGAAAAGAAAGATAGAGCTACCTAACAGAACATGGGTGGGAAGGTTGGGATTGATAGCGCCACCAGGGTTTATCAAACTGGGTGAGCTCCATTCAAGAGGTTTGAGCTGTCAGCTCTATGGCCTGAGCCGCCCTGCACTTCTCCCTTCCACTAGGGATCAATGGTGCAAGTCTCCCTCGGTCACTCAGGTTACTCAGCTGTGAGCTGAGCTAGAGACTCTGCCATGCTGCACAGTCTCATCCTCTCTCTTCCTGCCCTGGCACCATCCTTGGCTCCCACTCTTCCTTTCCCTGCAGCCCAACACAGCCTGTTCTTCCTCTGATCCCTCACTTGTAGGCTTTCCTGTTACAGCATGCAGGCTCTTGGGTCTTATTCTCTGCATTCATGGGGTTTCCTCAGTATTTCTTCCAAAGAAAGAAAAACTGGGAACATTATGTCATTATTACACCCAAATGGGAAGGTCTGAATAAATCCTAGATGGCAGAGATGGTTGTCGGAGAGAAGGACCTACCCTCTCACTGACAAGGCTTCCCCGTCCAGTTCCTGTAATTGTCACTCAGACTCCCCATGGTATCACCATGAGTGGGAGACTGCTAAGCTCAATGCCCCCAGCCATGTAGGCACGTGTGCATGCGTGTGCATGCGTGTGCATTGCCTTCTGGTTGTATGTGGGAGATGAATAAGAGAACATGTAGTAAAATGTAAACCTCTCATTATAGGCTCTGTTTTAGTGAATGGGATGGAACTTTGGGCTTGATAAATACTTGATTCAGAAAAACGTACTTAGTTTTGAATTATAGATGTAGTTCTCACTTTCATTCTGTCATGTATGCATGTTTCTGAATATTGTTCCACACGCCGTTAAAATGCACACATTTTATTTGTCGATTTAACCCAGTTAAAGGAAGTGAAATTAAGCACACCACCGCTTTCTTGATAAAGCTTGCTAAGGATGACAAAGCATCTTCATGTAGTATACTCAGTGAGTTCCCTACTCATTCAGAATTCTCAGTGTGCCTTGAGGGGGGCTTTGGCCAGGTGGACCTTGAAGGGGGGGGGCTTCTGCAGATGTGACTTGTGTCTGTCTAGAAGCAGTTTCCCTCCTGTTCCTCAGCAAGCCTCTCATGCCAGCCCTTACTATGTGTTTCAGGATCACCACCACAGCAGCATGCATGATGGACCTCAGAAGATACCCCCTGGATGAGCAGAACTGCACCCTGGAAATCGAAAGCTGTGCGTATCAGACTATGCCTTCCTTCTTCTTGCCTTTTGCGTTTGGTCTTTTTTGCTGTTGTAAGTTAGCATCTCTACTAAAGCATCCCCAGTATTCAGCTCATCACTATATTAAGATTAGGATTGGGGAGGGGGGTACCTCAAAGGTAGAATGCTTGCCTACCACACACAGGGCCCTGGGTATCATTCCCAACACACAAAACAAAACAATGTATTAGAGAATTAACTCTTGCCAATTTTACTGTCAACACAAAGAGAGAAAGAGAGAAGCAGAAGAATGGAAAGACAGGAGTGCACACATGCATGCGTGTGTGTGTGTGTGTGTGTGTGTGTGACTCAGTATAAAAGCATTCTTCAATCTAATCTGATTAAGTAGTCTGTTTTCCATGCTGAAATGGGAGAAAACAAATGTTCCCCATCTCAATCCGTTCAGCGGGAAGAGAGCAAACACTGAGATGCAATTTTCCTACAATCTGCTTCATCACGCTTGAGTGGCTGGGCTGCTGGGACCCTGGGCAGTCGGAGTGAAACTCATTTCCCGCCAGAATCACAGCCTTACAAGCTGGCCATTTCTGTACCTTGGCAATTTTCTTCAATTTGATAACTCAGCACTGTGTGCCTCTGTGGGAGAGTGGAGGCTGGATTACTGACATCTAATGAGATGTACCTCATGCCACCTGAAGGGTACCACCTATGGATCATGACCTGTCACGCACTGGCTTATTACTAGTCTCAACAAGCGTTTGTGTTGAGGCTTTCACAGACTGGTTTATTAGGAGTCTCAACGGGTGTTCTGCAGAGGTTTGGTTACTTAAGTGAAGTTGCCTTAGTGGTGTCATAGAAGAGTATTTGTGGTGGGGGAGGGTATGTGATGCTTCAGCATGGTGAGGGAGACACAGCGGGAGGCTGAAGCTGGCCATCTTGTTCCCTTTACTGCGAGAGTGCACCTGGGTCCATGCTTCCTGACAGCTGTGTATCTGAGGATTAGGAATATAAAATCATGTCCAATAATGCAGAGTGGAAGCCCCAAGGACATTGGCCATGGAGCTTAGGAGCCTCTGAGGAGAGATGGTAAATCCCTACAGTTCCTAGGATTATCCTAGTCAGATAGCTTCTGTGTGGTGAGAGGCCAGAGTCTCAGCTGAGATGGTGAGGATTTTAGAAAGTGACCGTGAGCTTTTGTGTAGGATGAAGGAAGCAGCTTTAGCCGCTGCGGGGAGCCACCTTCTTGGGGTGACTTCTGCCGCCATCCTAGGCGAAGCAGGTTCATACGTTCCAGAGTAGGGGCAAAAGGATTAGAAAAGTTAGGTAGGAGCAACAGAGATAAGAAAGAAACTCAGAGACACAGAATAGTGCCTGGAGGGCAGCTCAGCAAATTCTGAATGGTAAATTCATAATTCTGAGTTTGGCTGTGTTTAATCTTTTGTACACTTTATACCCCAATATAAAAGTGGAGGAGAAGACAAAAGACCGCTTTAACATGATACAAAGGACAACTAGAATAGTCACTTGCTTCAATACTTTGAGACATCAAGTCATTGTTTCTTGAGAAAAGTATTTGATGCTTGGGACAGAGAAAACACCCTAGACCAACTATCCTGTAAGCAGCCACTCCCTAGGTCAAACCTCCTATTTTCAAAGGAGCAGAAGTATGCTTGAATTCTCTGGCCTTTGCTCAGGGTGGAGAGGATTTACCTCCCTTGGCCATCTTACCACCTTAATGTCCAAAACACCAAGTAATCACACCCTAGGTCAGGCTGTGTGGCCACATTTGTTGCCAACAACTTTGAGAGAGCAAAATAAGCTTAAGCTCTCAGATCTTCAGACAAGGTAGAATAGGCTCACACTTCTGAGCCTCCACAAGCCCCAGCTTCCTGGTCAGACAGTGTGACCTCTCAGGTGTATAGCCTGGCTTCAGTGGCTAATGAGAAAGAGAGACTCTCTGGGTGCAGGAGGATGTGTCCTGCAGAATTCCAGATGAAAGCACCAGAGACAAGCAGGGGATCTCTTCTGCCTGCCTCTCCGTACTATGGCTGGTGTGGTAAGATGGTGGCTTTGTTCTCCTGCTGAGTGCAAATTCACTGATTCGTTAATTTCTCTCCCACATACTTCGCAGATTCGACTCTGTGCCAGCACTGATGTTTAGTTTTGATTTTGTGTTCTGGTTCCGGGATTAAACCCAAGTCCTTACACATGTGGAACAAGCGCTCCACCACGGAGTTTCACTCCAAGCCTGCGCAGGCACTGTTATAAGTGTACGTGCACATAGAACAGACGCGCACAATGCTTTCCTGCCTGGAGTGTATGCTCCAGAGAGATGGAAAGAGACAAAAAGAGCAATAATTGTTTTGAAGAACAAAGGATGGTGGGTGATTTGGGGGTTGCTCAGGAGGTGGGACCTCACAGACAGCTTCTGCAGAAAGTGTTTGGTAGTCACAGTGTGACCCGGAGAAGGATGAACGTTTGAACACATGAGATAGGCTTCTGCAGAGAGCACAGCTGCCCTGGGCACAGGAGCTTCTCTGGGCAGTAAGAGGCCTGTATACCTGAACTAGACAGGGAAGACGAAGGGACATCACATTGGGGTGGATCTTGTGAGTTCCTGGGGTCCTTGTGAGAAGTTTGGCTTCTTTTTACCCATTGCATAGAAAACAGCTGAGAGCTTTAGGTAGAGGAGTGGTGTAATCGGGTGTTTTATTAGGGAAGGGATTGTTAGGTCTTAAAGCCAAGAGGAAGGCTTAGCAGTAGGTGTCACACTGTGGTCTACACGGTGGGACAACAGAGTGTTCTCAGGGTTGTGAGGACCACTGCAGGAGCCGTCAATGCTGAGTTACTGGACGATGAAAGCATCGGCTAGATTAGTTTTATATATGTTCCATGTCCCAAATTTTGTCACTTTGCAGCATCTTCCATCAGATCTGTGTTTTATTGGTCTAATTGAAAAGCCAAAGTGAATGTGATGGTCTGTAATTCCAGCTCTAAGCAGATGGCATAGGACAGTCTAACACTGGGTATTGAGACCTGACTCCAGGGGAAAGCAGGAAGGGAGGAATGGAAATAGGGAAAGGGGGAAAAGCAGTAACAGAGCATAGAAAGGGAAGGATGGAGGGAAAAGGAAGGGAAGGAGGCAGGAGGAGCAAGATAAAGAAAGGGAGGGGAAAGTAAAAGGAACAACAAAAATAAAGAATACATGGAGAGAGACAGAAATAAATAAGTGTGTAATTGGCTGTGATCTCCTGGGAGACTCCTGGAAGGTTAGCTAAGACTGCACTTTGTTTCTCATTGACGCGCTCATCTTGGGGAATTCCGCCTACATGTAGCATGAACATGAGCAGTGTCCCCAGAGCTGGGTGAGAGATCCAGTCCTCATTGTCATCACCAGTTGCGAGGGTAACTCAACCAGGAAGTCTCCCAGAAAACTGAATTTCTGAAGTGGGCAAGCACCATGAGTGAGCTCTTGTCACCAGGCCATGATTGGGAGAGGGAGAGTGGGCCCTTAATGTCTCTAACCACCCCTGAATCCTTGGTACCTGCCTTCCCCCACCATCTTGTTCTTCACTGTAAAGATGTGCTGAAATCCTCAACTGGGTTTTATCCAGGTGTCTGCAATTTCATGCTTTGCACTCAGAACTCTGGTCCCAAGCTCTCAGTTATCTGCTTTTCAGGATCCATCCTGGTACAAAGTAGACTGGCGAGGTACCACACAAAAACCCTGAAGCTAATTTATTCATGTTTCTCACAGAGGTGCACATTAAATATTTTTTAAATTGAACAGAGTCATTATTTCTCTTTAGCAAAGATAATTTCTTAGACTATTCGTTGTTGTCATGTGGCAGTGTCTCCTATCCACTGTGTCCCTGCTTCTCTCTCCTGGTAGATGGCTACACCACGGATGACATTGAGTTTTATTGGCGCGGCGGGGACAAGGCTGTCACCGGCGTGGAAAGGATCGAGCTCCCACAGTTCTCTATCGTGGAGCACCGTCTGGTCTCCAGGAATGTTGTCTTCGCCACAGGTGACTCCTGTGTCCCCTCTTGGTCCCTTTAGGATGCTGGCTGCACTGACAGTGTGGTCTGCTCGCTGGCTTTTATGCATTGTCAGGAATTAACCATCCCATGAACTCCTTTAGCTTGAATATAAATAGTACTGGTATGTGTGAAAAGGAGAAAGGACCACCTGAGAACGCATGCTCCCCAGGGTGTGCCACGGAACATATGATGGTGGGTGAGTAAGTTACTGATCCCTGTGTGATGTCAGAAGTTAGAGAAGAGGCTGTTGATTTCCGTGGAGAAAAGAATGGGAATGATAGGAGATGTTCTCCCAGGAGCTGGTTACCTTCCTCATCCTGGGTGCAGCTCAGTTTCAGTGATCCAGGACAACAGAGGTCCCTGCTGCCAACCTCACCCTTTATACGCGTTCCTCTCCAAATGCCGGCTGGTTAAGGTTACCATGGCCTGACATGATTCACCGCCATTTTCCTCCAACTACTCACAGCCAGAGAAGATGTCTTCTGCTCTTCTGCCTTGGCTTGCTGAGGTTTGATGAAGTTATTGTCACATGTGTTTTATGGCTTTGGTGGCATCTCTATTGCGTTTTATACTTGGTTACATGCTCTGCATAATAGAAATGATAGATGACAGTATTTTGTAAACTATAAAGAAAAGCCATGTCCAGAAACAGGGTTGAAAATGCTAAGGGAAAGGGAGCTGTTCTTATATTGAACAAAAGTCAACAGCTATGAATCCGTCTCAGGCTGTGATGGCCTTAAAGAAGTTGGCCACTTGCTGTCTGCCTGGTGCCTGTGGGTGACTGCTCCCGACCCCCAGGCACCTGCTTCTCTTCTGCTAACTGGGTGTGGTTCATCTCACCTTCATGCTGCTTTTCTCTAGGATGTCCTCTGCCCTGTTCTACTGCCGCAGCTACCCTGGCTGGGTTAGGGAGTGGCTGCAAAACTCCCGCTTTCCCTTCCATCCCTACTCACGGTTTATTCTTCCCCTGACAAGAATGTGCATCCCCATTGGGACCCATCCTACTCACAGCATCCGCAGCCCCTCCCGGGCTTGCTCCTTGCCTGAGATGGGAGCAATAGTCATTGTGTACCTGTACAATGGCTCAACATTTTGACCTGTATCTCCTCTCTCCAGCCCGGTTTCCATGAGTCAAGCAGACAGATGCTTGAATTCTTAGGAGGTCAGGTCCATCTGCACACGGTGTTGCTTATCCGTGGCCTGCAGATGTGTAAGACACACTGATGTGCTCGCTTTGGGTGGAGAGTGAGAAAGATCAGGATCTCTGGTAGTGTTATGGGATTGTGTGCAGTGCACTGATGCATTGAAGAAAATCGGTAATTTGTTATGTATAAAATTGAAACTTTCCACCATCCTGTGCTCCAAGCCATATGTACAAAAGGTCTGCTCAGAGTACACTGATATGCTGATAGTATTCCACAGCAAAGAGATCCTGCCCATGCCTGCCTTTGTCTACAAAGCTCACTTTATGACCGGACCATACTTATATAAGAATCTCTTGCAATTGTCTCTCAGAAGCCCAGGGAAGGGTATGTACTGAACAGCCCTTAGCCTAGCTTCATATGGGCACTGTTCTTTTGAGCACCTGTGTTTTGATTTCTTCAGAAAAGGAAGCATGCATGTCACAGTCTTCAAGCTGTGCATTGACTAGTGGGGCCATCACAATATGACACTGTCTTCCTTCTGGCCTGACTTGAGTTCTGCATTCATTCGGTCCTAATTGGGCTTGATATCAGCTCTAAACCCTCTCACTCCTAAAGAACTTGTATTTTTGAATGATACTGATTGAACCATACATGGAGAAATCGCATAACCCTCATTGTCTTAAAGATATTTTAAAAGCTAAATGTGATCCCAGTGTTTCCCTGTCCACTGGTGTTGTGAATTAATGCAATTCCAATCAGCAACCTTCATCAATAGGACTTCATCACCTAGAAACAAACTGTCTCACAAGGTGTAGGAGGAGGGCTTGCTTGTTTGTCCTGGCCACCCAGAACTGAAATAATCACACAGAAATTGTATTAATTAAATCACTGCTTGACCCATTAGCTCTAACTTCTTTTTGGCTAACTCTTACATCTTAATTTAACCCATTTCTATTAATCTGTGTATCACCATGAGGTCATGGCCTCCCAGCAAAGTTCCAGCATGTCTATCTCTGGTAGTGGATCCATGGTGTCTCCCTCTCTGCCTTCCTTTTCCCAGCATTCAGTTCTGTCTTTCCTGTCTATCTAAGTTCTGTCCTATCAACAGGCCAAGGCAGTTTCTTTATTCATTTCATAAACAAGAAAAGCAATACATAGACAGAGGGACCTCCCACATCAACAAGGGTTAAGAAAAGGCAAGGTCTCTGTCTACATGAGGAGTAGCTTCAGTCATGCACGACTGTTGAACTGAGAGAATACACTGGTTCGCAGGACATGTTCACATGAATCATTTCTGCAGAAGAAATAGTTAAATAAATATTTTTACATGAAAGAGATAACACAAAACTCAGAAACATTCTAGGCTCAAGGATTGAAATGTCACATGTCAAAGAAAATATCATCCACTGAGGACTGCACTGCTTCTAATGAGGGAGCTGTGCTCTAGAGTGGCTGGAGAGTTCTGGAAGGACAGCTGGGTTCACTACTGACAAAACAACAACAAACAAACAAACCAACCTGCTTCAGTTCCATGAGTGACCCCAGTGCTCTAAAGGGTGTTTAGGGAGGCATTTAGACAGGGAAATTCAGGCTTCCCAGGGCTAACTCCCACCACAGTGGCTTTAGTATGTCAGTTTTATGTCAGTGATGTCCCTGGAGCCCATACTTTAGAAATGTATTAGCTTCTGCTAAAGTAGAAGAAAATTGAAAGCTGTTGATGTTGATTGGTATGGGGTCCGTGTTCAATCCTTTGCACTGCAAAGTAGACAAACAAATACATTAGAGGGCTGAAGGGGTGGCGGCATAGGCAAATGGACATAGGGATACTCAAAGCACAGCTACGGTGATGCTCACGACTCTTCATACATGCCAACCATGATGTATCTTCGACACTTTTCCATCAGCAGTTTTTCTAGACTCTCAGTTTAGTCAGTTCCCAAATTTTTATGTTGTGGGAGTTCTTACACCAACAGGAAATTTGCTTTACAAAAAGTGCTGTACTGAGTATGAAGTTGAGAGAACCACTGTCTAGAGGACCATTGTGCACCATGCCTATCTGACTCCTTTGCAACCAGTCTTGTACCAAAGGCCATGCGTTCTACATGAGCTGGGCTACTAGGCAGGCTTTTAGGAACTGGTCCTGAGGTTGGAGGCCCCTGCATCCTAACCGGAGAGCCTGGAATGTCTTAATCCAATACTCAAAAGACATCTAAGACAAGAAAAAGCAGACAGCCTACCACTGAGCCCTCCTCTGCTCAGCTGCTGTGTTAACCAGAGGCTGCCATATCCCTTAAGCCATTGACCAACTCTGAAACTTTTCCCCCACCACAGTCTGTGACTCACAATGAGCTCTTTCTCACTGAATTTAATCCTCTTGCCTCCTACCACTCATTCTTTGCTGCCCTTCAAACTTCTGCTCAGATTCTAACCTCCCTTTCATATAGTTTCCTTTTCTGTCCTGCTAATGCTTCTGCTCATCTTCCTTGAGTGTCTCTTCCGGTTTCTTCCTTCTTTTTTTTTTTTTTTTTGAAACTTTTGAGTCTCATCTGGTATAATTTCTTGTCATCTGTCAAGTGTTAATCCCACACTTTATCCAATGCTACTGAGTAAACATATTTGCTCTTAACAATGTACTCAGGATTTCAACAATTTAACCAAGTGCCCAACATGCGTCCTACCAGGAATAAGAAAAGAGAAGATGAATTTTGCCCAACCCCACTTAAGCGCTTGGTTAAGCAACTGGTTTCTTGAGGAAATTCTAGCCTGTTAGCTGTGCTCCTTCCTTGTTCTGAATTCTAATTCTTTTATTTTTATATTTTTTATTGTTAAAAGAAAAATTTACATTTACTCCCCTTGTTCCCGGCCCTCCCGCTCCCCCACTACCCCAC
>JAQHUG010000279.1:42218-80778 GCA_028555095.1 Dicrostonyx torquatus | reverse complement strand
CTTCTTCTGGGTTAGGATGTTCAAGTCTTCTTGTTGCATGTTCACTGAATTCTTGTGTTATTATGTTGCTTTTCAGGATGTTGGAGGAATTTTTGCATTGGTGCCTTCCCATCTCTTCCTGCAAATGAGGCCAGTAGAGTTTTGGTGTCTTGGGCCAATCTTTTCTGTGGCTGACTGTGTACTTAGGAGTTTTTCTTGGTCTGCCCTCTCTTAGGTGCCCTCAGCACTGGAGCAGGCTCTCACATCCCCTCTGCCCTGAAACAGGCTGTGTTGGGGGATCCAAGGACTTCACAGATAAAAAGGCGGGCTTGGGGGCAGGGTAGAATGGGGTCAAGAAAGCCAGCAGCAAGGAACACACCCCACTGGATGGCCAGAAAAGCTTAGGGAATTGGGGCGGGCAGGATTCAGTCCCCTGGGACTGTCCGGCCATGTGGCCACTTAGTCACATCTCCGGTTCCCGTCAGCATGGGAGCAGGGTTTCTTACTGGATTCTAAAGACTTCACAGACACAAAGGTGGGCTTGGAGGGCAGGGTGGGATGGTAGAATGAAGCCTCAGTGGCTGGAACACTCCCTGCTGGCTCTCTGGACCCCTCAGCACTGAAGCAGGCTGTGTTGGGGGATCCAAGGACCTCACAGATGAAAAGTCATGCTTGGGGGCAGGTGGAATGGGGTCAAGAAAGCCAGTAGTAGGGAACACACCCTGTTAGGAGGCCAGAAAAGCTTAGACTGCCTAGCTGTGTGTCCACTTACTCACGTCTTGGGATCCTCTCAATATGGGAGCAGGGTTTCTTGCAGGGTTCTAGGGAACTCACAGACCCAGATGATATTTTTCTAGTTCCACCAATTTTCTTTCAAATTTCCTGATGTCATTGTTTTTAACAGCTGACTAGTACTCCATTGTGTAAATGTACCACATTTTCTTTATCCATTCTTCAGTTGAGGAACATCGATGTTTTTTCCAGGTTTTGGCTATTACAAATCAAGCTGCTATGAACATAGTTGAGCAAGTGTCCTTGTAGTAGGATAAAACATCTTTTGGGTATATGCCTGAGTGGTTTAGCTGGGTCTTGAGGTAGATTGATTCCCAATTTTCTGAGAAAGCACCATACTGATTTCCAAAGTGACTGTACAAGTTTCCCACCAGCAATGGAGGAGTGTTCTCCTTACTCCACATCCTCTCCAGCATGAGCTGTCATCAGTTTTTTGATTGTAGCCATTCTGGCAGGTATAAAATGGAATATCTGAGTTGTTTTGATTTACATTTCTCTGATGGCTAAGGATGTTGGGCATTTCTTTAAGTGTTTCTCAGCCATTTGAGATTCTTCTGTTGAGAATTCTCTGTTTATGGATGTACCCCATATCTAAACTTGATTATGTGGTTTGTTGATGTCTAGTTTCTTGAGTTCTTTATATATACTTTGGAGATCAGCCCTTGACCAAATGTGGAGTTGGTGAAGATCTTTTCCCATTCTGTAGGCTGTCTTGAATTGTCTATCTTTTAAAAATCAGTTTCAGACATGCTTTGCTATTGGTTGTATGTATTCCAACACCCTGCTTAAAACTTGTGTGTGTGTGTGTGTGTGTGTGTGTGTGTGTGTCTGCTCTGATTTCTGGTATATTAGCTTCTTTATTCTTTGGAAAATGCTTGTTTATTCTTCTTTGGAAAGTCCCAGCACGCACTATGCTCTTCACCTTAAATCACTAACATCCTTCCCACTCTTGGTTCTTATTTACTGTTTCTTCTTGGCTTAGCTATTCTAGCTTTTTATTTATTTATAATTTATAGTCTCACTATCAGATAATTGCCTTTTTACTTAAAATTAGTTGATGTGGCAGCAGT
Organism: Dicrostonyx torquatus; assembly: GCA_028555095.1. Classification (NCBI taxonomy): domain Eukaryota; kingdom Metazoa; phylum Chordata; class Mammalia; order Rodentia; family Cricetidae; genus Dicrostonyx; species Dicrostonyx torquatus. The sequence continues at coordinate 78,937 of JAQHUG010000279.1, read as the reverse complement.
TGTGTCAATGCCCACATTTGAGAGAACAGAGACAAGAAAATCACAAGTTTAAGGCCAGTCTGGACTATATATCAAGATCCTGCCTTTAAAAAGGTAGACAGCTGATTTACATAGTAGTAACTATTGGAATCAAGGCTAAAGAGTGCAAAAGTGTGTTTCTAGGGTTCATGTTAACACTCAGGAACCTTCCCTTCCAGGCAAACTGTATTGCAAGCTATCTGTCTATAGCACCAAAAGAGTACTTTTAATACCCATTTCCTTCGGTTTTTAGAATAATTTCAATTTCTGCATTTCTTTTTGTTTGGACTTTTAATCTGAGACTAGAATATTGGAGGGATGTATTATATTCATGTTGCAGAAAATATGGATCGGATGCATTTTTTTTTCTACTAACAGTTAGAGGAAGTTTCACCCAGCACATTGTGCCTTTTCAGGGAAATATTTTGAAATTCAAAGTCAGGAGGTTATTAGTGAGCTATGAAAATGTGTGCAAGGTGTGGGAATCACAGACAAGTTATAGAACCGCGATTCGGGAAATACTGAGTTAAGAAGATCTTAGCAAATGTGCTGAGCTCACATTAGAGGATCACTGACCCAGAATGCTAGGCTTACACATCACCAAACCACCAAACCAGGGCTGCATCTTCACACTGGTTCTGGATGCCTGTCCCAAGATGACCAAATTTGTAATGTCCAGGTTTTGCCAAATCTGAAACTTACTCCTAGGTTTTTTTCTTGTTGCAGTTGTTTGTTTTGGGGAGTTTTGTTTTCGTTTTTATTTTTTTAGTGTTATTTGTCTTAAAAGGTTAAGATTTTTACAAGATCTATGGAGAGTAGGTAATTTAATATGATTCTTTAGCTGTGTGATGTTTTGATTTCTCTTGCTTTTTTTGCTGGGGCACAGTTGGGTAAGGGTATTCTGACTCATGGTTTAGCTGACAAAGAGAAGTTCCTTAAACATCACTTTTCAAAAATGCTGTCTTGGTTCTTGACTAGAGATTACGGGTCAACTGAGCTTCCCTTAGAGACGGTGTGCCCACCGTTAATACATGCCCCTCATCTTCTCTTAAGAGTCTGTTCAAGAACCTCAAACCTTTAGTTTTTACTTAATTCATATTGACAAACTGTTGCCATTAGTCCTTTATCTGTAAAGACATGCTAGGTACAGAGAAGCAAAGCGGTAATGACGGGGTTGCAATCCGTATCTTCTTTACGACTTAATCTCACCGTGAACTCAAGAAGAAATCGCTCTTCCTCCCTCCCTTTGCCATTTTCTCTCTTTAAGAATTCTTGTAGCCCCTTCACCTGTGTTTCTAGGCTGGACCCCACACACACCCGGTTCCTAAGTCCTAAACAACCAGCTCAGAGCACGCGTAGAGCCTGTGCCAAGGAACAGCTTGAGTTTGAGTGTGCTGATCTGGAAACCCTCGCCGTTTAGAGCTCCTGAACTACATCCCACCACAGAAGCCAGGGGCTTTCAAAAATTCTTCACCCTATGTCCCTGGAAAAATATTTATCTGTCTGCATCCTTGGGGGTTACTGTTAAGACTCTAGCAAACATGTTTAAATATGCTCAATGTTGAGAATACTCCATTTTAAAAAAGACAAAGAAAGGGAAATAAAGAAAAATCTGTATTGATCGGCAATATAATACACCTGTTACTTGATATCAGTTAAGCCATGTAATTCCCAGGAGTAAACACATAGTTATTTCTCTTTCTTATTGATTGGTTTATTGAGATATTCATGGACATTATAATTCACCCATTTAAAGTCTAAAATTTAGTGATGTTTTATGCAGTTGTAGGCCTCTGCAGCCTTAAGCACAACCAACTTTAAACTTTTACAGCCCCTGAAAAGAAACCATGTAGCATTTACCACTTACTTTTCCAACTCTTCCTTCTGTAAGCCCAGAGAGCAGTCACTAGCCCACTTCCCATTTCTCTGTGTGTGTCTATTCCATGCACTATGTGTAAATAGAGTCCTTTGTAAGTGGCTGCTGTTGCTGTGTATTTTAAAGATTTTTAAGGTTCACTCATGGCATGGTTTGTAGGTGTTGTGTGTGTGTGTATAATAACATGACTCTTTCCCCCTCTTTGGTACCCCTAATGCTTTCTCTAACATGTCTCCTTCTCAACTTAATGTCTCTTTTATTTTTCATTCCCTGCTAAGTCCAATGAGTGCTGCCAGTATGTGTGCAAGCATAAAGCCACCCCACCAGAGCATGGGAAACTTACCAGTGGCCACATCCTCAAGAAAGAATGATTCTATTCAACCGCTACAACCTGTAAATAGCTCCTTAGTAAAGGATATAACCCAGAGATGACCCGCCCCTTTTTCTGACATTTCAACTGCCATCGTCTTGTCTAGGTCTTTTGTAGGATCACAGTCTATGAGTTTATTAGGATGACAGTCGTGCACATCATGTCCAAAACATATCCCTTCCCAGCATTCCTCCCACCCTCCAGCTCGGACGTTCTCTCTGCCTCCTCTTCTTTGATGGCTCCTGAGCTCTGTTGGTGGTAGGATTATTACAGGTGTCCCATTTAGGGATGAACCCTTAGTCTCTTATTTCAGCACTTAGACCAGCGTTGATTGTTGCTCATTTTAAATAGAAGTTTCTCTGACCACGGTTGAGAAGAGGCCAGGTCTAGGGGTACAACCCTAAGAAAATCAGCAGGCAGTATTTACCCAATTCTGGGTGTGTTGCTACTCCACCAGTGGGTTGACTTTTCCCGGAAGGCCAGTACTGTAACGCACAGGGTCCAGTGCTGCTTGAGATTGTGAGTGTGTATTTTCCAGCCAACCCAGCTCCTTCTGACGCTATGAACACCAGCCATCACGGAAGATGTGCAATGGGCTTGAGATCGATTTCTCAGTGTTTCCTGCCCTCAGTCATTGGAGTCACTGTGTAGTTATGGTGGGGAACCAAGGGCAATGTGCTGTTTGGAAGACCTCTCGGGTCTCCCTGACCAATAACTTGTAAAGGGGTATCCCATGCCTTGCTGTGATTTTAATTCGGTAATGCATTATCCCAGGGACTGCATCTGTGTATTTAGAAGGGGAATTGCTAGCTTGTGTGATGTTCTAACCCTTGGAGGAGTGTTCAGAGTACTCACTAAAGTGATACAGCCATTTTACATGGCTCCCAGCAGAACGTATGGAGTCTAATTTCACACCATCCCTAGCCACTCTGTTGTTTTGACTGGAATCTTCCTAGTAGGAATGAAGCAATGTCTCACTGTGTGTTTGACTTTGCATTCTTCTAGTGAGAAATCTAGCAAAGAATCTCTTCACATAGCAGATGGCCATGTGTCTGTTTTCTTTAGAGAAATATCTGTTCTAAGCTTTCCCCTATCTCTTAGCTTCGTTATTTTTGACGAGGAGTAAGCATTCTTTATATGCTCTAGATACAAGGTGGGTTTTTTTTAATCAGATATATGCCTTGGAAATATGTATTTCTACCCTTTGGCTTATCTTTTAACTTTCTTTATTGCAATCATTTTCAGAGTAACGGTATTTCATTTTAATGGATGGTAATGGATCACATTTTCTTCTCTTGCTAGTTGTATTATTGTCCTGATTTTATACAGCAGGAACTAGAGGACCTGTGAAATCGGGCATCCTTACAAACAGGAACAATCCAGATCAACTACGAAGCTGCATCATCTGAGCACCTGTTCTCCAGGGCAGCATTGCATGAACAGAAGGCCACGGCAAGGACCCTCAGCCTTCTCGGCTTGAATTCTCTTTTCCTTTTCTCTTTTTTCTACTCCATGCTTCCTTTCCTCTCTTTTCTAGACTTTTTTCAGCATACGTTGAAATGACTAGTGATGAGAGAAGCACAATCGTCACAGAATCCCTTTTTATTATGTTATTGCTGTGTGCCTTAGGTTGGCCTTGAACTTCCAGCTTAGTGCTGGGATTGCAGGCATGCACATGGTACCCGATGTGGACTATTTTTCATTTGGGTCTATCTTGCAAAGTCAACGGTGAATTAGAAGTGGATAAGACAGCATGATAAAGGACCCAAGAGTAGCACTGGGGCTTTTTCAGGAAGACAGTGATGAGAGTGCTTCAGATGCTGCCTGGGAAAGGAAAGGGCACATATTGTCGGTCCACTCTGCATCAGCTCCAGAAATAGCATCTCGTTACTTCCCAAATACATTGGAATGGCTGTGATCAGTCTACAAAGCTAGCTTGACAGTCTGTATGCACATTTTTAATGAGATCTTCAAAACTATTGATGCCTAGAGACTGCTGTAAATCTCGGAGGACTGGAGGTCCAGAGCCTGGTGTTGGCACAGCGCTCAATGCATCTAGGGAGAAAGGGTTGAGATCAGCATCTTCGCTGGAAACTTTTGCCAAGCAAGCCCTGGCTTGGAACAGTAAGCTGTTCAGGGACTGCACCTCTGCCTGTTGACTCAGCATCTTCTGGGGACTTGTCTATATCGCATTGGCACAAATGCACCAAACCCGGGCTCTGTCTGCGTTTCTATTGTCAAATTGGAACTTCTAGTGCCATCATGAAGGGTACTCACATCTTTTCAATTTTATTAGCCGTTGGCTATGATTCCAGGGAAAATTTCCCATATGTCCATATATTTCTCATAGCATGTGTTGTGACGTTCAACCTTGCCAATATCAGGACAAGGTTTGGCAGAGTCACCCGAGAACTTATACACTCTGTAACATGCATGTGGATTGACAGAAAGCCTTACTTAGAAAAACAGCTCTTGTCTCTGACGTTTTTAAGTTTACTGGCATTCAGGAAACTTACGCCTGGTCTCTCTGGCTTCATGAGTACTCTTTCTCTTATAAACATTTCTTCCCTTCATCCAAATAAATTTACTCATCTATGAGTATTTGATGTCATTGTGTGGGAAACCCAAATCACTAAATCCTATGTATGTACATGCCTGGTGTAGCATGTTCCTCAGTGTTACTCCGGGTGCCTCGGAGTAGCCCAGGCTGCCTCTGTGGGCATCTTCCGGTATGGGTCAGGGGTTCTGGGAGATCGCTCTCTTTTCCTGCTTGTGCTGTGCTCAGGGTAGCGTCTAGAGCAGGTGATAAATGCTCACATAGTGTTTCACTTTTTCAAAACAGAATGTTTCCGCTAAACGGACACGTTAGAAAAGTAGTATATTTTCTTAATTCGGAACTCTTTGTCGTGGCAAATTTACAGAAATCCATGTATTTCTGAAACTGGATTAATGTCTTCACAGGTGTTTCCGATGATCTTGTAGCATTTGCTTTTGTCATTCTCTCTATATCTCCAGCACTGTCCAAGGACAAATTTCCCAAACAATTTTGTGGTTCTTCATATCCTATGTATTGGTTTTAGTTTGCATTGGAATGGGTTTTCTAAAGTTAGACTCTAGAAAATACTAAGAAATTTTACTGGGGGAATGGAAGTTTGCAAAATGTGGTAAATTTAATTGCATTTTAAAAATATGTGTTGCTCTTTCCTGGGAGAGGATTGAACCTTCTCACTCTGGTGACATAAAGGCTGGCAATGAGGCATGTCCAGTGAAATGGGTGGTCGGTATATGCGGCACCTCAGTCACAACTTCCTACAGTTGTTGGATAGAAAGAACAGAGGGACTGTGTAGCTAGGGGACAATTCACTGCTGTTACTCACCGAGACTTAGGAGTGCTCGTTGCTGTGGCTTAACCAAATCTATAGTGACTGACACCGAGATTATTTCACCCACAGTGAAGAAACAAGAAAGCCAAACTATAACTAGCAAGGTTTAATAGTGACATCAACTCACAAACCAAGAGTCAGTGTGAAAATTGCTTCCCTAACATCTTAAAGTTGCCACGTGATTTCAAAATGAAATGCACCGGGACTATTGAACGCTTTGCATACTCAACTCCATTGCAGAGTCTGGAGGATGCGCGAAATGCTGCTCTTCACACATCGGATGCATTCGGCTGTGGCATGTGAAGCAGGCTTTCATTCAGTGTTCGTCACAGCATCTTGGAGAATGTACGGCTGCTGACAAAGACCTAACTTCAGTGAATATCAGCAATTAGGTTTTAACAGGAAGGACAAGAAGTCAGAAGGTGACCACTGACATTTGTAGAGCACACACAGTAAGGACTCAAGCAAATGGACTGGGTCAAGGCCTTCCAGTATGACTAGGGGAAGGCACTTTCTAAAGACAGTGGATTTGAGTCTGCAGTCTGGAAGTAATGGGAAAATACTTAGGCAATGAAAATATCCTTGACTTATGCAGAGGCATGGTAGAAGATAAAGCAGGTTAATTGTGGGAACATGAAGAAGCCTTCATTCCCAAGTATTTTAATCCATTTGGCAACAGAAGAGAGTTTAAGTATAGGATGGTGCTGATGTGCTGGTGTGCTCCTGAAACACATGGGTGGGACCGAGGGTCTGGACCTGATGATACAGGCCTTCATGGGAATCCTCAATGGCATGGTGTGGAAACACTCCCCAGTCACATGGCGTGGACGGTACATCTATGCCAACTTCTTTTGTACGAGTTGCAGTCCCCTGATGGTATTTGAAAAATGGAACAAAAATTCAGTGTAGGACTTCACTCTTGTGTCAGACTCTGAAATAATTGCCAACCCTCTGAAGAGGTGAGTCGGTGACTAGGTTATGAACTAAGACTCAAGCACGGTTTAGAAGTTAAAAGAAATCTGGTGTGGTGGCTATTCTTGTAATCCTAGTTTCTGGGCTGGCTGAGAAAGTGGGATTAAAAGTTCAAAGCTAGCGTTAGCAACCTACAGAGACACTGACCCCATGGAGCAAAACATTTTTGGAGTCAGGGCTGGAAGTAAAACTCAGCACGGGGTTCTTCCCAGAAGTCCTGAGCCCCTGCACCCATCCCACAGCAGTCACAAGGGAAAAATAAACAAACAGATATAATTACACACAAAAAGGTAAATGTCTCCAAGTCCTCATTCGAATCCATTCGAAGTTTTAAAACATATTACTGGGGAAATACTTGCCTACCATCCAAGTGAGGATTTCTGTGGACAGCTCGAAAATGAAGACGGGAAGCACGAAAGCTGAGCTGAGAAGGACAACTATGAGACAGTAAGATTAACTACAGAGAGCAAAGCAACCCATTAGACATAGCCAACTAACGAAATTACAGTTGGGAATGTAGCCCAGTGGTAGATCTCTTCCCTAGAAAGTGATTGGGAATGGTTAAAACTGAAGAAGCACCATCAGGAGCATGCTCTCAACGGGAGGTAGGAGCTGAAGAAAGTGATGGGGGCAATGCACGCTGGGCCCCTTTCACAAAGTAAGCTAGTAGCTGTCAAAAGAAGCCCCTTGCACTACCCGGGCAGCACTACGGAATCAGGCTAACACAAGAGCGCTGCACGAAGTCGTCCCCAAGAAGGCTATCTATAGCTTCTGCAGAATTGGAAATCACCTAACTCCGCACCATTCCACCATTTGGGAATGGCTATTTATAAACCAGTTTTCATGTATATGTATTTGGTGAGAAACGGGGAAGAATCTGAATTTTGTTTGCACATATTTTGCATCATTGATGGCAGTGTTGATGTTCTGTTGACAACTTGATATGTGCATTTGATCAGGCCTCTCAAAGCAAACTGCACAGATACGCTAGAAACAACGGAGGAAGTCCCATGCAGCTAGTCTTTAAATGCCGAGTTTAGTAAATGGTTTGTTTTCTTTTTATGTAATTCAGGCTGAAAGTGTGGGTAGCAGTAAAGGAGGCAGTCATGGGCTAAAACAAGACATCTTCACATAAAATAATAGCCATATGAGTGAGTGATCCCGCTATAGAAGACAGACGTGCATGCAGGGACAAACAGACAGAGCCTGGGGCCAAGTGTGGAAAAGGCATGTACAGGCTGTGGGAACCTCGAAACCTGCCAGTCTTGAAGTAAAAGTATAGGAAAGTCAGGGTCACCTGAAACTTAGGTTGTAATCTACAGCATTTAAAACTGAGGTTTTTCAACGGGAAAAGTTTCTTAAATATGCAGTGAACGAGATTAACTCAAGGTCAGCGGTGTAATGAATCTGTGCTGGGTTTGTTGTTGTTGTTGTGGGGGGGTTGTTTTATTTTGTTTGTTTTTTCAGTGCTCAGATAGGCTGCATTCCACAGCTTCACTGCGGCCTTGGTTCTGCACACACACATGACTCCACACTGTGTGTGCTGTCAATACCACGCGGTGCCTAGAGCACTCGGGCTCACACGCAGGACCGTGCATGTTAGGAACCGCAGTGTTTGGGTTGCACATACTAAGTTTTCCAGTGTTTTAGAAACATAATGGTTTAATTATACAAAACAAAATATTTTCATATTGTCCTCAGATGTAAGTGTCAGACTAATAGATCTTTGGCTGTATTGTTTGAATGTTTGGATTTTAAAATTCCTGCTTGAGTTTCATAAATACCATTGAGTTTTGGCTTGAGTTTAGGGTGGAATTCCTAACTTTCGGATATGGCCTTACACATGCTTCTGATATTTCGTACATATTTATGGAAGTGCCATTCGGAACACGGAGGATAAGACAGTGCTTAGCTCTGAAACCATCCAAGCTGTCCTTCGCCTTGCAGCATCGATAGTCAGAATTCTGTCCTTTATATAACAATTAGCAGGTGCGTTCCTCTCACTGGTGGGTGAACATGCTTTTTCCTTCAATAAACAGTAAAATTACACACATCAAAGGTTTCTTTTCAACTCAACTTCTTAGTGCTTCCTGATAAGCAAACATTGACTATGCACTTGTATATGCAAAAGCATGAAAACATTTCTCGGTTAAGAGAGGTGGTGTGGGAAAGTCTACGACGCCCTGGACAGGCTCTCTTGGGTGGAGACCCCTGTCTCTCAACAGACTCGGGAAGGGATCACGAATTGCTTAGAATGTGCCTTTGGCTTTCTCCTTTGCCAGCCTCCTTCCAATCCAGGAGCTATGGAGCTGAGACACCTGGAGCAGTCAGAGCTGGTGATTTGGTGTTGAAGGAGGGAGCAATAGGTTACACTTGTCTTTTTCTGAGAAAAACAATGCAGAACAGGGCAGACAAATGCCACGTTAATGTGGCATCCGAAGGCTCTGCTTTTGCACCGCTGGTGATGGTAGTGATTGGAGCCCAGGATGCAAATCCCAGGGTGATTACTGTAGTTTGCATTCTAGAAGGTGCTCCTCTAAGGCTCTCCTTTGTGCTGCTGCTGCGGCCAGCAGGCACCCGTAGTGTGCAGCACAGTTCTCCCTGAGACCCCATTTGCTTCTCCACCCCTCCAGCTCTATGTGATTGAACTAGCCTTGATCCTGTAGTCCGGAGCCAGTGGCTCCAGTGACCTGTAACAGCCTTTTGGCCTGCTAAAGTCTTGTACCAAAGTTTCTTTCGCTTCAAAGGATAAAAACTAAAGAGTCATCAGTGAAAACCTGAGCAGCCCATCCGTCCATTGTTATTCTGCACTCCAATCCTAAAACCTCCCCAGAAACGGCTCTCGGCCAAGCATTTGCCTTAGACGATGTCCTCACTGTTCCTCATCTTCAAACTGATATACTCTCCTTCTCCCTTCCTTTATAAATATCACTGCAAACTGCGCGGCAGTGGGTGGCTTCCCAGTTCCTGGAGTGTTCAGGTGTTCAGGTGTATGCCGTTGACCTCTGGAAGCGGGAGCGGACCGCCTGCTGTGGCTCTTCACTGTGCCCTTGTGTTTGCTGTAGGTGCCTACCCTCGACTTTCGTTGAGTTTTCGGTTGAAGAGAAACATTGGTTACTTCATCCTTCAGACGTATATGCCCTCCATCCTGATCACAATTCTCTCGTGGGTGTCCTTCTGGATCAATTACGACGCGTCCGCTGCTCGAGTTGCCCTTGGTATGTGCTGCTTGCTGTTCAGTCCTCTCTAAAGTGTGAAGTGACCACCTCGTTACGGTGTTAAGGGAAGGGAAAGGCCGGAGTGCAACTACAGTTTCTGCATATCCTGGCACCAGCTTCCCCCACCAAGCCACATTTTGTCTGCAAACAGTAATTTCACGCTTGAGTCCCTTGATGTGTTAATTTAATTGTAAGACTTAAATGTGAATTTCCATGCCTATGAAAGAGAAAATATGTTTTCGGAAGATTTCCATCGTAGAACTGTTTTTGACACTTGATTTTTTAAAGTAAGGATTAATATTTCTTGGTCAAGATGATGCCACAGACAGAAAAACTTTGATTGATTTGCGCTTTCTTCTCTTTCTAGTCATGGGGAAAATCATCAGATATTATAGCACATAATTGAAATTACACAATGTAATGAGCATTAAAATAAGCAACTAATTATGAGTAATTCCCAAGAATCCTAGTGAAGTTTGCTGCCCATTGGTTATTTAATAATACGATTGTTAATTGATATGCAACATGCAGGTTCTGACATTTTTTTTAGGATTTGCTTATTAAAGGAAAGCTTATATTTTCAGGAACACTATTCTCTGCTCAGCTGCTTATTATGAAACTTTATGAACAAAGTTATGCCATAAACACATCAGTAGAAGAGGCGATGAACCATGCCCAGACCAGTCTTTCTCTGGGTTCAAACAGTGTCTGAGGAGGAAACTCCCAATGGAGCTCGGGAAATCGGCAGGGAAAGAACTAGAAACACAATTGCTGGTAATGCAGTTACCCGAAGGCATAGTCCAGGCCTCCAGGCCTCCCTCTCTCCTGCTGTTTTCCAGCTTCAGCCTTCTTGTTTTCTAAGACAGCATGCATGTGTGCATGCCTGCATTAGATCTGCAGCTGTATAACTTGCACATGTGTTTCCTGGGCTAGACATCTTCCAAAGTTTCCTGCAGTTGTCCTGTGTAGAAAAGAACATGCTGGAAGGAATCAAGTACCCAAGGGCTAAGAACTCTATACTAAATTGTTAAGTATTTCCTAAGGGGAAGGAAGCCCTTTTAAATCTTACATTTCTGCGCAGAGGTTGTCTGCAGAGTTTACTTCTTTCTGTTTTTAATATCGTTCGATGCCTCTTTTCTAGACTAGTCGATTTTCTTTTTCTTTCCATCTGCTACATTAAGAGACTGAATTTGTAGGGACAGAGCCAAGTGCTGCAATTGTTAGTTTATACAGATTGACATCCTCTCGTTATGAGAAAAATGTTAACAGATGAAAAATCTTTGGGATTGCCCCACCCCCAAGCCTGGAAAAGGCTCATCTACACTGAAATGTGGTGAGCTTCATTGCGACTCTGCTGCTGGACGGTTGTTTCAGCAATCAGAGAGAGCCACAGACATGCAATCGTCTGGCGTTGCAAGGATGAAGCATCCAACACATGGGACCCTGTGCACGCTGCCTGCCCCAACAGACTCTGTACCTGCTTGCTTGTAAAAATATCACCACGATGTGAAACGGGTCGTCTATCAGAAACGGACGGCAGCGATCCAGTTTCATCATGCGGAAGGAACTTGCTTCCATGTTTTCTGGGTGTCTTGCTCATTCAAACTCAAATCATGTCTTAGGGACTCTGCTAGCATGGTGTGCTATGCAGGCTTTGCCTCTGGAGAGCTGTGGAGTCAGGCAAGCATTAGAGTCTTAAGCGGCAGGTACCAGGGCTATACCAGAAAGGGTGTTTACAGACACCTAGTGAACCTCATTCCCAGAGGGCCACAGATGGCTGTGATTCTAGAGTCAGCAGGGGCTTTCCAAGAAAGAACCTAACAGGTCATTGGCCACCCTCAGAGGAGATTCTGTATTTTGGGGTGGGGGACCCTGCTAGCTTTCAACAGACAGTTACTCTAACACTTGCCCCACCATTTGATTTCTTGAGTGGTTGCCATCTTCTCCACGTATATACAATGTGGTGCCATTCACCATGGTAGGCCAGCAAGGGGACACCTTTTACCATTTCTGAGCAGACAGATGCTGGCGATTGCCTCCTGGAAGTGGGAAAAGAGGAGTGGTTGAACGTGGCAAATTTTTTGAAGAACGGTGAGAATGTCTAATTTCGTAGCTCTTGCATGGTGTTTTCACATTTATCCATAAACTGTAATTATCCCATTGCCACATTCAAATTTTTAAAAGTCCCCAGGTGCACATGAATGCAACGTTCAAGGAAGTCTTAAAATATTCTGACATCTGAGATTTCCAAACATCTCACAAGCAACTGTGGTTTGCAATTATGCGTAAAAATAGTCTCTCGTTTCGTCATTGTTCTGTGCTGTTAGCAGTCTCCTAGGGTCAGAGGAGGGTGCTGAAGAAGCCTTTACCTTATTTCTCTGCTGCTTTCCCCTTATGGAAGGCTGCGCTCTCTAGCCCCAGGCCAGCTCTGGGAGCCACAAGGTGATCAGGCATGCTTGTGAGCGCTGATGGGCATCCAGAGGGCTGCAGGCCGAAGGAGTACACATCAACCCTGCCCACAGTCCTGGCTCTACCGCAGACACCATGCCAGTGCTACCTCATGGCTTCAGCCACACAAGTGATGTGTGTGTGTGTGCTTGAGCATGCATGCATGCGTGTGTGTGTGTGTGTGTGTGTGTGTGTGTGTATGTGTGTGTGTGTGACTGAGAGAGAGAGAGAACAAAAAAGCCACTGCCAGTCTCTTTCCTCTGAGCGCCTTCTTAGGGGAGTCAATCCTGTTCACTGCCAGTCTCTTCCCTCTGAGTGCCTTCTTAGGGGAGTAATTCTTACATGAGAAGGGAGGGCAAGTGTTCAGCCCACACGCAGGAATGTGGCTTGCACTAGTAGAAAAGGCTGGCTTTTTGAGCTGGGCCTCCAAGCATCTTCCTTTTGTAACATAACAGGTTCCAAGGCAGGTTCAAAGCTTGTTCTTGCTGTGGCGTATTCAGAGGTTAGTGACCACTCTCACACAGCTTCCCTGTGCTCCACGAGACCTAGTCATGTCTCCACTCAGCATGTCCTCTGGTCACTGTGGCCTCCACTCGCTTAGTTTGCAATCTCTGTATAGAAGGAGCTATGTCTCCTGCTCTGGGAGGAGACACGATGTGCTGCTCATTTGGCCTTAAGGACTGCAGCCGACTCCCGCATACGGACAGAAATCCTCAATACCGAGCTTTGTATCAAGAGCTCAGCGACTCCAGACAGGAGCAGGAGCAAAATTCTCCCTCTTCGCTCTGAGCTAACCTTCCCCCCCAGCCTGTGGGCACGCTTTTCCACTTCAGAGAAAGGAATCCAGACTGAATCTGCTCTGTGCACTTGGCTCTGTTGGCCCTTCCTCTTTGAGCTTAGAATTGCGTCCTCCCCTAATCAATAACAACCTCTCAGCCTCTGCTTCCAGAAAGGCCTGGAATAGGAGAGGCAGTCACTCTTAGTTTCCCTGGTTACCAGGTTCCTGTAGCCACAAGCCACTGTTCGTCTCCCAGTGTATTGTAGCCAGTTCATAGGCCACTTCTGGGACTGCCTGCATTTGTTCTAAACCTCAAGGGAGAGCAATTCTTTCAAGATGACCCAGACATCTTGCCTTCTGCTCTCTCCAGACACCTTTCACTGTGTTTGAGGAGTGGCTGGGTGAGGCCACTGTAGGCTTGCTTCCCAAGTGGAAATGTCTGCTTGCTGCTCCAAGGTGTGATTTGGTTGCCATAAGACACATGGTTTGTTCCGATGACATTCCGTCCAGTGTCTTAGAAGGCATTGCAGTGGGAGGGAGGCTGGGATCTGGGATGACATACTCATACTGTGTTTGTTTCCTAGGGATCACCACCGTGCTCACCATGACAACCATCAACACTCACCTTCGGGAGACTCTGCCCAAAATCCCCTACGTCAAAGCCATCGACATGTACCTGATGGGCTGTTTCGTCTTTGTATTCCTGGCCCTTCTGGAGTATGCCTTCGTCAATTACATTTTCTTTGGAAGAGGTCCCCAAAGGCAGAAGAAGCTTGCAGAGAAGACTGCCAAGGCCAAGAATGACCGTTCCAAGAGTGAAAGCAACCGGGTAGGCTCTCTACAGCTTGGGCATTCCAGCCCCGCAGTTTCTAACCTTCCAGCTCATCTCCTGGGAGCTGGGCAAGGAGCCCTACCCAGCATGCCATGAAAGGCTCCTAGGGCAAGCCTTCAGGGTTCCTATTAAGCCAACATTGGAGCAGGTGTGGGGGAGGCCAGCTTCCCTTCCCACCTTCCTTTAAAAAGACCAGAATCAGGAGTGACCAGTACTCTGGAATGCAGGGTTCTTGTCTGACATAGAAAATGCCATTTTTTCCGAAAGAGCTCAATATTCCTCCAGTTATAAGATTACCAGTTCACTCATGCAGCTTGCCCCCATGGTGGGCAGTACAGCAGGCAGTCACCTCCCTCCATCCTTCCTGCTGGTCACAGTCCCATCAGGAGAACATTAAGCATGAATGCCCCAGGCAGCGAAGGCTCAGGAGGTTAGCAGAGCTTCTGGCTGTGGTCTCTGCACAGCACAGGTTCCCACCGCAGTGGAGATTCAGAGCCTAGCGCAGGAGCGCTCACCTGCAGGTCCCAAAGGGACTAGGCATTGGGCACATGTTCTCATAAAAGCATTGTGTTATTATAACGAGATTTCAATGAAATGCTATAGTTTCAGGTTTTTTTAAAAAAGTATACCCTTTCATGTCTTCATCTCCTCAAATTCTCAATGATATATTTCTACTGTTATGCCCAAATCTGCGAAGTCCCCACAAAAGCCAACAAGGAGACCAAGTCTCACATGCAAAAGCAAAGAGCCTTTATTTCATGCAAGTTTGCAAACTCAGTCTCTCTGCACGTCCAACGTACTGGACTAAATTGAGAGCCCTGAGCTCAGTTAGAGTTGGATTTTTATAATTGTAAAGGTGGGGTTGAGGAGTTTCTGAGGTTCAGGACCCCTGATTGGCTGACATTTGTCTAGGGGTGTCCTGGTGAGTGTGTGCTGCCAGGGGATCCTTCCCACAGTGGTTGGCACTTTAGGCATTTCCTTTGGATGGTCCGTTTTTGGGTGGTGCTCAGATAATCTCAGCTTGGGGTTCTTCCTGCAACCAGGCCCTGCTTCAGGGTAAACTACGGAGACCCAGACCTCTTGCTAAATTTATCGATGGCTGAGTCTTACTCTGGCAGGTGATAATGGTTGGAAGTAAAGAGCTTTCTTTAGGTGACCTGCCCATACTAAGCTTATCATGGCTAACCCCCCCCCCACATCTACCAGGTCAAATACGAACTTACTCTTTCATTCCTTTCTTTTTGTTGTGCTGTTTAATTCATGTTTTTAAATATACATGTTTTTCAAGCCCTTGGAGGTTTTCTTTCCTTCTTCTGTGCACTTGTGCCAGCATGGATCACTAATGCTGCCTGACGTGGGATGGCAAAGGTGTAGGACCGGATGGAGTCCTGCAAACGCGTGGAAACGGCCCCTTCCCGTCTATAAAACAGATGAAGTTGGTCTCTGAATAGAACTAGGTTTTCCGCAGACAAAATTATCTTCAATATCTTACTCGAAAATCTACTCTGCTCCAGACTGTTAGGTTTCTATGGAGATCATGCTGTACTATGAATACACAAGATGTCTTGGCCTTGGTGTTTCCAAGGAAACGGGAATTAATCATGCCATGCTGTCTCCATGGCCAAGCTCATGGACAACCGCACACATGATCAGTGTTCTTTCCACTTCCTTCTGTGTGTGACAATCACCACTCTCTTTCCTCTTCACTAAACGAGACTGTTTCAAGCCATCAAAACATCATTGTTCAGAATCCTCCTTGGGAGCATGAAGTACAAAGTTTAAAGGAAACACTCAAGCCAGTAGCATTTGCGGGTAAAATGATCAGAATGTAGAAAAATATGAATTAGAAGCAGAGGAAATTCTAATTGACTCAGGAGTCCATTTTCAGTTTTTTCCCCATAAATCTTGGGTTTTTTTTTCTGAGCAGTTTCAGTGAGGCCTCCATATATTCATAGTTTTCTGAATACACGGCTCTTGTTCCGTTCTCGGCTTTGGAAGCCACCACATAAACACCAGGGATTCTCATGCTGGACATGTATTTGATGCTTTCACAGTTCCACATTAAACATAGTCCTCCCTCTCTTAAGAGTTTGATGATATTTCTAAGTAGGCATAGAAACCCTCCCCCTCCCCCAGTTTGTATTAAGGGATGCAGAACGTAGAGTATGAGAAACATAAGAGCTATAGACTTCATCCCAGACAGAAAAGGCTGGGCCTGAGGGGTCCATCCAAACAGTCTCTTTTAAGTTTTCAGTGCTGACGCTTGACTCTGCTTATCAGTGTGACCAGCCACAGCCTGAAGTTTTCCCTGACAGGGACCCTGCTTCTCATTGTCTTTCCTTCCCCATGGCTCTGTCATGGGCCGAGTGCCCTGGAGGCATTTCAGGCCACCAGCTGCCAACAACTGCTGGCAAACTCTTACTGACCCTGCTGCCAAACCATAAGCAAGCTTTCCGGAGACTTAGTGGTCACACAATACTGTAACTTCACACGTAATACATACATGTTCCAAATGTTTCTTTCTTCCTTTAGTTCCTCTGTTTGGTACAGTATAAGCTTCTTCAGTTTAATTTGTCCACGCACACTGCCTGTTTGTGCCGGGCCTGCCACTACACCCAAGAGCTCGCCTTTGGTCATAACGCACGCACATCCTGTGATATCTGAGGAGTTGACCCATTGGCACGGTCTTTTAAAGTCATGACACAACACAGCCACAAGTGTATGTGGGGGAAGGAAGGTGGGGGTTGCCAGCAATTGGACCTGTGCCCCATGTGTGCCAGGCAAAGCAATAATCCTTGTCAAGAATCCGATTTACAAACTCAATATTATTCCTCGTGAGCAGGAAAAGCGGGCGCCACCCTCAAATGGCAAATCTTGTCTTGTTCTTCTAAAACCAGAAATTTTTACTTAACTGCAATCTGGAAGGCAAGTGGAGAAGTGATGGAGTGTCAATCTATAGTGACACAGCCCAGGAAAGAGAAACTCTTATGTGATGCTTTTCTGGATGAGATGTTTTCAGTGTTTTTAATTTTGGAGAGCTGCACCTGTCCAGGTTCACAGCAGGAAAAAAAAAACCTATGTTGAAATCATTGGCTGTAATTATAGTCAGTGTGAGCTGGACCCTTCAAAATAACAAGAATTCATGCAGCAATTTAAAAATTACAAGCCACCTGTCTTTCTGAAAAAGGTGCATTGTGGGGGCTGGAGAGATGGCTCAGTGGTTAAGAGCACTGACTGCTCTTCCAGAGGACCCGGGTTCAATTCCTAGCACCCACATGGCAGCTCACAACTGTCTAAAGGTCCAGTTCCAGGGGATCTGACACCTTCACACCAATGCACATAAAATGAAAAGTTAAAAAACCATAAAAAAAGCACATCAGCCTTAGAGCCCCACAGCCACTCATTTCTATTTTGAGACTTACATTCTAGAGGTAAGGACAAGAGGTCCTTACCTTCTCTTTTAGGAACGTTGATTTTAAAAATGAGATGTCTAAAGGTTACTAAATTTTAGTACTTTTTAAACATGTCGGACCAAAAATGTCAGCAGTTTTCTGCGTGTTGGTTTACGTTTAAACAAAAGCCATGGAATGATAACTCCTCAAGTAAAGCAGCCAAGCTGTTTTAAGCTGAGATATAATTTAAGATATTATTGCATTCTTTTGCATACCATAATTAGTATTATTTTTGATAATGTTTCCATTGTAGGGTGGAGTTCTTGGTGCTTTTACTCTGCCATTATCATCGTTTTACTGTCTAATTAATCATAATAATAAAGGATACTTGGTGAGGAATGGGGAGGTAACTAAGAGCCCGGGCCAGTAAGGGTTTCTGCAGGTCCCACTAAGAAACTCCAACCCCATGCTTGAAAAAACGCAATGTAAAAAGTAATCTCTGAACGACGACAACGAAAACGGATGGTTCTGAAGTGCATGCTTGCAGCTGAATTTGAGCAGTGAAGAGGGAGTCCATAAAACACGTTTCCTCGACCAATAGCCGTCTGGAAAAAGATGCTAGTTGTGTGGACGGATGCCCTCTTTCTGCTCCTGGACAGAACCCGGAGTCTCTTTTCGGTCTCTGGGTGGCTTGGGTGCCTGCAGTGGAACCAGCAGCTTGGTTCTGTATCTTGGCAGTTCTGATTTGTGTTGGTTTTTGTGGTCTGTTTTTTTCAGTTTAGCCTAGGCTAGGCAAGAACTCACTCTGGAGCACAGGATAGCCTTAATCTCATGGCAATCCTTTGACCTTAGTCTCCTACATGTTTGAATTACAGGTGCGGGCCACAACACTGGCCTTTCTTCTTGGATGTCATGTGTTTCATACTCTGGCCTAAAAATGGTTTCTCCTTTTGTTATTTCACATGTTAGGCAAATGCGCATCTCAGGTTTCCCCTCATCCTATAGCATTATAGGGTTGCTATGGCAGATTCCCATAAACTTAACCAGGGTAAAGCAGTACTCATTTCTATCAGGCACTTTTAGGTAAAAAGTACTAAGAGTGTAGGACTAAGGTGGGGTAGCCCCCCTCTCAAGGCTAAAACCAAAGTGACCGAGCTAAGAGTGCACAGTCCTCCCACCAAATCCAAGTTGAGTCCTCCTAAGGCTGCGTGTTCATCTCCTGACTTCTACTACTAGCAGGAAGCGTTCTTTACTCTGCTTAGGAAAGAATACGTGAGGATATTGTGTGCAGCCAGCAATTCAAGATGAACTGTCTTGAGGGTTGTACCCTTAAGCTCATCTCCAAAGTCCCCTCGTAACATGCTCCCAAGCTCCGGCAAGTGAGAATTGATCTAGCTAGGGCACAGTTAATGCTGTTCATATGGAGAGATTCTCGAACAGGATGGCGAGCAACTCCCTGACGAGAGGCTGAGTGGCCTTTCCAACTGCAGCCCTTCCTTCGCGAGCCTTGGCCGCTTTGCAGTTGATAATGGTGACTCTATGCTTGTGACCCTGTTCGGTGCTTCACATGGCTGCCCATCTCTCCCTGGGTGGGAGTCGGGACCACTCTCTGCCCACCTTTCCACCTCATACAGCTTAACACCTCTAGTGAGAGTGTGAGATGGCTTCTATAAAACCAGGAAGACAGAAATTAACACATCAGTAAGATTCTGCAGGACCACTAGTGGCTCATGGGAAAATCCACCAACCATGAATCTAATCGTAAAAGAAAGGGTAGGCTAGCTAGTGACAAAGGAAGAAAAGGGGACACAGCCCTCCAGGGAAAAGGAAGGCCAGGGAGGGTAGAACACACAGGAATCGAGTGCTCAGGAAAGCAGGCCAGGAGAGTTACAGTCTGATCCCAGGAGGAACTCCACCAGGGACCCCCTCCTCCCCGGCCACTAGTTCCCCAAGCCACAGAAAGGCTGCTGAAAATTCTTTAGTAACCTAAGAAAGCACAAGTTCTCCTGGCACTGTCACCAAAGGCACTGTCACCAAAGGCACTGTCACCAAAGCTGTATTTAGCAAGGATGAAACTTGATTATTTCAAAGTCAGATTTTACTGTGGAAAGAGATTTGCTACTTTAAATGTGGCCCTGGCAAAAGAAAACATCTGCCAGGGCCACAGAGGGACAGAGACCCACACCTGTAGCTACCCCAGCAGTAACCAGAAGCACCATCAGGACTGTCCCTGGCTTCTCCACGGTAATCTGGCAAGTTAAATCTTCAGCAACTGGGCTAGCAGGCTGGCAAGTGCTGGGGGAAAGTCAGCATCCTTAGCAGATGCTGGACCTGGATCCAAGGTCAGCCTTCAAAAGAGAGCAAGCTAACTTCCTAAGAATGCCCCTGTGTCTACTGGAAACCAGAGCGGGTACCAAATGTCACATGTACTCAGCCATCTCTAAGAGGTTAACCACACAGCATGGCAGTAAAAGGGAGTGATCCTACCGAGGCACGCCTAGGAAAGCTATGTGCGTGAGGGCTCTGTGATAGCCTCTCCTGTGCTGCGCTCACCTCCACCCGGGACTGTGATGGCTCATGAGCCAACCACTGGGAAGAGAGGTTGAGCGGTACAGGTATTGTGGCATTGCCAAATCTAGACTGGATGGTACCTGCTGAAGAGCAGCCAAGGAAGGAAGGGCTCCACCATCCCCACTCTGCCCAATTACAAACATTTACTCGCACAGAGGTAAAATCCTAGAAGGGGTTGGTACTTTGGTTTTCTCCTCAGTAGGGATTCTGATCTATAACATGAAATATCAGTTTGCTAAAGCGCTGTTTCTCTTCTTTAGTGTCCTCTGTACGAACCTTCAAAAGAAGGAAATGCAGTCTGTCAGCTGCAGTTAAAGTTCCAAAATAGTATTTTCCTATAAAACGAGGCAAAGTGTTGACAGATGGACACCTTCTCATAAATGACATTGAATGGTTCTGTAACATCATTCTATCCTGGGCTTGCGTATAAAAGAAAATGAATGGACATGCCAGCTCCTAAGGGTGTCTCTTTTCTCCACTTAGGTGGATGCTCACGGGAACATCCTATTAACATCGCTGGAGGTTCACAACGAAATGAATGAGGTCGCAGGCGGCGTCGGAGACACCAGGAATTCAGCAATATCCTTTGACAACTCAGGAATCCAGTATAGGAAACAGAGCATGCCCAGGGAAGGGCACGGGCGGTACATGGGAGACAGAAGCATCCCGCACAAGAAGACCCACCTACGGAGGAGGTCTTCACAGCTCAAGATCAAAATCCCCGATCTCACCGATGTGAATGCCATAGACAGATGGTCCCGGATCGTGTTTCCCTTCACCTTTTCTCTTTTCAACTTAGTTTACTGGCTGTACTATGTTAACTGAGTGACTGTACTTGATTTTTCAAAGACTCCATTTAACACTGAGTGAAATATTACCCTGCCTGTCAAGTTTTTATACCAGTACACACACACCTACACACACCCACACACACACAATTGTATATATATGTGAACTTTCTCAGCATATATATAAAATACACGTGTATATGAGGATGTATGAGTATGTGTTTATATACGCAGGTGTGAGTATCTGTGTATGTAAGACAAATACGCATACATGCCAGACATTTTGCAACTATGGACAATTTAACACAGGATGCATATTAAAGAAAGTCATAGCTTTTCTTTTCTTTTTTTAATTGAAAGGGACAAGTATCTAAATATTATGCCTCAAGAATGAGGGTGCGAAACACAGTCATCCCAAAGTGTGTCTTTTATTAACCTAAGTTTGATATTTTCTCTGAAAAAAAAAACCAGGAAGGAATTTCTTAGTTAATCTTTGGGAACTCCCACAGCGCAAGTTGTGCGCCTCCTATCCTCTCTTTCGGTTTGCAGCCAAGGCTTGCTGGCTTCTGTGTGACGGCTTCTTTCATCAGGTTGCTTCTCTGTATCGGGTTAGCAGATGTGGCGAGTCTCTGGCAGCTCTCTTACCTGTTTCTCACCGGTAGGTAGCTCCCACGCTCGTGTCTGAGAGTCCATCTCTTGCAACCTCACGGGGAGTAAGCGGTGTCCCATTGTGAGCACTCCACCGTCCCGTACATGAGGGGGATTTCTGTTAACACGAGGTGGGTCCAGCTGAACTGTCTTGTGGGAACACAATGGCGCATTTTGAGAATGAAATCCGGTCACAGAAATGTGCTCTCCATCTTGTCCAGATCTCTAGGTCCGCTGTATAACTGGAAGCATAGGCCTCTCAGGTTCTTTGTTACTCTGAGGTAAAACCATCTAGAGTGATTCCCCCTTGCAGTTACGTTACCGTTTTTATAACATCGTATGTTAATATGAATATATTTGCATAATATGCATACATATGTATATTACCAGGATTTTGTTTCCTCTGCTTGCTATCATGGCAGCATGCGACGTCATACTTCTCATTCTGTGATAGAACTACTTTCTGTTATCTAGAAATTAAGATTGAATCTAAAAATGTTTCTATTGTTCACTTTTGGAAACTCAAGAAACATCCTCACAGCCTTTATTTCTGTACTGACATTGTCTCATAAGCACACCCAGCTCCTCCTAGACTGACTAGGATTCTGCAGGAACACGATCAGTACACTCCATGATATCACACAATGACCCATGACCGCTCCTGAGGCAAGGAGGGCAACCTGACACAAACACAGTCTCTTTTGGTTCCTTCTGACCCACAGCCTCATCAGTATTTGGACTTTTTAAAGCTCGTAGAAACAAGACAAGGTGCACCGGTTTCATAGACGCGACCTTAACTTACTATTTAGATGAGCTCTTTCTAAAGACAAACAAAGATGATATATTTTTTGTAAACTATTTCTATCACGGGCATCCATCAACCGACTGCAGTTGTGTGAGCAGGTGTCACAGCGAAGCATTTGGAAGACAGGATGAAAAGCAAAACACGCAGTGAAGAACTGCTAAATTAATAACCCCCACACCCCACGCGTGCGTCACCCTCACGTCTGGCACCATAGTTTACCACACAGGCAGCACCACCACCCTCCCCAAGATGTGTGTGGTGTGGACTGCCAACATGGACTGACACTCCTTGAGTTTTCGGTGGCCCTAGCAATCCTTAATATGTGGGAGTCTGACTTTTCAAAACAGAAGCTTAGACAAAAGCTTAATCCACAGGATCTCATGTTAGGGACAGTGACTGAATTTGACGCCCTTATCCCCCTCCATTCTTGTCTACTAAGTCTTCTTCCAATCACTGCTCCTTGGCTGTCTTTTCTCCCTGGAGATGAGCCTGTGAATTTTGGCTTTTCTCTGGAAATTTTCTTTTTCACGGGTAACAGTAGGAGGAGACAAAGAGTTAAACAGATTTAAAAAAAAAATTCTGTAAGTGGCCTTATTGTTGTAACATGTTAAAGAAAAGCAAATGTTCGTGAGACCTTATCCCTTTCAATACTTCAGGTATCTCTCTGTGTACCCCATCACTCAAGGTGTGAGCCACATGTCGAAGAGGGACCCCCATAGGCAAGCCATGTGGCAGAAGGGGTCAGCCACTGAGAGTTTATCATGCTAAGAACTGTGACTTTGTTTTCTGGGAGAAAAGTGACTCAGAAGATATTTGATGCATAGTGAGATACCCACATATCAGAGACAGAGACTCCTTGGGGCTCAGAAGAGCAGCAGCACGCTCCCTGGGAATCTCTGGATAAAAATTTGCATGGTGTAGTCATAACAGCTTTTGAGCTTTTTATATGCATTTGGCACCAAGACTGGGACCCACAAATTTATAGACACTGCAATGAAGTTACCATAGTAGCTAGACTCTAAGTAGTGTTTGTAATTACACACACACACACACACACACACACACACACACACACACACAAATACATACATGTATTCTGTAAAAAAACAAACAAACAAAAAAGCAAAAAACAAACTCCTTTTTAAGATCCTTGGGTATGTGTTTGCTTTACTCCATTTCAGAAGAAAAGCACTTTTGTCCTAATAAGTTATTTTATGGCTTCTCTATTTTTCAAAGCTGCGAGAAGCGTTGAGGTGAGAACTCTGGCTGTTCTGGCAGAAGAGTGGGATCTGATCCCTGTTCCAGGAAAGTAGCCTCTCGTCACTTTATAGTAGCCGTTTGAGCCAGTGGGTGAGCACATGCCGGGATTCCACCAGGACCTCTGATGGAGGTGGCTGTTACCCATGCCCAGAGTTCTTAAGAACAGAAAACTTCATTTCCCATCAACCATTAATTTCCTCAGTAGTACTGTCTTTCTAAGATGAGATGCTTCGCCAAGGGCTCGTGGTGTTGACACCTTGATGATAGCCCCTTACTGGTCATTTTCAGATGTGTCTGTGACAACCCAAGAGGCCTCCTCCATCAGTCCCAGCCAAGAAAGGCTGACCAGAGTGGAATCATCTTTAAAACAAAAGTCACTCTTGATTACCAACCCCAGAACTGTTGAGAGGTTGTGATGCCAATGTCATAATCCACTCAATGCCCCTGAATCTCAGAAGAACTAGAAAGCATATCATAATATTCCCACCAGGCTTTAAGTGACATGTCCACTTGCAGTATTGTGCATTTGGATGCCAACATGGGGACATCTTCAGCTGTTCCCACCAAAATCTCTTCTCTTGTTTTGAAACATGGAGTTGACAATGTCACCAATGAGATGATCTGGAAGGAGACAGGCACGTGTCAGTTGTAGGTGTTTGCCCCATGTGAACACATTCGGAAAAGATGTGTTCAACTTTGAACCTCTTTGCTTAAAAGCATAAACCTACTATAATTCTTATTTTAATCCACCACCTGAAACTGAGTTCATATTTCTGGCCATTTTCTGTAAGCCAACTGAACCACTGGTAAAATATTTGGTTACTCTTGACTGAGCACTGGCTCTCACGTCAGTGTGAACTTTCCAGCAGAGTAACGTTGTCTCTGGGGGCGAAGAGCTGCCTTGGTGGAGTGGATTTCCCAGGACACTGGCAAGCGTGCCTTGGCCTGATTACCTCTTCTCCTGCGTTGAAAGGTGCCGTGTTTTCCTGAATGACTAAACCCCTCACCTTGTGACAGTGACCTCCCAGAGTGAGTGGTTCACACACATGTCACACACGGTGGTACCTCTCCTAGGGATGGCCCACACACATGTCATTCGTGACTCCTTTTTCTACTTCCCAAGTCAGTAGATGTGTTCAAGGTAAGTACAGGATTGTTCTAGTAGGAATAGGCGGTTGCTGTCCTGATTGATATCCATGTCGATTTCATTTCATTGTAAAGATAAACTTAAACCCGATTTTGCTTAAGCACATTGATGTAATTTTTTCGTATTATTTGACGTGAAAAACAAAACAGCAAAATTGAGTGACAGATACAATATGAAACTTGTTGAATGAATTCAAATTTATTAAAAAAGGACTAACTGACAAACATGAGGTCTGTTTTCTTTTTTTTCTCTTCCTTAACTCTCTGCTGTTGAATGGTGTGGTGTTATTTCAATCAAACCTTGTTTAATTGCATATGTCCACTTGGGTTATGTGAAAATAAAAAGATTTTACAGCCCCAAACTGACTGCCTAAGATAACGGTAGAACTGTTTCTTTGAAAACAAAATATCACAATTTATGTAATTTTTTTTTAATGTGAGGATCTAAGTTTGGTGTGGGAGGTCCTTCTGTCTATGTGTTGCTTTTATTGGTTAATGAATAAAGAAACTGGCCTGATAGGGTAGAGTAGAGCTAGGTGGGAAAAACTAAACTGAATGCTGGGAAAAAGAAGGTGGAGTCAGGGAGAAGACGCCTTGTAGCCCCTCCAGAGACAGACTGGTAAGCTAGAGCCACATGGCAATACACCGATTAATAGAGATGGGCTAAATTATGATCTAAGAGTCAGCCAGGGAGACGCTTAAGCTATTGGCCAAAGAGTATTGCAAATAATATAGCTTCTGAGAGACTTTTTTTCCAGGCTGAGCAGCCGGGAACAAAACAAGCAGCCTCTTACTACATAAGTTCAGTTCTTAGTACCGGAAAAAAACTCATCACAGTCTTGCTTCAAATTTGAACTTCAAAGGATAAACAGCCACAGAAAGAGTGACCTCTTCTAGTCTTCAAATTAGTGTTTTAAGACACATGCATTTTTGTGTCAAAAGCCAGGGAACAAGCTCCCCATCTCTGGATAGCCACCCTAGGAGGTTTTCCAGCAATTTCCCTTGCTGTTTTTCTAATGTGAAAGTGAGATGTTATCACAGCGTGAACAACTGAGTGAGCAAATGAATGACCTCAGATTATAGACAGAGGTTTGCAAGAGCCCTAGCTCCCGCCTTGGGTCCTTGGGGTTCTCATGATGCTCTTAGCCAGATGCTGCTGATCAACTGGTCTACATTCATGCACAGCAACTCGCCTTGTAGTCAGGGATGATACAAGGACCATTTGCAAACCTCATTCTGATATGTAAATGAGTTTTGCATTTCCAGTCTTCTCCCGAGTCTTGACTTGGTCATGCTTTAAACTAAGTTGTTGTCTGTGAGGAGGACATCTCTGTGAGAAAATTTCTCACTTGGTCACTCGGCCAGTCCTAGTGACATGCTTAAAAGAGGATTAGTGCTTTGGTCACCAGAGGGTCCACAGGCCCCAGGGAGTCACCGCATCCATGGCTGGCACAGCTTGCATTCACATGTGGCTGCTCCACAATTCTTGCTTAGCATCTCTTACTTTGCAAAGCATGGAATTTATCACTGATCTTCGCAGTGGGGATGCACTTCTGAGGAGACTGACTCTTTAAAAGCCTCCATGGTTTTAAGGTAGAGCTAAAACAGCAGCTATTATCAATTAATAAGATAGTTCTACTCTTCGAGAGACTCTTTGAGAGGCTCCATGTCTCTTGATTTTAGATAAGCAGGTTCAACTCAGAAGCATAGAGAACATAAATGCTGAAAATGCAGCCAGCTGCAGTTGGGGAGACATAAGGGGCATGCATGCACTTAACCCTGACTCCAGTCTCTGGTGTTCTTAAGAAACAAAGAAAAGATGAATAGCTACGTAAGCAATGCCTTGGCATGGGAGAACAGAGTATGTCTGGTGGCCCTGCATGGCTCAAAGCAGATTGATGGCCCTGACCTACCAGGCAATTAGTAACTATCTCTTCCTCTTGTTACACTGAGGTTAGGTATTGATGACCTTTTGCCTCCTATGTTTAATTAATTTGTTGTCATTTTGTTTGCAAATTTAAAATGTAATCATTTATACAGTACAGTGTTACCATGTGTAAGAGTGTATTAACCTGGTTTTTTCCTCTGTGACTAGGGCTGCCCTGCTCCTCTCTGGTTGTATTTCCTAAAGCATGTGACGGGATAGTGAGAACCACAGTTGCCTGCTGTGCTGCTGGGTGTTTATGCTGGTTTGACTAGCCCTGTGCTGCCTTCGACTCTTCCCAGCCTCCGGTAATCACTATTCTTCTCTTCTGCTCTGAGATCAGCATTTCTAGCTTCCACGAGAGAGAGGGAGGGAGAGAGAGAGAGAAAGAACAGACGTTTGTTCTTCTATGACTGGTTGATGCCATTCAACACATCCCAGCTCCAAATCCATTTTGCTGCAAAAAATAGGGCATCACTCCTTCTGGCTAATACTGTGTGGATAGGGGACACTTTATCCATCTATCTGTTGATCCTAGGATGGTTTACTGTCTTGGCTTCTAGGTGCAGAAATAGAGGAACTCATATCTTAACCTCAAATAAGAGGAAAACAGAGCTCACCTAGGCCCAGCGAAAAGGGATACTTTTGAAAACACTCTCCCAATTGATGAAAGCTACACAGCCTCAGTTCTGAAGGCTGAATGCTTCCCATCACGCATAGGAATTAGGCCTAGGATCTCTGGTTTCTAGCTATTTTTCTCCCTTCCTCCTTTGCTTCACTTCATGTCCCCTGTCTTTATCTTCCCCTTTGTTACTTTGAGACAATCCTTGTCAGTCTCAGGCTGGCATGGAATTCACTACATAGCGCAACCTGGCCCCAACTTCCTTGGCATGAACATTGATGCTCGCTGTGCATCTTATCTTTTTCTCAATGAAGAAAGACATAAATATGTATCCTTCTAGGTTAATAACGTACTCTATTTTTATCTATCTATCTGTCTATTTATTTCTTTTTGCATCAGGATCTCTCTGTGTAACAGCCCTGACTGTCCCAGCACTTGTTTTGTAGAGTTCAGGCTAACCTTGAACTCACACAGATATTCGCCTGTCTCTGCCTCCTGAGTGCTGGGATTAAAGCCTTGTGCCAGCATACCCAGCAAGAGCCTACTCTCATCTGCCACTTCAGACAGTGACCTTACTCTGGCGATGTTCTCCAGCTTTCTTCATGGAGGCATCTTCTTGCTTACTTCCTATACTAATTAAAATTGCCTGTTTGGAGGCCTGATATAAAACTTGGGCTCAATTACTTCATTCCCTTGAAACTTTAGATGAGTTTGATGATGTTTCGGGTCCTGTCTTCCACGCTCCAGGCTCTATCCATCACCACGCCTCATTCATACTCAGCTAACGTTCTTAGAAGGTGTTACATGACCAAAAGTTTTCCTTATACGTGAATTCTTCTTGCATCCTTCATGTTCACCTTGAGTGGATAATTTCCCCTCACCTACTGAGGATTCTCTTCTGCGGTGTTTGTCATGCAGTCAGGCTGGTGGCACATGTGATGTCAGGTGGTCTCTTTAAAACACAACATTCTATGCATTTCTTGGTAGCTTCTTATAACATATTTAGATCATAGTCACCTTCTCATATTCTCAAACTCTTTTCAAACCTACCTCCATCTCCACGAAAAGCTCCCAACTTCTTGTTCTCTTAGAAACCAAAAGACACATATGAAACCGAACTTGTGTTGCCCCATTCCTCATGAGCATGTGGCCACCCACTGCAGAGTGGTTCAATTGCCAGATGTTTATCATCAAAGGAAACGCCCTCTTCTCCAAGAAGCCATCACTGTTAGTAGCTCCTCAGCCACCCATGACAGAATGTTGGCCAGTTTTACCTTAGCCAGGTCTTGGATGAGGATGAAGTTCAGGGTGTGGAGATTCTATCACATCCACAGGACCCCATTTTGCTCTGGTCTTCCACAAACCTCTGGCTATTGTGACCTACCCAACCTCTCTTCCTCAGATGGTCCACAAACCTTGGAAAGGGGTTAGCCTCTCCACTGACGCTTCTTCCTCAAGTTTCAGCCAGCTGTGAGCTTCTGCACTGACCATCGTCCAGCGCACAGACCTCTCTGATGAGGAAGAGCACTGCATTAATGGACAGATAGAGATATACAAATTTTGAGGGCAATTTGGCAGGATATCCAGTCAGCAGAATGACAGCAAGTTCATCAGTGGGTCTTCCGAGTTCCTTCACTATTGTGCTTAGCCGCTGTTACAGTAGCAGGTGTGTATGTATTCACTCTTGCTGACAGCGCCGTAAGTCTAATCAGAAAGGGGGGGTTAAATATTGAATAAAATATTTAATAAAAATGTGGCCCCTCCCGTAACTTTCATGTCAGTGTTGTAGTCATTGACATACCTTTCCATGCACTCTGGTCATTAATGTTTATAGGATTTGGTTTTCCCTCCAGCAACCTCCTATGAAGGCTGGCCAGCACACAAGAAGCACATCTCTCCATGTCCCGTGACCAAGGTGTGTGTTGTCTCCAGCCATAGGGTCTTACCATTAAGTTCTGGTGGGCACTGGTAAAGAACACCCCTGACCAAGAAATAGAGAGATGTCCCAAACCTGGCACTGAGCTTTGGATTGACAGTCTATGGCTTCTATGATGTTTTCCTTTGGGTAGAGTTAACACCAATTGAACTCTTCTATATGAATATATATTCAGGAAGCTTACAAAGTAGGTATCCATGTGGCTTTTTCAAACATCCTTAGTGTTAGTTATTGCTTCCTCCAATCTTTCCTCTGTTCTAGCCAGGGGATCTTTTTATTCTTGCTTCCATGCCCACCACAACTACTTCTGGTCCAAGAACCATCTTTTCAGTCTTTCACGGGGAAGCTATTTAGTGTAAATCTTTTATTGCCCTGCTGGATCTTAGGCAGCTCTCAAAAGTCTGTGTCTCCTGCTCTGAACATTTTCCTTCTATTTTAAAGTGATCTTTATCTTCTCAATTTTAATACTTTTAGTCAGATTTTTATTATAACATGATAAGAAATTTTTTTCACTTTAAAACTTTTTAAAATAATTTATTTTTATTTTATGTGCATTGATGTTTTGCCTGAGGGTATGTCTGTGTGAGGGTGTTGGGTAGCCTGGAACTTGAGTTACAGGCAGCTGTGAGCTGCTATGTGGGTGCTGGGAATTGAACCCTGGTCATCTGGAAGAACAGTCAGTGCTCTTAACCACTGAGCCATCTCTTTAGTCCTTTTTTCTTTCTTTTTTTCCTAAACTTATTTTTTTTTTATTTTGGGTTATAGAGATGACTCAGTAGATCAAGTGTTGGCTGCACAAGCCTTAGAACCTTAGTTTGAGTCCACCAGAATCACGTAAGCTGGGAGCAAGGGCATCCATCTGTAATAGCAGATGTAGTGAATGATGGAAAGCAGAGATAGGAGAATCTCTATAAATCTGTGGGCTAGCTAGCTTGGCTTATGCAGTGCCAAACAACAAAACCAACAAATGATACTCAGTACAAATATGGACCTGGGGAGGAAGAAACAATACCTGAGATTGTCCTCTGACTCTACACTTCTATAGTGTGAACATGCCCCCTCCATACACCCATACATGTACACCTTCATACACACACACACACACACACACCATATATTTTTATTATAAATTTTCCAATAACTACAAACACGCCTATGGCATGAACAAATATATAAACTGTTGCTTGGAAATTGTAGGTGATTTATGTCTGGGTGGAGGGGATTTCTGTCTCTCTGTCAAGCTGACTACACAGCATTATTTATAAGATAATTTGGCAGTCCTGACCCAGCCATGGAAGAAGCAAGATGTGACTGCCTCGCTAAAAAAGATACTGAGCCATGTGGCTAATATATACTAGAATAATGGGTTAATATAAGTTATAAGAGTTAATAAGAAGCCTGAGCTAATGGGCCAATCACTTTATAACTAATGTAGACCTCTTTGTGATTTCTTTGGGACTTAACGATTGCAGGGAACCAGGCAGGACAGAAAACCTCAGACAACAGTTTGCATGCCAATGTGGGGCTGACCAAATCTACTTAAAAGCCTGTGACAGTGCTTGGGAAGTTATTCTAGACAGAAAAGAATAGAGTTAAGCATATCTTATTGATAGCAGCATTTTCTCAGGTAGGCTCTGCTTGCTAGAGGCAAGCCCTCTCATTTAAGAGAGGTTTCCTGACTCAGCTTTAGCTGTAAAACCTTGCAGCTCTTTTAAGAGGTCCTGCCACAAAACACTTAAATGTTCTTGATGAAAAGCTAACTGCATGCATTTTGTTTTTCAGCTGTAGCAGGAAAAAAGCCATGCTATTTTAAAACGCTGGCTTTCTGGGCCGTCCTGCCAGCACAACTTCAGGAGGTCTGGCTACACAGCAGATAAAAAATAATTTTAATGTTACAGTTTGCTTCTTGTTTTTCTTTATTTTCTCTAACTGATTTTGATTTTCTCTAACTGATTTTGATTTTTTGATGTAAACAAATACCTAAGGAATTATTTTATTCAAGGCTCTGGAGGCTGGCAAAAGCCAGTGAGTGGTGGCACTTAAGGAGAGAGGGGTATATGATTCTTCAGTTTATGACAAAAAAATGGAAGAGAAATAGCTACTGGAGAAAGATAGACAAAG
This sequence comes from Dicrostonyx torquatus, assembly GCA_028555095.1. Lineage (NCBI taxonomy): Eukaryota > Metazoa > Chordata > Mammalia > Rodentia > Cricetidae > Dicrostonyx > Dicrostonyx torquatus. The sequence goes on along the minus strand of JAQHUG010000279.1, from coordinate 47,829 downwards.
AGGAAAGACTCCAAAATGCTTTATTCCACTCCTGGGAGCAAAGGATAATCCATCTCCACTACCACACTGAAAACCACTGCCAACAGCTCCCACCCATCCACAGTGAAAACCACTGCCAACAGCTCCCACCCATCGACAATGAAAACCACTGACCACAGCTCCCACCTATCCACAGTGAAAACCACTGCCAACAGCTCCCACCCATCGACAATGAAAACCACTGACCACAGCTCCCACCCATCCACAGTGAAAACCACTTCCAACAGCTCCACCCTCCACACTAAAAACCACAGCCAACAGCTCTACCCCTCCGCAATGAGAACCACTGCCCACAGGTCCTCCCTTCCACACTGAAAAGCACTGCCCACAGCTCCACCCCCTCCACACTGAGAACCACTGCCCACAGCTCCTCCCCTCCACACTGAGAACCACTGCCCACAGCTCCAGCCCCTCCACACTGAGAACCACAGCCCACAGCTCCTCCCCTCCACACTGACGGTTGTTCTTGTGGCTCTAGCTCTGTAGCATAACTTGACGTTGGAGATAGTCATAGTTCTAGCAATATGTTTTTTATTCAAAATTGCTATGGTATCCTTGGTGTTCTGTTTTCCTTTATTAATTTTGTGATGTAATGTTTTTCTACAAACTCTGATTGATCTGGAACTCATTGTGTAAACCAGGATGGCCTTAAGCTCAAAAAGACTTGCTTGCCTCTACCTCACATATGGTAGGATTAAAATTATGCACTACTGTGCCTGCTCTTCTACATTCATTTTAAGATTATTTTTCAATTTCTGTGAAGAATTATGCTTGAAGTTTGATGGGTACTGACTTGCATCTGTGCATTGTTTTGGTAGGATGACCGTTTTCACAATATCATCAATCAGCAAGCACGAGTGGTCTCCTTGCCCTCTTCTTGTTCCTCCTTTGATTTCTTTTTTAGTATCTAATTTCTACTCTTTTGGCTCTTAAAGTTTTCATTGTTTGAGTCATTCAGCTCCTTAGTTAGGTTTATTCCATGATCTTTTGTTTATTTTTGTGATTATGGTGAATGAGACCTTACTCCCTATTCGTTTCTCTGTATTGTATGTCACTATCGGTGCGTATGGAGGAAGGCAACCAGTTTTTGTGCACAGGTGACTTATCTGCTACTTTGCTGAATGGGTGTGCCATCTGTTTGAGTTCTCGAGGAGAGTGTTTAGGTATAGAACCGTATCTGGCTACATAATATCTACAGCTGCTTTCATGGTATCATGACAATATTGATGCTGTGACAGAGATTGCTTGACTGGTAAAATCCAATAATGTCTTCTGGCTTTCACAGAAGACTTCTTAGGTGGACCTGCAGCCAGAAACAGTGGCTTCAAATACAAGCTGACACGCTAGTCTTGGGTGTCCCAAAATTTTCTCTCGAAATATTCTTCTCTTCACTGTTACAGAGTGAAGACAGCACACTAGGTTGGCTACACTGCACTACGTTAGCCGTAGTCTGTTTCCACATAGCCTGAATATCCGGTCTGCCAATTACTTAGAGATCCGCAAGTCATCTTTTAATCAACCAAAGTTTCTTTTAGAATGTAACTTTGTAATGAGACTTAAAAATAAAGATCTGACCTTATAATTTAAATAAGCATACCTAGTCTCAGGTTCATGACTACCAAAGCATTGCTGGGTGTGGATTTCATCTCAGGGAGTAGGCCTCAAGTCAAAACAGCTATTGGTTTGTTAACACATGAGCATTGTGCCACTTTGACATCAGGATAGCTTGTAGGCAAGTCACCATTGTAGCTCAAAGGGTTTGCAGCTGGGCTGGTGTTTACCTTTCTCCTTTGGTTGAGTAGTACCCAGTACCATATCTTTACAGGTAAGAGCTCTAGATAGGTACCAACTTGACTCCCCCGTGTTCAAAGAGTTGTACAGATGCTGTCTTCTTCAATAGGGCCCTGCTATCAGTTTGCTGAGAGAAACCAACAGTCCTGGCAATAGCGATGATTGTTTGGGGCCTCCCATGAGAATATTTTGGTGAAAAACTCAATTAGATATAACCCATTCCCATTACTTGAAACTTCATTTGGTGACAAGAAATTTCTAGTTGGGGCTCTGTCTTCCCAATTGTTTGGTGATTTCTCTTAGATCGCCTCCATATATGTATAAACTTTAGGGAGCTTCTTCTGTATTAGGTTTCCATAGGTTATGATCTCTCAAATGGCCCTTGGTTTCGACTATCCCTCTCTTTAGCCCCTTGCCTTTCTCCCTGCATCCCTGTTTTATCTGCCTGCTTCTATTTCCTCTTTCTAGAGAGATTCACCTCCAGCCCCTTATTTAAACAAAATCATCTCTAAAACTGTAACTGTCCAAACTAGCAACATATGAAAACAATTATGTGGAATGACTGTGTTGGATTCATCTCAGAAGTCCAAGGCTGACTTGACGTTGAAGAATGGTAGATGTGTGTTATGAGCCCTGCTATGTCTGCAAGACACTGTTTTCTTGGAGCCATCCACCACCTCTGGCTTTATCAGTCTTTCAGCCCCCTCTTCCACCTAGTTCACTGAGTCTTCATGTGAGGGGATTCATTAAAAAAAAAAACCACTTAGGACTGAGTGCTCTAAACTCTCTCTCTCTGCATCTTATCCACTTGTGGGTCTCTTTGTTAGGAAGCTTTTCTGATGAGGGCTGAGTGATGCACTGATCTAGATACAAGGGCCTGATTCACATAGGAACTCACATAGACCCAGAGACCACACACATTCAAGCCAGACAAAATCCCAACATGGAGAAGAGGAAGTGCACACTGAGTCCCACCTCTAACCAAGAAGCCAATTGCAGTTGCTATCTCTTGGCAAAGGGGAAGCGATTAGTTTTCTCTGATAGAATGTCTCTAGGTTTCTCAAGCTTACTTCAGGGAAGGGCCACTGGTCAGCGGGAATTGATCAGCTTGTTTATTGGTTTGGTTTTGTTTCATTTTCTGTACAGTTTGTCTTATTGTTGTTGCTGTTCTTGTTTGTTTTGACTTCTGTTTTATATATTTTGTTGAAAGAGAGAGTGACAAAGAGATATTGTGAAGTTGGCCACAAAATGAGGGGGAAATCTGAAAGGAGTTGGAACAGGGGAAAGGATATGATCAAAATACATGGTATATAGGAAACACATTTAAATATCAAGGTACAGACAAGTAAAAGGAAGTGACATATGCATAATAGATGCAAACATCATATTAATAAAATAAAAAACAAAAGTAACATGCTCATTTCAATAAATTAGAAAAAGCATTTAGCAAAATATATTACTCGTGATAAAAGAAGCCAATACCTCACGTCCGCACTATGGAAATAGGAGGATGGTGATAGGGGTCGCTCACAGAGGACATCGTATCCAACAGTGAATGGGGCGCTCCCCTGGACAACCCACCGCAGCCCGAAATGTTTTCTTTTTCCATCTATCTACTCAGCATGGTGAGGTTTTAGCTGAGATGGTCAGACAAGAGGGAGGAGCAAAACAAAATACCCTCAGGAGAAAATAATTTAAATTCTTTTTATTTGTAGATGACTTGGTTGTATATGCCAAATCTAAGGAATTCACTACAGAGATGGGGAACTAATAAAGAATGCAGAAAAACTGCCTTTCTACACGTGTAATGAGCAACTTAAAAAAGAAATCAAGGAATGAATTCAATTCACTAAAGCATCAAAAGGAATAAAATACGGGGGAAAACGTTTAACAAAGACGTTAGGAAGCTGTTCTCCGAAAAGCTGTAAAACTGAGGCCATATTGGGTTAGCAGAAAGAAACCTGTGCATACGCTTGGGAAACTCAACATTGCAAACTAAAGCAGCAACGTTCCCCACACTGCTCCATTGTGCCTTCGACTTCAACTCCTGTGAACCACACATAAAGGGGTCCAGTCTAGAGCAGTGGTTCTCAACCTTCCTACTGCTGCCAACGCTGTGGTGGCCTCCAACCATAACATCATTTTCGTTGCTACGTCCTCACTGTAATTTTGCTCCTGTTATGAATTGTAATGTCAATATCGGGTGGTCTTAAGCAACTTCTGTGAAAGAGGCATTCAAACCCTAATGGAGTTGCAACCCCCAGGTTAAGAACTACTGGCCTAGAGAAGGTAGGGAACTCTTACAACTCAGTATTAGGGGGAAAAAAAACAGTATGGGGCTTGATTTCAAAATAGGCAAAAGATTTGAAACAAACACCTTTCCAAGGAAGAAATGCAAATCACCACCAAAGACCTGAAAAGGTCAGCGTTTAATTATCCACCAGCAAACAAATGGGCAGTTTTTCCAGCGAGTAAAGAAGGAATTGAAAGTTGGCACAGAATCTCTACTCATGGGAATGCCAGAGAGAAATGAAAATGCAAGTCCACTCAAGACCTATTCACAGGTGCTTACAGCAGCATGGCCTATACAGCCCAGAGGTATGAGCACCTCCCAAAAGACCGCCATCCGGTGTATGTGTAACAGGGGGATGGTGTTTGGCTCTGGAACAGTGAGGTATTGACACGTGTTTGACCATGAGTGAACCTTGAGAACATTATGGTAAGAAATACAGCAGCCTGTTTCCTTCCCTCTCTGCTGCTTGTCCAAGAGAGCATCCCAAGGGCTTTACTGAGTCCTGCACCCTCCCCCCTCTTTGCTGCAGTGGTACTCATAAGTGAATTCAGGTGCTTGACTAATAACTTCCTGCCCTCAGCTCTCATTTCTCATAGCCAGATCATTTGAATTTTGCTTCCCTTTGAATATTGACTGACATTTCAACAAGTCTTCTAAAGAAAGTAGCTTATTGGAATGAACAAGAGCTTTGTTTACTCCAGACCAGGAGGAGCGTGAAGAGTCTCACCTGGGAGTCTTCGCAAAGAAATCCCTTCTGGAAACTCTCTGGCCATTCGGCCACAGGGCTTCTCCCAGCTACTAGATTTTCTGCTATCCCACCCCAGCTTGCCCCCAAGCTCTCCTTTCCATCTGCGGGGTCCTAGGATCTCACAAAGCAGCCAGCTTCAGGGCTGAGGCTCTGGGGACAGGGTGGTGAGTGCAGGGCAGCAGGGGTGATTTGTCCCAAGGAGGTGCATCTACCCAGCCCACACTTTTGCCTGTGAGATCCTTGGCCAGCAGGGTGTTCCTGATCAACAGAACCGTCTGGAGGAGCTGGCATCTACCAAGCTTGTGTTTTCGCCTACGGGGTCCTTGGCCAGCAAGTGGCTCTGATCCAGTACCAGTAGAGCCATCCACTCAGGGTACTTAGAATCACCATCACAGCCTGCTTCAGGGAGGAGGTGATCTAAGAACCATCTCCAGTACTGAGGGGACCTAAGAGAGAGCAGAACAAGAAAAATCCCCCAAGGACACAGTCAGTCACAACATGAGGACCAAGCCATCTAGACTTTCCTGATCACATTGAAAGGAAAGGATGGGCAGGCACCAATGCAAGAATGCCTCCATCAACCTGAAAAGCAACATGATAACACCAGAATCCAGTGAATATGCAACAGGAAGACTTGAACATCCTAATCCAGAAGAAGTACAAGAAATTGACTTTAATCATAACATTATGAAAGTGATAGAGACCATTAAAGAAGAGGTGAAAAACTCCTTTAAAGAAAG
>JAQHUG010000279.1:6402-37631 GCA_028555095.1 Dicrostonyx torquatus | reverse complement strand
TCCTTAGTGAGATATCCCAAACCCAAAAAGATGAGTATGGTATGTACTCACTCATTAATAGACCTTAGCCATAAACAAAGGACATCAAGCTTATAGCTCACAAGCCTGCAGAAGCCAAATAGCAAGGTGAACCCAAAGAAAGACATATATAGAACTCCTGGAAATCAGAAGCAAACAAGATCACCGGGCAAAAGTTGGAACCACAGGAGTGGGGATGGGGGTGGAGGTAGGGGTGGGGTGGGTGAAAGGGAGAGGGGGCGGGAGAATGGAGAAGGGAAGAACTGGGGAGAGCTTGGGGTTGTGGGAGGATGGAGATGGAGGAAGGGTTGATATTGGAGAATGGAATAAGATATCTACATTAAGGGAGTCCTTTTAGGATTGGCAAGAGACTTGTCTCTAGAGGGGATCCTAGGTGTCCACAGGGATGTCCCCAGCTAGGTACTTGAGCAGCAGAGAGAGGGTGCCTGAACTAGCCTTGTTCCATGAATATCTTGATCATCACCTTAGAAATTTCGTCCAATGGATGGAGATAGAGACAAAGATCCACATTAACATCAAAGCAAGGAACTGAGCTTCCAAGGTCCAGTTGACGAGCAGAAGGTGGGAGAAGATGAGCAAGGAAGTCAGGACCACAAGGGGCTGGCCCAGCAGCTGAGACAGTGTGCCTGATATAATGGGAGCTCACCAAATCCAGCTGGACAAGGACTGAATGAACATATGACCAAACTGGACTCTCTGAATGTGGCTGCCAATGGGGGCTGACTGAGAAACCAATGATAATGGCATGGGGACCTATCTCTTCTGCATGTATTGTCTTTTTGGGAACCCAGTCTATATGGATGCATACCTTCTTAGGCCAGGATGGAGTGGGGAGGGCCTTGGGCTTCACACAGGGCAGGGGGATGGAAGAGGGGTAGTAGGGGAGCAGGAGGGGCCTGGGACAATCGGAGGAAGTGTAAATTTTTCTTTAACAATAAAGAAATTGAAAAAAAAAAGAAATCCCTTCTGGGGTAGGTCGTAGAATATAAGTGCCCATGAAGGCTGGATGCAATATTAGGCACAAATGAGAAGAGGCCTTTGTGACATTTAGAACTCAAGCTTGTTATGATGTGATTACCAAGGGAAGTGTGGACTCCGTATTGTATTATATACGATAGCCCGCAGAGATGATTTTCTTTAAACATGAAGTCATGAACTCAGCTCTGTGCTGGCGATGACATAAGGAAGCTGAGGGTCCCACTGAAAACTAAGAATGGGGAGCATAATTTTCCAAACAATGACAAAATTTTGCTGCAAAATTGCAGCCTTGGTTTCCAGCTGCCCGAGTTTCTGAATTGGTTGGTAGGAGTAAACAGAAGGGAGAAATGACATAATTATATTATAATCTCAAAAATAAAAGAAAATTGAAAAAGATATTTACAAATAGAAGAACCATCAAAGAAAGTAAACAAAATCGCGCTCCATCTGAGATTTAGCTTTCTTAATGATGAGTTGGCTTTGGCTTAGGCTGTGGAAGTTGAGCCTCGTAACTATAGAGATTCTCAGGTGAGATGGACAAGGGTGATTCACAGATCAACTGGCTTCTGCCTCATTGGCTGCTGCATGCTGAACCCTGTGAGGAAGGGCCTGGCTCCTGCACCATATCAGTGGCCTGCCTGGGTTTAACCATAAAGTCACAGCCTGGTCACTGTGTGCCTGCTACAACCAGACACTCCAGCAGCTAGATCAGGGAAGGAAGGAGGCAGAAGCTGGGCAATGATGCCAGAATAGGCAGCATTAGGCTTTTTCGAAGATGGCATGGAAAGGTGACCGTCTTGCACTATGGATACCTTGGGAAGTGGTAACCCTGGCATCTTGATTTTTACTGTAGCCTGGGTTGCTACCACAGAAGGCTTCTGAATAGAGTAACTGATAAAATGGAACAGAAATGGATTTTCTTACAGCACAGACATTGGGAAATCGAAGAGTAAGGGTCTGGCATATTCGGGACCTTTTCTTTGCAGTGGTGTTGGGAGGAGGTTGACCTCACGGCTCAGCAAGTGTCGGGAAGTGCTATACCACAGACCTGCTCCTCCAGTTCGACACTGAGGGTGTGAGAGGAGTCACAGTTCTCTTAACACAGTGATATTGTCACTTGGTAAAGAGATGAGGCAAGTCTCCTGTGGCCTAGTCACCTTCCCAGCCCACCTCGTCGCCATCATCCAGAGTGGTCAAGATTTTGGCATGAATCTCAGGGAAACTTGACTATGAGAGAAAAGCAACATTCTCATTGCAGCTCTACTGACAAGACTGCCATTGTCATGGAAACCACGGGCAATGTCCGAGCTCCCCCAAACTAGGATGCATATGGGAACATTCCAGCATGATGGATATGGGAGAGGCAAGCACTGGAGGAGGGAAACTGTTGAACACCAAAATAAGAGCGAACCTTGACTTACAGCTGGAATTAAGCTCCCTTAGCCATACTTGTGGCACACTTGACCCATTGTCTGGGCCAGGAAGAGCCCTCTGACCTTGGCCCCAGGTGGCCCAGCAGGATTTCTTTGCATGGTTTTCAGAATCTGAGGATCTGCTGCATGCAAATCTCACTTGCTCAGTGTTTCAGACCCAGAGCTGCACCGGACTCTCTTCGCTTCACTGTCTACCTTGCCTCTGCAAGGCAGCAAGATATCGGTGGGAGCTTTCTCAGCTGCACACTGCAAGGACTTCAAGAAAACGTCTTTTCTTGACATTTTTTTTTTCCTCTGGGAGGATGCCATCCGGGCACTTTGACACTCCTGAAGCACAAGCAGACAATAAGCATTTGGCTTGGCAGAGCCTCTTTTGTGAGGGTGACGAGCTTCTGAGGCGGTGGGAAATTGTTGAAAGGGCCCCGCCTTCGGAAAGTTGTGCTCTACACAGGGATGACAGGGACAAGGAGGACATATCCTGAAAACTTACTGCCTGAAGCATGGGGTGGGGGTGGGGGAACAACAGGTGTGGACAGCTAGAGGGCGGCTTCTTGCCCTTGATCACCGATCCCTTTCAGTTGGGCATTTAAGTCTGTTCCTGTTGTATAACATGAAGAAAAGCTGATGGGATATCTTCCCAGAGCTCTGACCTCTGACCACTGATGCTCTGGGGGAGAGCTGGGGCACATGTCTGTTTGCAGGACTGACTCCCACCGTGCTCAATGAAAATTGGTGCCCTAGATTATACAGCACTCTTTTTCTCCACAGGGAAGAGTAGCAGCAAGAAAGAGTATGAGCATCCTTCCCTCTGTGCCCCAGCTTCAGAAGGCAAGAAGAAGGTGCAGAAAAACACTCCCCATGTGCTGCTGGGGATACTCACTTTCGCTGGTGATTCCTACTCGTTACAGCAAGAGTGCTAAGGGAGACTGTCCTTCTAGAAGGTTTCAGGTTGCCATCTGTTTCTTCATTGTATTATTGGCCAAATAAGACCCCATGTCTGGGCTTAAGTAACTGCTACCAAGTGATTGCTTCTAATGTAGCAAGGAAGAACCTCTCAGCCCCCGAATTAGTTCTTGAATCACTTGCAAAAAAAAGGTCAAATAGCAATTTTGAAAATAATCATCTGATATTCTTCTGCAAACTAACCACTGTGCTGGGGCCTGCATATGCATTTTTATTTGTTCTCTGAAATCCTTAGAGCAATTACCAGAGAGAAGCGTTATTACCTTCACTTGTCAAATAAGCCTGTAGCCGCTTTGCCAAACGTGTGGAGGAGTTTGCAGACCTTGGGAAAAATACAGACCTGGAATGAATTAGATGTTGCTCATGAGTAAAAGGTGATTGATGTCCTAATTATTTATTTGCTTCTATGTAATTAGAGGGCTGGAGATTACGGGTGCACAGATGGCAGTATCCTAAAGCAGTGTGCACACATGAGGACCTCCTGCAGTGAGTTTCCTATTGTGTGTGATAGAGAAGAGAGTCTATTGCTTCATAGCCAGTGTCTAAATGGTAGCTACCAAAAATTCATGTGTGAGAGTAAAAGTAGTGCATGGTGTCTAAAATGCCTCCACCATTGCTGCGGGAGCTCCTTCTGTGATGATGTAGGAGGTTCTTCTGTCTATGTGTTGCTTTCATTGGTTATTTAATAAAGAAACTGCTTGGCCCGATAGGGCAGAACATAGGTAGGCGGGGTAGACAGAACTGAATGCTGGGAAGGACAGAGTGGCAGACACCATGAAGCTCCTGCCTGTGATGCTGGTTAGAATCTTTCCCAGTAAGCAATGACCTCGTGGTGTTACACAGATTGGTAGAAATGGGTTAGATCAGGATGTGAGAGTTGGCCATGAAGAGCCTAGATATAATGGGCCAGACAGTAATTTAAGGAATACAATTTCTGTATGGTTATTTCAGGGATTAAGCTAGCTGGGCGGCAGGATGTGACCTGCTCCTCCTACAGCATACCATCATATTGTGCATCAGCCATTGATTTGAAAAGCAATCCCAAGTCAAGGTCCTTGTGAGCACTTTTCTTTGTCTGTCGATCTTGCTTGATTCAGGGTTGCATGTAGTGGGCCTGTGTGGCTAAAATCCTTCCCAAGGGAAAATGTAAAAAATATCTGTCCCTCTTCCTAAGGTTCCAAGGAGCAACCAAGGCATGATTGCACTAAAGTTCACTCTGGGGAACAAATGAGTCTATTGGACATTCTTACAGAGGGCAGGTGCGGTGTTATCTACAGGGATGTGGGTACTCCTCTTCCAACCCACTGCACTTGGAAAGCCTTACCCAGGAGGGATAAGGGGTGCCTTTATTCCCATGGATGGAGTTTCCATTGCCTCTCAGATCCAAAGGAAACTCCAGTTCTCCAGACACCAAAAGGTAGTCCCAATATCCATAAATGAGCTCAACCTTGACTATAGGAGGATTTCTGGTTAGCTAAGAGCCAGCATTCCTCAGGAACTTGTGAAGCCAGTTCCCCTCTACCGAGGAAGTCATTTGCTTTATCTCTTGCAGAAGGGACATATGGTAGCTAATAGCATATCAAAGTTCACGCCAGAGTCCTCATCATCCTCCTGTTCCCCATCCCGAATTCCCACCAGCTGACAGACTTCCCTCACCCAAACTTCTCATTCTCCCCATAGCCCTACTATTCTCACTACATCCACACCCCCAGCCCCGTGCTCTACATCAGCTTCTCCGACTTTGATTTCTCTGATCACTGCTCTTCTCCCCTCTCTCACAGAGAGCCCTGCTGTGGCCATAGTCAGTCTACTTCTTTCTCTCTCGGCTCTCAACTCTTCCAGATGCCTTTATCTCTCTTATATTTCCAAAATATCCTCCCCCTTAACCACAACGTGGAGTGGTCAGGTTGTTGATTTATACAACCACTAGTCTTCATTGCCTGTGTACTCTAGAGTCTCCCTAAGGTCATATGCCATTAAGACAAAGCTGCAGAAAACAGGCGGTAGGGAGAGGCTGGGTTCTTAGGTGTGTGTAGTAGTACTTTCTCATCAGAACCACCAGTCCGTAAATAATGACACAGAGACTTTCAACTATGAGAGCTTGGCCTTTAGCCTTGGCTTGTCCCCAACTAGCTCTCAGAGCCCAAATTAACCTTCTATTAATCTCCATTCTGTCATGTAGCTTTTACCCTTCCTCAGGATGTCATGTCCCACTTGCTCTGGGTCTGCTGGCATAATCTGTTTGCCTAGATTCCTTCTGCTCTTCTTCCCTCTCCTCCTGGAAACCCTACCTATCTCATCCTGCCTAGCTATTGGTCTTTCAGATTTGTATTAAACCAATCAGAAGGCACTTTGTCAAAGACATCGTCACAGTGTACAAAAAGATTATTCCATAGCAGGTGAGGGCTGTGTGGCCTCTCTTTCATGAGAAAGTTTCATGAGGTAAACAGTCAACAGACCCAGTTGGGATAGTGGGATAATCCTTTCGCAAGGAGGTGTAGCTTTACTTCTAAGATGGCGTTTGCTTTGCTCAGAGGATAGCCTTTCCGAAAGGAGAAGTCTGAGGGTTATGGAGCCCACCCAAGAACAGGACCCCTTCAACCTCAGGCACTCATGCACGATAGACAAGAACTCTTCATGCTGCCTTTGCCTTATCATCCATCCTTCCCAGGAAACAAATATGCAGAGAGCAGAATTCATATCTGTTTTGCAGTTGACCAAAAATCCTTGAAAAGACTGTTCCTAGGCCAGAAAGATGGCTGAGAAGGTAAAGGCACTTGTTGAGCAAATTTGGAAACCAAAGTTTGATCCTCGGAATCCACACAAAAATTGAGAAAAAAAAATCATTCTTGATAAAGGCTGCCTGCCAATGACACCTGAAAATACTATAATGTGATGCCTCCAATCTACATAGCAGGAGGCTGCTGATGCCAATTCTAGGACCTACTAAAAAGGGTGGCATAGGGAGGGGCTCAACAAACCTTTTGATAACTCTTTAAGGACCTGTGGCCGCACCTTCGCACTCCTCATGTTTGAGTGGGTGAGTTAACAGCAGTTGTGTAGGTTACCCAATATACTGTTTATGCATTTTTAGCTTCCTTGAGTTTATAGCATGCCAAGGAGGGCAAGGCCTTTGCTTTTCAACACTGTCCAGAGATAACTTCATGCCAGAGATCTTTCTCATGTACAGTCTTTCTTTAATATGATGTGAATATAACATTGACAATGTAGATGATGGTTCTGACATTTGAAAATATTATATGGTTTTAATCAGCATGGTGATTACTTGATCTAAAATGCTGGATGCCCAAATATCCTGAAAGGTCATAAGAACAAATCTTCAGTTTTCCTAATTAACTATTCTAACTTTTTGAATTAGAAGTGATTTAACTGAATAGCATTAGAAGATTTTTTAGTTCCCCGCCCATCTAAAAATTCTCTAGGCTAATTAGGAATTTAAATTTCATAAAAGTTCAAAAAAAAGTATGGGAATGAGATTATCCAAATTCTATCCTCACCAGTTTTCTTCTCTCATATTGAATATTTATACTAAAAGCCCAGTGAATGGAAAGTTACTGATAATATCACAATGTAGGGACTGGGCGTGCAGCCCAGTGGCCCCAGCATGAGAGAGAAAATGAAGAACAGAAGCAAATGATCATGAGATTAATGCAGATGGTGGAAGGACAGAGATCAGAATAAGGCTCTATTCAGAAAACAGACTTGACTTTGTCCTCAGCATGTCATAGATTGCAAGTTACATTTACAACTAAGTAAAAGTATCATGCCTGCCAAACAAACCTGAGCTTCCCACATTGTACATTAAAGTTCAAATACTCCAGTACTCCTTGGACATCAACTCAATCAGCTTGCCAGAAGAACTTGACAGCTAATCCATAGGCTCTTGTTCTTATCCCAGGCACCCAACCTGGGATCTGTCTGAACTAGCTCATTAACTCTTTGGATGCTTCTCATCTTCTCAGTATCAGAAAATAAAGTAATTGCCAAGGAGACCACAAGAGTGGCCTTAAGATTCGACTGAAATTCATAGCAGAGTTGTGGTGCCATCTTGTTTGTACTCTAACAAATAAAGCTTACCTGAAGGCCAGAGGGTAGAGCTATCCACTAGTTAACCACAGAGGTCTGGAGGTCTGTACAGGCAGAGAGGAAGTGATGTGGCTGGGTGGAAAGAGGAATACAAGGAGGGAGGAGACAGGAGCTCACTCTGTTTTCAGTCTGGAGATTATTTCATAGAGGCAAAAGTTTTAGTGGCTGACTATTCCACTTCTTTGTTCTTTCTGGTTTCACCCACTAATATCTGAGTCTGGGTTTTTATTATTAAGACCAATTAGCACCCAATATACATCTGGCATCCCATTTTAGGGCATGAATTCACAAAAAAGCTGCTTGCTTGTGGGTTTGCAGCCACCAGCATAGGGCAAAACTACATGTGGGGCTCTCACTAGAGTCACTGCCTTGCCAGTGAGGTTCTTCTCTCTAGAGGCACCTGTGCTCCAAACACCATAGCTAGACTTACCTGTCCTAGATAGGCTGGCTCTGCTTTTGGGCAGCTCCTGCCACATGGGCCTTTCCCACATGATTCCCTGTGTACATTTTTCAGACAGCCAACTCCCTCTCCTTCATGAGGTGACGGCTTCTCCTCTTTGGGCTGCTGCCATAGTAGGTAGTTGCCTTGGCTCCCACTCAGGCTTCTACATCTGTTGCAATCACCACACACTCTCAGCTCAAAAATACAAGCTAGAATCTGTAGCTGCCCTCAGCCAGGTTGGGTACCAGCTGTGTTCTCCCACCAGATGTATATTCAACATTATGCTTCATCCTCATTATCAGAAAATTTGGTCAGGCAATGGGAACTCTTAAAGGAGAGAATTAGGAGACAGAGAGAGAAAGAGAGAGAGAGAGAGAATATATTTTCCCACATTAAAAGGGGAAACATTATTACAATGGAAAGAGTTAGGTCTCTGCATGATAATATGCTTGATGGTTTGAGAACAAAACAATTAAATGAGAGAATATATAATGTAGATGGGATTTATGTAATGTCAGTTTTAAACATTATGAGTTTTATCATTTTTGCTTTATCACTTAAAAGTTGGTTAATTTGAGTGCTAAGATACAATTCTTAGAAAAACTTTTTAAAACAGATCATAGAAATAGATCCAAACAGATGAATTTAAAGTAGAACCAATTTCAACATTGCATTATAAGGTTAGAGAGGAGCACCTAAAGTTTTCAAACAACTTTAATTTATCCAGCCATCTTACAGGAACAACTGACAATGATAGATAGCCCCAAGGCTGTGTAAGAGCTGAATGGACTCCTGTGGAATGTTAGATTTAAGGAGAGTCAATGAAGTGATAGTCTCATATGGCATGTTGTAGTGGGAGGCTGCTTGTTTGTTCCCAGCTGCTCAGTCCTGAAATAACCACACAGAAACTGTATTAATTAAATCACGGCTTGACCCATTAGCTCTAGCTTCTTATTGGCTAACTCTTACATCTTGATTTAATCTATTTCTATTAATCTGTGTATTGCCACAAGGTGGCTTACAAAATAAAGTTCCAGCATCTGTCTTTGGTAGGGCTACATGGCTTCTCCCTGATTCAACTTTCTTTCTCCTAGCATTCAGTTTAGTTTTCCCTGCCTACCTCTGCTCTACCCTATCAGGCCAAGCCAGTTTCTTTATTAACAAATGGTAGTCACAGCACACAGAGGGGACTCACACATCATTTTGTGAAGTAGATGCTAAACTTGTGATCAACAACTTGTAATAGATTTGATGCTAAACTTGTGACCAACTTGTAATAGAATTATCTGTCAAGACTGTTGAGTCTTGGTTACAGCAGTTTTGGAGCCTAGTCCTTATTTATAGTGGAGGACCTGGTAGAGAGATGAGGCTAAGACCATTGAACAATGAAGTAAGGTTAGAAGTATGGCAATCTCCCAAGACCAACTTCTTGGAGAGGGATATTATGCTAATATACAAAGGTAATCTCTATATGATGACCATACCCTGGCTTTATGCCTCTCTGTAGCTTTGAATGCATGGTACATAACTGAAAAAGTAGAAAAGAAAATTGAGTCATTAAAGTTATACAGGACCCAAAAGAAACCTTCACTGGTTTCTTATGAAGTTTGATGTCAGCTGTAAATAGAATGATACCAAATTCAGAAGCTAGACAATTAATAATTGAATCTCTGGCTTTGAAAATGCTAATTCTTGATGCAAAAGGAGAATTAGGCCATTAAAGGCAAGAGTAGCATCCTTGGAGGAATGGATCCAAGATACAGTCAATATTGAGTCTCATAACCATGATAATGCTTGGATAGGAGGGGTGATTTCCAAATGTTTGAAGAAAAATTAAAATGTCAAATGTTTCAATTACAGTAAACAAGTCACCTAAAAAGGGATTGTAAACAGGGTGTTCCTAAAAAAAATATTTTTCTTTTTTTCTAAGCAAAATCCAGACAGACTGATCCTCCCTTCTGGATTATGCAGAAGGCATGACAAGGTCAGACTTCGTACTATTGAGTGTAGTTCAACAAGGGACAGTCAAGGTAACCCTTTGCCATCAGGAAATGCCTTGAGGGGCCTCTCACAGACGACTATGCTAAATTCAGTTCAGTCATTTCCTGTCACTGTGGAGGAAACTTTTTCCCAGAGCAATTAAAGTATCTAATGTCTATTGTAAGAAACCATATTGCTCTGGGTGATAGAATAGTTATAGAAGAAAGAAAAAAAATTGAGGAGAAATCATAAAGCAAATATTTTAGCAAACTTCTATAAATGAACAAAGACCAAAATTAAAAATCCAAATAAATGACATTGTCATTGAAGGTGTGAATGCAACAATAATCTTGCCAGAATCTTGGCATCCAAATAAGCCTCTTCAGGAGGCAAATGTTCAACTTTTAGGGATGGGAACATTATCTCAGGTAAAACAGAGCACAAGATGGGTTGAATGTATAGGACTGGAAGGACAGAGAGGAAAATTAAAGTCATATGTGTCTAACATAGCATTGAATTTATGGGGATGTGATGTGCTGCAGCAATGGAATACTCAGATTAACATTCCTCCAATCTTAGAAACAAACCATACATTAATGTATGATACTTGGGAAAATACTAGAAGGGATCATAAAAATTGTCACTGACCATTCAGGTTGGGCACAACAGTTGCTGCTCCTTCAAAGAAACCAACAGCCCTACCTTTACAATGGTTGACAGACAAACCTGTATATTTGAGCAACGGCCTTTAACAACAGAGTAACTACAGGCCTTAGAATAGCTGGTACAGGAACAGTTATTCTATGCTCAGCATGTTGATGAATCAAATGGTCCTTGGAATTCTTCTGTATTTGTTATTCAAAAGAAATCTGGAAAATGGAAAATGATAACAGATCTAAGAGTTGCTAATAAAGTAATTCAGCCTATGGGTTCTTTACGGTTTAGAATTCCTTTGCTTTTCTATCACCTAAAGTACGACCTCTTATAGCTACTGATTTTAAAGATTGTTTCTTCACTATACCTTTACAAGAAAAAGACAGAGAAAAATTTTCCTTCATGGTGCCTACTTATGATAATTCTCATCCTGTGAATAGATATCAATGGATGTTTCTCACACAAGGGATGTTAAATAGCCCCACCCTGTGTCAATATTTTGTATGATAGCCATTGGAAATGATATTTTATCAGTTTCCTCAATCTATAGTTTATTTTTATATGGAAGACATATTATTAGCTGATTCAAATGTAGATACTTTAGAAGGAATGTTTGAAGAAGTAAAGAAAATTTTGCCATGTTGAAGATTACAAATTACTCCTGAAAAAATACAAAGGTGAGACTCTATTAATTATTTAGGATATAAAATAGTTCTACAAAAAATTAGACCGTACAGGTGCAAATTAGGAGAGATTGATTGCAGACTCTTAATGACTTTCAAAGATTACTAGGAGGTATTTCCAATTTAGGACCCACTATTCGGGTAAAAAGAAAAATGATGGCCTGAATAATTTGTTCAAAACTTTAAATGGTGACAAGAACTAAAATAGTCCAAGAGAATTATCAGCTTAAGTTGAGAAAGAATTAACTTTGGTAGAAAAGAAATTACAGGACTATGTTGATCAGAAGCTTAATTTCTTCCTGGTCATATTACTCTCCAAACATTCCCCTACAGGAATATTAATGCAAAGGGAAGCTATTATCTTAAAATTGATCTTTTTATGACATAAACAGAGTAAAAAAATAAAAACATATGTGGAAAAGGTCTCTGAGTTTATTCTAAAAGAAAAATTAGGACTTTGTCAGTTATCAGAAATAGACCCAGTAAAAACTGTAGTACCCTTTGCAAATGATAAAATTGACAAATCATGAGCGGAAAGTGAACCTTGGCCAAGAGTTTGCAGTAATTTTTGCGAAAGATTAGCAACAACTATCCCAAAAGCAAGAGAGTTCAATTTACAAGGGAAGATAATTGGATTATTCCTCAATAATAATCCAGCCAATAGCAGAAGCCCCTACATTCTATATTGATGCAAATGAATAAGAAAAGACAGATTACAAATCAGAATATTTAAAGTGGACCAAAACCCTTATGATTCTCTCCAAAAGTCAGAATTATATTCTATTCTCAAGGTATTAATTGATTTTATGGAAACTCTTAACATAGTTATTGGTTCATAATATGCAGAAATAGTTGTTTTGCATTTTGAAACCACTGACTTTATACTAGATAATACAGAATTGACTTTATTATTGATTCAGTTACAAGAAATAATCAGGAATAGGAATCATCCTGCCAGGCCCCCTAGCACAAGGTAATGAAGAAAGGGATCAGCTATTGATAGGAAATGTGCTGGAATCCTCAGAATTTTGTAAAGAATTTAAAAATGGGTATTTTTTTTGTATAAGCAAAGATTTAAGTTTGGCAACAAGTCAAAGAAATTATAAAAAAATGACCTACTTGTCCGTTATACATACAAACTCCACTACCAACGGGAAGTAACCCAAAGGATACTCAAAGGAATGACATCTGGCAGATGGTTGGAAAATTAAAATATGTGTGCCACATCATTGATGCCTATCAGGATTTCAATGGGTGACTGCATTCAGTTCTAAAAAGGTTGATTCAGTTGTCAAACATTTGCTAGAAGTTATGACCATCATTGGTATACCTGCACAAATAAAGACTGAGAGTGTCCCAGCATATCTGTCTAGTAAAATGAAATAGTTTTTTGCTTATTACAATATAAAGCATATTACAGGTACACCACACAACCCTATATGGCAAGCAATTATAGAAAGATCAAAATCAAACTCTAAGGATAGGTTAAACAAGCAGAAAGGGATGATAAAGATCCCCAGACATGATACCTTATTAAATGAATTTTCTAAATGCTTATCAGGAAGGAGTGACAACTGTGGGGAGACTTTGGATAACAGAAAAATACTATGGAATTAAATTAGTCTGTATACTTCAAAGATGCGCTGGCCTCAGAATAGAAACCAGGATATGTGTTATGTTGGAGCAAAGGTTTTGTTTTTGTTTCCCCAGGAGAAGAAAAGCTATGGATACCATCAAAATTGGTCAAGATTTGATTTGAACCAGAGAGACCTCTTAATTAGAAGAAATGATAGTTCATCAAACAGCATGGTTGTTCGATCTCAACTAACTTATAAAACTAACAAATGATTTTCAATCGATCAGATGTAACTTGCCAAAATGGAACTGTTGGCTGAGAATACTTTTTTATTTCCTGGCCGCCCAGACTTCAAAATAATCACACAGAAACTATATTATTTGCTATACTGTTTGGCCAATAGCTTAAGCATATTTCTAGCTAGCTCTTATATCCTAAACTAACCCATCTCCATTAATCTGTGCATCACCACAAGGTTGTGGCTTACTGGCAAGGTTTCAGCAAGCTTCAATAGAGGCATCTGTCTCCTGTGGTGGGTACATGGCATCTCCCTGACTCTGTCTTCTTTCCTTCTCTATCTGCTTGGAGTTCCCACCTTGCACTATTCTGATAAGCCACTGGCCAAACTAGATTTATTCATTAACCAACAGAAGCAGCACATATACAGAAGGACATCAGACACCAGAGAACCTTCCAAGAATTAGGGTTGGAGAAAGACTTTGTTTTTGTCTTTTCGGGAGAATGAAGGCATCCAGCCATGGAATCTGAAGACCACTGGACAAATAACGTATGTGAAGAAAATGGACAAATCACCCAGAAAAAAATGTCCCAAGGGAAAGAATAATTTGTTCTATTGGCATATCACATTTAAAACAGGATAAAATTTCATAAATCTTCCCAAATATTTGTTTCTGCTTTTATCTACAGGCATATAATGCAGATGGTCTTTCTGTAGTCCCTGTCCAATTAAAAATTAAAGCTGGCTTTGTTGCTGGAGTGTGGCTTCTCCTTCTCTAAACCCAAGCATACTTATTAAAGTTGAATCCAAAATCTCTGTCTCATGTCAGAAGAGTCACGTGATATAGGACAGAAGATAAACCAAAAGAAAGGACTATTTTATTGCCACTAATCTCATAATCCTTTCATTTTATTTTGACTCTTTAAAACTTTTCTTATGGTAAAATATTATCTCAAAATATATAAGATTAATACACATATGTATATATATTTAAATGTTTAGTCATAAGAGTACTAATTAATTGTAGAAAAAGGCTTCATCTAGCTTCCTGTACTTGATTTCAGGTTTGCGTCTCTATCAGGCAACTAGAAATTAAGATTTTCTACTCTGGATGTACATAACAAATATTGATTCTTTAACCTCTTTGAGATCTGCTGCACATGACATTTAAAATGTTAGGCTTTCTGCAGTGAACCATGACCATGCCTAAAGCAACATTTGAAGTCTCCAAAATGATGCTGGGGCCCTACAATGATTCTACCAGGATTATGACATCACCACTAAGCTGAAAAGCACCACCCATAGATCAGCTTTAGACTACAAACTGCTAAGGACAATTTTGAGGTGGCTAGCTGAGATGACCCAGTGTCACAGACTACTCTAGCCAGAACCTAAAACAAGTCCTGCACTCTCATTACTAAGAGATTGGGCAACAAATGATGAAGGTACTTCTCCCAGGAATTGAGAATTAATCCAAATTTTTCATTTCAGGATCTCCTAAAGATGCTGTCACCCCCAGACAGGAGGAAGTAAATTTAAGAACACTATACCCACATTCCTAAGAGGTGGGGATTTTTGTCTCGCTTTGGGTTATGGATATTTGTCATTGTTTAGAGGGGTTGGTCACAAGCTGTTATTGGTAATGATCAGGAAGAAAGCTGAACAAAGAAGTTTAGATTCAGGATTCTTGTTTTGGAAAGAAAAAAAGGATAAGATAACTACAATAGAATAAAAAGGTAGATTATTAAATCTACTCTAAAAAGAAAAAGGGAAATATTGAAATGGGATAAAAATGTAGATTATTGAATCTACCTTTAAACCTAAAAAGCAACTGCTAGTTTTAAATATTTTATATTGATAAGGATTTTTGTGTATTGATACAAATTTAAGATTATTTTTGTTAGAACATACTGTACCTACATTTCTAATCTTATTCAAGGTATTGTACCTATACAGCTCATTTAACAATAAAATTCAAATTTTAGCCCTTGAAAGTTATTACCAGATATTTAGGATAATAAGGATATGCAGGTTAACAATTAGTCACCCATTACAACCAAGCTTGTAGTCAAAATTTTCAAGGTCAAGCAGAGATATATTTTAGGTAGACAGATCATCTTAAACACTTCAAAAATCTGCAGAATATGCCATTTAAGATGTTTTAATAACATAGGTTCCTTTCGTTCTTGTGGTAGACAATGAGACATGTCTGCTCCTAGCAACACCAATCTATGTCAGAGAAGATGATGGGCATAGAAGAAACTCCATATGGAGTTTACTTTCTCTGTGGCAAAAGTTAGACACTGTGAAGGAAAGTTCCTTGCTTTGACTGCTGAGAGTTTGCTGTCCAAATTATACAAGCAAGACACAAGGATAGTGAATGCCAAACCCTGCCAAGATAAGTAAGACAGTCCTTCAGAATTTCCTGGTTCACAGAAATATCTGTCAGATGATGCTAGCCTGGTAGTCTGAAGATGGATGAGGAATATTACAGAGGAAACTTGGGTGACTGTCCAGGCAGCCAGCTGTTTCTGTCATTTCTCACATTTCTTGGAAGTTGCTTGCTTACTCAAGTGATTCCTGCATATTTCCTTCTCAGGTTTCTGATGGAACTGAAGACTTTGTAGTTATAGTTATAATTATAGTTATAGTTTTCCTTGTTACCAGATTCAGAAAAGAAATTCACTAAAGATATATAAATGTTAAGTTTGAGAGACAAATAGAAAGTGAATTAGGTACAAACTTTTGGGTTCACCAAGATAGGATAAATATGGAATATTTTCTCCGAATCTGTTAATTTTTTTATACCAGAAAAGACTTCTTGGGCATAGGTTTAACCAATGAAAGTCTTTATTAGCTGGCAGATGACTGTACTAGGTGTTTTGGATCCCACTGTCACCCTAAGCCTTTCTCAGGGTGAGATTTTTAAGCACAAAAACCATGTCCTCTTTTGACATACTTCAGTTAACAAGAGCAGTTAGGAAGAAGCAGAACTACAGATGCCAAAAAAACAAGGACAGTACATTTAGAGACTATGGACTTTGATGGATTAGGTATTTGTTTTCATTTTGGCTGGTGGTGCTGTCTACCTGTTGAGTTTTACATCCAGAATGGCCCTTTCATAAGGGAGTCAGTTGTGCTGAGGTCTGGGGCCATACTGATATCCGGGGCTCAGTTAGAACTTGTCCCTGTGTTTTGGCCCCCTGGGGTGAGTCCTGCCAAATATCTGCTCAATATCCAAATCCTCCTATTAGCATGAGGAAGAAGTAGTCTCTCATGCTTCATTCCAGGCCAGCATGTGAGGGAGCACAGGTCATGCTAAGACTTCAAGGTTCCTGGAAGCGGTGTGGAAGTTGTCATTCATTTCCTCTAGATAAGAAAGGACAAATGCTGAAAAACTGAAAACTACTCTGAATGCTAGGTTAACAGACCAAAGAAAAGCTCTAAAACCTGGGTCTAGGGATTCAGGGGCACAATTGCTCACTTGAAGTAGGGACTGCTTCAGCCGGACGGTAGTGTGGGTGCTTCCAGGTCAGCTTTGTGACGTGATACAGTCGAATGTGGAAGAGCATGCCAGCAGCCAGAGCGCTGAAGTCCCGTATTTAGAGGGTCAGTCGTAGAAAAGCCACCAAGTTGGTTTATCTAGGCTTTTGATGGACATTTGTAAAATCCCTTCATCATTCTCACAGTTTTTAAGAAATTGTTGGGATGTGTGTCAATGCCCATCTCCATAACTGGCACCTGTTCTCTGTGAGAAATGATGTTATGGAGTTTATCTGAGGAGGGCAACAATAACCTCCTTGCTCGGGTTCCATCCTGTCTTCTTGTTTCACCTCAGAGGACTGTAATTTAACCACAGTTTATAGAATTCCCTTCCCAGCTCATACCTATTACTACATCAAATTATTCTATGTGGTAACAACAAATTGCATCTGAGATCTCAGACTCCACCTAAGAAAACATTCTTAGAGAAGGCCAAAATCAAGAGCAAAAATAGAAACAAAAACTCTTAAGAAAAAATGGTCAATAAACACTGTCAATATTAAACACAGATCAACTCCTAGCCAGCTTCACAAATTTGTATGCTAAAAACTGTAAAACCTAGTTATCCAATGTGTGATGAGCTTTAAATATAACTCCCAATGTAAAAAAAATCCACAGTGTACAGAAAAGGATAAGCAAAAATATAGTCATAAAAGAGAAATGAATAGGCAGGACTAGGAGTTTGAGTTATCAATTTAGATTAAGTAATCACAATTAATACAATAAAGATTAGAATGGGAAATGTAGATATTATGAAAGAATAGGTAAAGAATTTAAACAGAGATGAGAACTAATAATAAATTCAGTACATACAAGAAACAGAAGACAGAGGATTAGGAACAAGTTACACTCTTCTATGTCCCCATAAATCTGAAAGAAAACATTTGACTCATTTCTTAAAACCAATGTCAGAAGAGTGGAAACACAGGTAAGAGGTATCAGTAATAATCAGCCAACTGTGAGAGACTTGATAAAATACAGACAGCGTGTGGACTTATTAAGGAAACAACAGACTAGTCCAGAACCCCAGACAGAAGAGCAAAAGAGCAAGAACATAGTCAGAAAGGAAAACCTCCAGAAGCAATGCAAGTGAAAAAAATTGCAGAAGGCCTGTGAGATGTGCGACTCAGATGATGGGAATTACCCAGTGTTGGACCTCACACACAGACACGCGCTATAATGCTCTCTGTGGTGGTGCAAATGATAAACTTCTCTCTCGTGGACTCATGCATTTGCACACTTGGTTGCCAGCTGAAGGTACTGGTGGAAAAGATCTGACAAGTATGGCCTTGCTTGAGAAATATGTCATGGAGGTGGCTTTGTGTGTTTAAGGCCTCATGCCACTTCCAGCTTGTTCCGCTAGTTCTGTACTTGTAAGTGAATGTGAGCTCTAAGTTTCTTGTTTCTGCCATCATTCTTGCTACTTGCTGCCATGTCGTTGTCCTGCCATGTCTGCCTTAGTTCCCTTTGGAAGTGCAACCAAAATAGACTCTTCGTTCTCTCTGGGCTCTCAGTTATGACATTTTGTCACATCAACAGCAAGAAAAAAAAAAACTAGTGCACCAAAAATGCTATAAGCAACCTGCTCTACTGGGAAGAGGAAGGAAGAAAGAGAGAGCAGAACAACCAAGTCTCCTGACCCCCAAGCCTTCTCTACCCTCCAAGAGCAGAAGACCTGGACAGCTATAGAATCCCATGAACCCCAGCTAATCTGAATTTAAGTTTAGTGGAGCAAACACTGGTGAAAGGAGCATATGCAAAGAAAAGGCAAATGAAAGATTGTCAAGGCCACACAGTCTCTGTTGATATGGACATCTACTGGGAGGCATGGCCACCTGACCCGGTAGAAAGTAGCATCTAGGGGATAACAGAGAGTAGCAGCTTCTGCAGCATCACTGACTGGAGCTATTGGACAGTACAGTGCAGCAAGCAACCTGTTTGAACTCCATCTCACCACTTCAAACTGACTGATTTGCTCTAATTGGTTAAATTGGGAGACACGACTATCCTCTTGTAAACACAGTTTGATCCATAGGACAGTTCAGAAAGAGGAGAAATTCAGCATGAATAGCCTGTGGTGGGAAGACCAGGAAATGGAGATGTTCCCAATTCAGAATCATCACAGCCATGGTCCAGGAATCCTGAACCTTGGGATGCTATATCCTAACCGTAAAGAGCTGTAGTTAAGGTGCTCTGTGACCCCAAGGCTTTGATTAGGCCAGCACGTGGGTGAATAAGTGCTTTTTGTGTTTGCATAACTTTGATTTACACGGCCTTATTTGAAAGTCAGACTGCACCCTATAAATTACATGCATGGTGACTCACATTAACCACCCAGAACTTGCATTGGCTACTGGGGACTGGACTTCTTTGCATGGCATCACTGACATGCTAAGACACCTGCATACAGCTCACTCTAGAGGAACTCATCTTCAACGGAGACCCTCTGTCCCAGTCCATGAAGGTGGTCCTCTAAATCTCCCACCTTGCTGACCTCCACAGTGTGTTGACGAGCTATCCTTCCAATTCTGATCTACAGGTGGAACTCATTCACTGCCTGCACTAGTATATAAACACCTCTCAGTTGCTTTTCTTATTTTGAACATCAATGACATGTTTTATGATTATTCAGTTTCTATATTTATTCTCACATGTTTTCTCTACCTACAAATCATAAACCTCCCCTCTCCTTACCACCTCACTTTCTCTTTGTTTTTGTCCCCATTTCCTCTACTTCCTACTGGTTAACTAATAATCTTTAACTTCCATTTACCCTAACAGCCAGTTCTACTTGCAATTCTTTCCTCCTGATTTTCACTCTCTTGTTTCAGTATGTATTCCTAGCATTGTTTTCTTTTAATTTATTCACATAGTAATTAACATCTTAATACACCATGCTGTCTTTGGTCCTTTATTATAAAAAAGAAATTATTGAAGTTAAAGATATTATTTAAAAAACACTTGTGTCAATTCCTTTATCCCACATGAGTAGATACAACAAGACTCACTTGCTTTTAGAAAAATCTGTTGCCTTGAGACTAGATCTAAGTTTCTTTATTTTTTCCTATTCTATAACCACTATAGCAAACAAATGTTGCTTTATGAAATTAATAAAAAAAAACCCTTGTGTCTTTGAATAGCAACAACAGTTGCTCCTGTGGTTGTTTTCTCTCAGAATGATAATGAAAATTGTGCCTAGTGTCCTGAGAACATGGAATGAGGTTGGGGTGCTTAGCTACACAGCTAACCTAATGTGGAGAGTGACACCTTTATTTTATTCAATTTTACAAATATATCAACTCATATAGTTCCTGTAACATAGCAAAAATGATCAACTCCACAGAAATGGACACCAGTAAGAGGGAGTGGCTGAGATGGAAAGCTAAAGAGTCGAAAGAATGCCAACAAGGATGCTTAAAAAATCAAAGCAAACCCAAGTAACATCCTGAATGAATTCAAAGATAATACAAATAAGTAACAGATGAATAAAATAAATAAGTCAATAAAGGGTATGAACAAGGAATTTAGTAGACAGCAAATGCTAAAAATGTCAAGTAGAGACATCAGAAATGAAAAGCTCAGTAAGTAAAAATAATAATAATAATAATAATAATAATAATAATTCCTGGAAATCCTCACCAATAGAATGGATCCTATGGAACATGGACTACAAATCTTGAAAACAAAGTTGATGAATTCCAGTGCTTAGGCAATGATCAGCATATGAACAAAACATAGAAAATCCATACGACACAACATAAGATCAAATTTAATCAATTATGACCACAGGAAAGGGAAAAGTACAAGTTGAAGACACAAGATATTCAATAAAACAGAGGAAGGTAATTTCAAATCTAGAGAGACAGTTATTACATAGATACAGAAAACACTTGGAAGGTCAAGAAGACAAGATCAAGATAGACTCCCCAAGCCACATTACAGTTAAAATATTAAGTATACAGAACAAAGCAAGAATAATGAAACCTGTAAGAGAAGAGAGAGACGTTAGGTCAAATATAAATATAAGTTCATGAGAATAATAGTAGAATCCTCATCAGAAACTCTGCAGAGCTAGTAGGACAGAGGACAATGTATTCCAAGCCCCAAAAGACAACTGTGAACTCAAATTAGCATATCCAATGTTTGATTTATGTTTGAATGTAATGTTTATAACTGAAGGAGAAAGAAAGTCTTTGTGGTAAACACTAAAGAAGAGGCTCCTTGAGCTCTTAAGTTAAAACTACATGAGCTAGTTAAACTAACCCTGTACAGGAGGTCACAGGAAAGAACAGGCTGCACCAGAAGTGCGGGGTAAGCAAACGGGAGAGAAAACACCAAGCGCCACCAAACAGTAAGGTGACAGGAATTTACCCTTATCTTTCAGTAATAGCTCTGAATAGTTTCCATTCTCCAAACAAAATACAGATTTAAAAAAAAAAACTAGAAAAGCAGGACCCATCCACTTCTTGTCTATGAAGAATGTAGTTCACTGACACAGCTCGGGTGAGTGGATGAACAAACGTTTCCTAGGCGGAACTAGGAAAACGCAGGTGTTTGGCTCTAAATTACGTTGAAGCCAACTTCAAACCAAAATTAGAAGAGATAAAGGGCATCAACTCATAATGATTAATGGAAACACTCAAGACAATAAAACAGCTCTGAGCATAAAGATCCTAAGTACTAGTGTAACCAATTTCCTAAGAGTAACACTCGCAGATGTAAAAATACAGGCCAATCTCAATACACTAATGGCAGGTTATGCCAGTAGCTCACTCTTTCCAATAGGTATGACACCCAGATAAAAACTCCAAATAATAATGCCTTATAGAACAATTGAACTTAATAGGTTTCTGCATAATATTCAACCCAAATACTGAATGAAGAATACACATTTTCTCTAAAATAGAATATGTTTTAAGACACAAAGCAAGTCTTAACAAATATTCTAAAAGTGAAGCAATTTTGGGGTTTTATATTTGGTCACCATTGAATGAAAACAAAACCAACTGATGTGGGATTCCCCTCTGTATACCAAAAGCTTCTTTGGGCCTATGGCATGGCAGAATATAGCCAGGCTGGAAGTTATATATAGAGAGAGTAGGCAGAATCAGAGAGAAGTCATGTAGCCACCAGAGGAGACAGACGGCCATGTGGTTATATACAGGTTAATAGAAATGGGTTAATTCCAAATGTAAGGGCTAGCTAGGAATACGCTAGACCTATTGGCCAAACAGTGTTGCAAATAGTATAGTTTCTGTGTGATTATTTCAGGGCTGGGCAGCCGGGAACAAACAAGCAGCCTCTGTCTATAGCCAGTAGTAAGAGAAACTACAGAAAATACACAAACTCCTGGAGAATGAACTCATGATGGGTGGGTTATCTAAGAAATTTGGAGGTACATTTAAAAAAATCATAGTAATGAACAAAAATGAGAGCCTAACATATCAGAACCTCTGAGACCAAAATGAAAGCAGTTCGGAGGGGGACGCTTATAGCCACATGGGCTTTCACTAAAATGTCAGAGAGCTCTCAAATGACTTAAAGGCAAACATTCGTGTTCCAGAAAAACAACAACAGTACAAATGAAAAACCTGTAGATAAAGAGAAGTAATAAATATCAGTGCAGAAATGAACGAAATGGAAATGGCAGATCACAAAGAACGAAGCAAATGCTGGTGTGTCTGCGAACATAAGCAAGACTGAGCTCCAGCCAAAGAAAGGAGAGATTAGCTAATATAGTTAAAGATGGAGGAAGAGACGGTGCAGCAGATACCATAGGGGTTCAGAGGAGTCTCAGAAAGCGTTTTTAAAACATATATCTTAATAAATTAGAATTCTAAAAAATTGATAGATGCTTATCCCCTATCAAAGTTAAACCAAAAGGATATAAGGAACTTACAGAGGTCTGTCATAGGTAGTGAGAGTAAAACAGTAATAAACAAGGCAGCAACTGAAAGCACTCCAAGGCCCACATGGAGTTACCAATCAATTATGAGCAAAATGAAAAACACTGGGGTTAGCTAATTTCCATTCATACTAGAGAGCAATAATAATAAAAGATGGCATAGCACCAAAACAGATATATAGATTGATGAAACGGAATGGGGGACTGAGATATAAACCCATACAGCTAAATCAGGATCTGTTTTGACAAAGTCAGCGAAAACACACATTGGAGAAAAAGCCTGAGCCAACAAATGGTGCTGGGGGAAAAAAATGGAAGTCTGTGTGTAGAAAAAACTACAGCTTTTTCTCTCTCTCCACAGGGGGAAAATGATCTTCTGGTAGATAAAAGACCTTTATGATGTGCAGGAAACTTGTGAAACTCTTAGAGAAGATCACAGCAGAAATGCTTCAAGATACAGGCACAGGAAAGGGCTTTCTCGGTAGACCACAGTCAGGAAGTCAAGCCAAGACTTGTCCAAAGGCATGTCAAACAACTCAAAAGTTCTCAGCTGGCAAAGGAAACAAGGAAAGAGGTAGTCTATAGAGTGGCAAGCAGTTCTGTGCTAACTTCACAGCTTATGGAGTATTGGCATATAGAAAGAATATAGAAAGAACCAGAAAAACTAGAATTTAAAGCAAATCAATAAATGGACTGATAATCAGAGTTTTAGAAAGATGAAATACGTATAGTCAGTGAACATATGGAGATATCTTCAGCATTCTTAACCATTAAGGAAACCTATACAACAGCCATGCTTAGGTTTATCTGATCTCATTAAAGTGGTTATTATTAAGAAAACAATACCAAAACATGCTGTTGAGAATGTGTGTGAACACAGGTCATATATACTGATTGCTGGAATGAAGATAGGTTGGTCAATTCGGAGTTCAGTAGGGACACTCAAAAACTATTAGAACTACCAGAAGAGGCAGCAGTAATGCCTCTGGGGAGTACTGGGTAAGTCAGCACCAAGGAGGGATGCTTGCAGATCTGTCTTTACAGCAGCACTATTCACAATACTAGGGCAAGGAATCAAACCCGGTGCTCATTTACGGATGACTGAAGAAAAGGCAAGTGGTATACTCACTCACACAAGATACGTGGACAAATAAAGTTATAATAAGACTATGAATAAGACTAAAAGTATGTTACTTGCTTGAAATAAGTAAAAAATTCCAAAGGCGAAACATTACAAGCTTTGTTTCATTGGTGAATCCTAAACTTTCTAGAGATCCATGACATTGTTTCTTCATGTATGGCGTCAATGTAGACATGAAACTGGGAGCATTAGGTGACAAGAGGGGATGGGGCATGAACCTACCCTGGAATGGTGGGTTCAGAGTACTCTATACACTTCCAGGAAGTATCTTTTAGAATCCCGTTACTATTGTGCAGTGAATAGACTCCAATGAAAGCACAGAAGGAAACGGTAGGAGAGAGAAATCGCCTTTGATCGCCTCATCGGCAGAAGTCACCCGAAGGAAGGGTGAGAGAACTTGACAATAAATCATCAGAACCATCTGTAGTGGTCTGAAGGAAAATGACGCCCTTCAGGGTGGTGCTATTAGGAGGCGTGGCCTTGTTAGAGGAAGTGTGTCACTGTGGGGGTGGGTTTTGATGTCTCCTTTGTCAAACTGTGCTCTGTGTGACCCACAGTTGCTTCTGTTGCCTATGGATCAAGATACAGGACTCTCAGCTCCTTCTCCTGTGCCCCATCTGCCTGAGTGCCACCCACTATGACAGTGATGGACTAAACTTTGAAAGCTGTAAGCTCACCTCAATTAAATGCATTATCAGATGCCATAGAAGCCCTATGACACCATCCCCACCTAAAGTCCGAAGGGGAGAAAAACGAAATGTAAAACCCAAGCCAAAGACTATCCAAAAAGTGTCTAATGGTTTCAAGAGCTGTAATATCCATAGAATTGAAATCCAGAAAGAGGAGAAAGGGAGTTCATGCAGTAGTCACTGAGAACCTTCTCAAGGTGAATGCAGATGGTGAATCAGAAGTCCAGACAACATGGAGAACTATAATCTATGGAACCAACACCGAGAATATCATCATGTTAAATGTGCAGAAAACAAACCATATGGGAAGTCCAGGAAGAAGAGGGATTGGGTGGATGGGCCCAGGTGCGGTGGAGCCATGGAGCTGGGGAAGGAGAGTTACTTTGCCGAAGAACAGGGACAACAATTACAATGGATACTTTGTCAGAAGCCAAGGAAGGAAAAGGAAAAGCAGAGAGAAGTATTTGATGAGAAGGAAATGGAAAAGACAAATCTTCAAGAGAAGGCAAAATCGCAAGTCTTTTTAAAAAATCAAATACAAAGTGAATCTTCCACTGTCAGGTTTCCCCTGGGATAAGTGTTAAAATTCTTCCAAATGGGTAAAAAAAATATGAGTAGAAATTTGGCTCTGTCTAAACAAAGAAAGCACATCACAGACGGAATAAGTGGCAGTGAGATGGTGCCTTTCATTTTCCTGTCTCTGGAGCAGAGAGCTGTTTAAAGAGATGCCCTAAGGATGCAGGGGGGAGGGTAGGATTCAGGGGGAAAGCAACAGAGCACCTCCTTAAGGTTCAGTGGTCTGGCCTCAAGCTGGACTGACAGTGTGTCCCACCATTCCTGGGTGACAATGACTTGTTTAATAAGCATAACTAATAAAATAAAATAGACACATAGCAAGAGCTCAGTTAAACCCAGAGAAGGCTACAAAAGAAGGAAACCAAGTCAGTACAGAAT
Organism: Dicrostonyx torquatus; assembly: GCA_028555095.1. Lineage (NCBI taxonomy): Eukaryota > Metazoa > Chordata > Mammalia > Rodentia > Cricetidae > Dicrostonyx > Dicrostonyx torquatus. The sequence continues at coordinate 12,306 of JAQHUG010000279.1, read as the reverse complement.
AGGTAGAAAGTTTGCAGGCTATGTGCATAGTTTAAAATCCCGACCAAGGTTCCAATGGCTTTCTTTAGAATCAGAGACGAGGACCAGCCCAAGCAGACAGAGCAGGCGGAGAGAACACAGTTTTAGTCAACTTGAGACAAACTAGAGTCACTTAAAGGGAACTTCAGATGAGGAAGTGCCCCGTATCAAATTGGTTGGTGGGTATGCCTGTGGACATCTTCTTGATTAATGTTTAATGAGAGGACCCAGCCCCTGTGGAGGTGCCACCGTGGGGCAGGTGCTCTTGGCTGGCGTGAGACAGGCTGTGCAGGCAATGGAACAGAGAGAGCCTGCAAACAGTGCTCCTTTGTGGTTTCTGCTCCAGTCCCTGCCTCCAGGTTATTTTGTTTGTTGGTTTTAATTTTCACTTTTGCCTTGGACTTATGCATTGGCATCCATGAAGGTGAAATAACCAGTTTCACTCCAAACTGCTTTTGGGCCCGATGTTTATCGCAGCAACAGAAAGTGAACTAAGAACCTCGTAGAATCCTTCATGCTTTTCATACTCTTTTCTTGTGTTCCTCTGCATCTGTAAGGACGCTTGTGATGGTTTCTGTCAATTGCAACCTACTGTGAAGGTCCCAGTAAGTTTTTCATGTGAATCATTAAATGTTGCAACCCCAGATTATTGAAGAGCTTTCATAGCTACCCTCTCTAATGGATATTTTTATGCATATGCGTGATTTCTCTGCATGTTTGTCTGTATGCCATATTCATGCAGGGCTTATAGGTGCCAAAAGAGGGCATTTGGATGTCCTGAAGTTACAGACTGTTGTTAGCTGCCCTGTGGGTGCTGGGAACTGAACCCTGCTTCTTTGGAAGAGCATCCAGTGCTCTTAATGGCTGAGCCATCTCTCCAGTTTTTTGTGATAGTCTTTGTTGGATTTTATCTTCCTCTTTTCCCCCAAATTCCATAAACAGTTTTCTTTGGCTCCTTGTCCTTTTTATTACAGCACCTGTCTTTGCTCAAACTTTCTGATTTAGATATCTTACAACCTTTGGCCGATCAGGAATTGTAGATGAATTCTTCCTTTGTGAGGACCCTTTGTAAAGCACCATTCTCTCACACTACGCACAGTCTGTATCTTTGCTCAGAATTCCCCCCTAGCTTTACCTATAGCAACTTCCTAGGAAGCACACCCTGCTTTGTGTGGATGGCCTTGGCATACAAGTCTGTGCTTAAGATCCCATCATTTAGCCCATTGGTTCCCACCCCCTACTTTGGCCTGAAGTCAGTTATCTCAGTTTTGGTAATCAGAATCCCCTGTGCTCCCTTCTCACCCTAACTTCCACCGGAGGACTAGGAACTCCGAGGTCCCATCCCAGGTGTTCTTGAGTATGGGAGTTCTTGGCCATCTGCACAGTCTTCCCAAAGATCAGATGGCTACATTTCAGATGTAAGCCTTGTCTCCTGTGGGCTGCCTTGGGTCTAATAACATTTGGGGGGGCCGGTAGTTGGTGCTAGACTCCTTTTAAACTCCTAAGAGACTTTCCAGCTCCAGGTCCATTGATGGTGGGTCTCTGGGTGATCCGGGTTGTGTTGTGTATTTGTTTCTCTGTTTCCTGCATGGGTTCACCATACTATGCTTTCCTTTTCTTGCACAGGTGCAAGTGAGTGTGCACAGGTATGGCCTCTCACCAGGAGGTTGACCTCAGGACTCTTATTGAGCTTTTGGATGACTTCTCTTCAAACTCCATGCCCAGCAACAGAGAATTTGGGGTTCTTCTGGGTGTGTTTTGAGACAAGGTTTCTGTGTTTAACAGCTTTGGCTGTCCCTGAACTCACTTTATAGACCAGGCTGGCTTCAAACTTACAGAGATCTGCTGCCTTTACCTCCCTCCGGGGTGATAGGATTAAAGGCTAAGTCGCCACCGCCCAGCTTGGGTCGTTTGCTCTTTGTCTACATCTATACTGCTCAATAGCCCTCAAAGCTGGTAGAAGGTCGATGTAATAGAGAACGTCAGGACCGATTTCTAGGGTTTGGCTTATTTCCTTTTGCACATGGGCTCTTAGAAGCTGTGGACAGGATCTACTTCAAAGAAGATAAACTACATTTAAAGATGGACAGCAGGATGCTTGTTTCCCTGTGAGCATCATTTCCTTCATGTGACAGCTCTCAGCATCCAGAGATGCCCCACTGGGACACACTGGCCTCAGTACAATGATACAATGACAGCATGCAGGAGTGGACCTGTCTGTGTTGGTGAGATGACGCAGCAGAGCACCTCAGCCTCTAATTTCTTTCGAGAAAAACGAGAGATGCTTCCTTATAGCACAAGATATTGTAGGTACGGGGAAAAAAAATGTGCGTGGTTTAGTGGGTAACAACGGAGACATCACACCCCTCGTTCCTTGGGTTCTTTGCTGAGGAAAGTGAATTAAAGACAATAAAATGCTGACTAGCAACTAGGGACTCTTTACTGGGCATCAAATGCACGACTTTCTACTGTTGGAATCCTCTTGTGAAAGCTAAATGCGTCTACAGCTTTAGGTGTTTGAGAGACCACAAATCTGCTGTTTTCTGGTCTAACAATTCGGGGCCAGCCTACACAGGCACTCGCCATTTAAAACCTCCATCATGGCAACCTGAGGAATGGCTAATCTGCAATACACCTGTAAGTGTCAGGAATGCCGTGGCTGGTGAGACAGCAGAAGACAAAGCACTTCTGCGGCTTAGCACCAGGCTTGGCAGTGGTCCCAGCCTGTTCCTGGCTCCACTTGCTAAGAGAAATTGCAGGCCTATTCCCCAGGAGCCCACTCCAGTTAGTGTGCCAGAGCAGAGGCCAGGGCAGAAGGACAAACACCATACACACCATATACCTGTCAACAGTTGAGATTGAATCAGGTTTTAGGTCTTGTTTTCAGCTTTCCTTGTGTGTGTGTGTGTGTGTGTGTGTGTGTGTGTGTGAGAGAGAATTATGGATATACACAATACATATATAATACTTTTTATAAAATGGCTTTTCTTCTTTAAAATTTCCCCCAGAAGAGTGTCTTGTTTTTTGACTGAAGGAGAGTCTTGCTATATAGTGCTGGTTCGCCTAGTAATCCACTGTCTAGCAGAGGCTGGCCTTGAACGCGCAATTTTCCTGCCTCAGCTTCTCTAGTACTGAGATGACAGGTATGTGTTACTTTATCTGGCTAGTGTTTCTTATTCTTAATAAAAGGATGTGTGCTGCATTTTATAATCACCATGAAAGTTCACCAGGCCCTTCCCTGACACAGGCTGAAATCGTGGGGGTTTTGTTTTAACATCGACTGTTTTATATTTAATCAATCTGGGCCTAGGGATGATGTCATTGCTCTTCTCTGGCTAGTCACGGTAGTGAAATAAAAGTTAGAAAATAATAAATTAGTGGAGAATGAAGGTGGACAGAGCCCAAACCTAAGCCTCTGGATATACTACACCATAAAGCTTAGTAGGGGCTTTATTTTTCACCACAGAGACGGGGAGATAGGAAACTTGAAAGACTTATTTCTTTGCTTTTTCATTGAGAATGACTTCCTGGACTTCAACTCAAACTGTCCTGACTAAATATGTCTAACGTATCTATCCCAGAATCTGGACACAGTGAGAGCTATGATGGTTGAAGTTACGGCTGCGTTCATTGGTGACAGGCTCGCCATCACCATTGTCACCTGTAAAATGTTCCTAAGCATACGGCAAGGAAAGAGGGTAAAGGTTTTTCTGTGAAACAGTGCTGACTTTGATTCTGTAATATTGCAAAAGAGAAATTTTGCATTAAAATAGTAAAACCTCTTTTGGGACATCCCGTTTTATTGTTCCCTTGGAATAGTATTTGGGATAAAAGTAGATATTTTACATTTGTATGTTAAAGGCATTGGTGTCGTTGCGTAATTCATTAAAACAGCATCAGTTTATCCCATTTGGGCTGACAGACACAAATGTTAATGAAGACAGCACTCTCCCGATCTCTTGTCCTGAACACCTGCAATGACTCCATGTCATTTGCACTTATGAAGCTTGATGAAAATCAATGCTGCTACAAGGAAGACAAAGACTTGGTCGATTAGTGATGATCATCCTGGGGTTGTAGATGGATCTCTTGTAAGTAGCGATTCATTAGTTGTGTTCTGGATTTGGGCACAGATGCAGTGTCAAAATATAGAAGCAATGTGGGCTGCAGCCGGACCACCGCTGGAAGAAGTCTCCCTGGCTCTCCTAGCAGGCCTCTGGTTTCACCAGGCATTGTCTAGCAATGGCTACAAGGCATTAGAACTCTTGACTTGTATTTTTGTTTGGACTTCCACTACTGCAATATAAGCAGATATGGCGAAAGAGTCATATAAAGGATTTATAGTAAAAGTGAAGATGCTATACCACAGAGAATTCTGTTCTCTAACTTATTCAACAAATTGGGGTGAGCATAGCTCCTGAGGTCGTTCTAATGCCACTGTTTTAAACTATGTGTCCCTGTGTGGGGGTCTGTGAACACGAGCATAGGTGTGTAATGACTATTCCGTCAACTTTAAGCAAGCCAGAGTCCTCAGAAGAAGGAACCTCAATTGAGAAAATGCCTCCATTCAATCAGGCTGTAGGCAGGCCTACAGGGCATCTTCTTAATTAGTGATTGATGGGCGAGGGCTCAGCCCATTGCAGGTGGTGCCATCCCTGAACTGATGGTCTTGCATCCTATAAGAAAGCAGGCTGAGCAAGCCATAAGTAACAAGCCAACAAGCCAGTACCCTCCCATGGCCTCTGTACTGGCTCTTCCCTTCAGGTTCCTGCCCTGACTTCCCCTGGAAGTGTGTGTGAAGTAAACCCTTTCCTCCCCGAGTTGCTTTCGGCCGTGGTGTTTCATTGTAGCAGCAGTGATCCTTAACAAAGACCTGGTGCCTGTAGAGACCTGACACAGAAAAGGGGCTTAGATCCCATCGAGCTGTTATTTTAAGTAGGTATAAGCTGCCCAAATCTAGAGCCTTTGCAAGACCAGTACATGCCCTAAGCTGCTGAGCCACCTTTCCACGCCCTTCCTTTGTCTAATATTGAAAAGGTGAGGTTTGTGAGGGCATCGTAGTGGAGGGCTGTCTCACGGCTCCCGTTTTTGTGTATTGTGTTCTGTGCATCTGTTAGGATGTGTGCATGCTCTGTGAGGACCTGACTTTGCAAACTCCATGTTAAAGAAGGGGCTTCTTCTTAAGCTAGATAATGAATGGGGGCCAATCTCAGCTCCAGAAATGTGCTGTGATAGCGGAATCTCAAAGGATACCCCCAAAAGTAGCCAACTAAAGAGCTAAGGAGCAGGATCACAAAATTTAACGAGGTTCAGATGTTCCTAGGAGGCATCCTGTCCTTGAGGATACCTTGTCACTTATTAGTGGCTGTTTGTTAGGTTTTCGTGCCCAAGAACTGACCAATGCTTTCAGAAACTATCTTACCCTATGCCCTCCTTGCCCAATCCCAAGACGACAGGATCTGAACTCTCTGATTAAGGCGTTTCTCCTTTAAAAGTTCTACCCTCCCCGGGCTCCCTGCCACACTTTCTGCACCTACCATGCTGGGGTGCTGGAAAGCTGTTGGTCCAAACTTGAGTTTAAATATATTTTTTTTAAAACCCTCATATAATTTGCATCAGAAATCTGGCTCTGTGAATTTATTTGGGGGAGCAGAAATGTGGGCCTAGCACTCCAGTTTGTAGTTTTCCACACTGTTCCTGTTTGGCTGGTTTATATAATGTGACTCTTCCAGGTGAGTCAGCTTTGCTTGGATTTATGTACTGAGGGGCAACCGAGTGCAGGAGTGAATGTAATGGTTCCTCAGCAGCCGAGTGTGAGCTGCACTGTAGCTCTGTGAAGTTCAGAGTCAGGCGCTAGAGCAGCCGAGTGTGAGCTGCACTGTAGCT
>JAQHUG010000278.1:2604148-2633780 GCA_028555095.1 Dicrostonyx torquatus | reverse complement strand
TGAATTCAAGGAAGACTTTAATTTCTTTCTTATTTCTTCCTTGACCCAGGGGTGGTTTAGTAGTTGACTGTTCAGTTTCCATGAGTTTGTAGGCTTTTTGGGGGTAGTATTGTTGTTGCATTCTGTCTTTACTCCATGGTGATCCCATAAGACACAAGTGGTTACTCCAATTTTTTTTTATATCTGTGAATGTTTGCTTTGTTACCGAGTATGTGATTAATTTTTGAGAAGTTTCCATGTGGTGCTGAGAAGAAGGTATATTCTTTCCTGTTTTGGTGGAATGTTCTGTAGATGTCTGTTAAGTCCATTTGATTCATTACATCTGTTAGTTCTCTTATTTCTCTGTTAAGTCTGTCTGGTTGACCTGTCCATTGGTGAGAGAGGAGTGGAGGAGTGTTGAAATCTCCTACTATTAGTGTGTGTGGTTTGATGTGTGGTTTGAGATCTAGTATTGTTTCTTTTACATATGTGGGTGCTTTTATATTAGGGGCATATATATTCAGGATTGAGACTTCATCTTGATGAATTGTTCTTGTTATGAGTATAAAGTGTCCTTTTCCATCTCTTCTGATTGATTTTAGTTTGAAATCAATTTTGTTAGATATTAGAATAGCCACACCCACTTGTTTCTTAGGTCCGTTTGATCAGAAAACCTTTTCCCAAACCTTTACTCTGAAGTAGCATCTGTCTTTGAGGAGGTGTATTTCTTGTAAACAGCAGAATGTTGGATCCTGTTTTCATATCCATTTTCTTAAACTGTGCCTTTTTATAGGTGAATTGAGTCCCTTGATATTAAGCAATATTAATGACAAGTGGTTGTTATCTCCGGTTGTTTTTGGTGGTAGTGTTTCCCTTCTTTGAGTTGTGTTGGTGGAGGGTTATCTGATGTCTGTGTTATTGTGGGTGTTGTTAGCTTCCTTGGATTGAGGATTTCCTTCTAGTACTTTCTGTAAGGCTGAATTTGTGAATACATATTGTTTAAATCTGTTTTTGTTATGGAATATCTTGTTTTCTCCATTGATGGTGAAAGAAAACTTTGCTGGGTTTAGCAGTCTGGGATTGCATCCATGGTCTCTTAGTGTCTGCAGCACATGTGTCTAAGACCTTCTGGCTTTCATGGTTTCCATTGAGAAGTCAGGTGTAATTCTGATAGGCTTACCTTTATATGTTACTTGATCTTTTTCCTTTGCAGCTCTTAATAGTCATTATTTATTCTGTATGTTTTGTGTTTTGATTATTATATTGAGAAGGTATGTTTGTTTTTGATCCAGTCTATTTGGTGTTCTGTATGCTTCTTGTACCTTTATAGGAATGTCCTTCTTTAGGTTGAGAAAGTTCTATTCTATAATTTTGTTGAATGTATTTTCTGGGCCTTTGAGCTGGAATTCTTCTCCTTCTTCTACCCCTATTATTCTTAGGTTTGGTCTTTTCATGGTGTCCCAGATTTCCTGGATGTTTGATATTAAGAATTTGTTGGAGTTAATGTTTTCTTTGATCAATGAGTCTATTTCCTCTATAGTATCTTCAGCGTCTGAGATTCTTTCTTCCATCTCTTGAATTCTGTTGGTTATACTTGTCTCTGTAGTTCCTGTTTGTTTACCCGGATTTTCCATTTCCAGAGTTCTCTCGGTTTGCGTTTTCTTTATTACCTCCATTTCTGTCTTCAAGTCTTGAACTGTTTCCTTTATCTGTTTTATTGCTTTTTCTTGGTTTTCTTGGGTATCTTTGAGGGATTCATTAATTTCTTCTAACTTTTTGTTTGTCTTCTCTTCCATTTTTTAAGGGAGTTTTTAACTTCCTGTTTAAAGGTCTCCATCATTTTCATAAGGTTACATTTAAAGTAGTTTTCTTCTACTTCTTCTGGGTTAGGATGTTCAAGTTTTCCTGCTGTGTGTCTGCTGGATTCTGGTGTTACATGTTATTGTTCAGGATGTTGGAAGAATGCTTGCATTGGTGCCTGCCCATCTCTTCCTTCAAATGAGGCCAGCAGAGTCTTGGCGTCTTGGTCCAATCTTTGCTGTGGCTGACTGAGTACTTGGGAGTTTTTCTTGGTCTGCCCTCTCTTAGGTCCCCTCAGCACTGGAGCAGTCTGTGTTGCAGAATTCAAAGAACCTCACAGCCTAAAAAGGCGGGCTTGGGGACAGGGTTGGTTGGGGCAAAGCCCAGCAGCGGGGACACTCCCAGCTGGCTGGCAAGAAAAGCTAGGGAGTTGTGGAGAGGCCCTTAGATTCAGACTCACTGGTAAGGTCCTGAAGAGTGGGGTGTCATCTGGCTGTCTGGGCTTGTGGGCGCTGACTCACCTCTCAGATCCCCTTAACACTGATGCAGGCTGTGTTGCAGGGTTCCAAGGACCTTGCAGGTTTAAAGGAAGGCTTGGGGGCAGGGTGGGGATGGGGTAAAGAAAGCCCAGCAGCAGGAACACATCCTGCTATATAGCCAGAAAAGCTTATGTAATTGGGGGGGGGGACTGGATGGCACTCTCTGGTCCCCCTCAGCACTGGAGCAGGGTTGATTGCAGGGTTCCAAGGACCTTGCAGATGAAAAGGCAAGTTTGGGGGCAGGGTGGGATGGGAGAAAGTAAGCCCACCAGCAAGAACACTTCCCACTGGCTCTCTGGTCCCCTCAGCCCTGAAGCAGGCTGTGATGAAGGGTTCCAGGCTCCCAGCAAATCTTTATCTTCCCTAAATATTTTGATTTATCTTACATCCTAGGTTAATTTACCTGCTACACAGCTTCATGTAAAATTGTATAGATGAAAATATTTTGTATAAATAGAATTGTGGATTTTATATTTCAGTATTTTTCCTTAGACTAATGTTTTAGAGATTTATTTTATTCCCATTTTTTTTCCCAGTGATATCCTTATATGTAGTTGGCTTATTCATTCTCTTCCTAGTGGCCATTTGGGTTCTACAAGTTTTGAGGCATTAGGAGTAAGTGATTGTGAATAGGATTATGAAGGTCTCACTGTATATGTCTTTGAATTTTTTTTCACAAACATTCAGGATAGAAACATTGAGTCCTGGGGTAGTTGTAATATTTTCTGAATTTGTTGTACTCTCTGAGGTTTCCATCATACTTTGTGTTTGGTAACCTCTGAAGTTGAATGAAATAGGTTAAACTATATATAATTTGGCTCAAAAAGAAATGCACTGAGCCAGGCGGTGGTGGCGCACGCCTTTAATCCCAGCACTCGGGAGGCAGAGGCAGGCGGATCTTTGTGAGTTCGAGACCAGCCTGGTCTACAAGAGCTAGTTCCAGGACAGGCTCCAAAGCCAAAGAGAAACCCTGTCTTGAAAAACCCAAAAAAAAAAAAAAAGAAATGACATGGGCATTGGTGCCTGTAAGTTTTATAGGTGTGTCTCAATTTCTATAGCCTTAATAATTTTATCTTTAAGGATAGTGTTAATAATTTACCAGGTGTCATTGCTTTAGATAAAATTGCCTGAAAGCACTTTGGAAAATAAGAAGCATTATGCTAGGATAAGGGAGTGTGATGGTTATTCTTAGTTGTCAAATTGACTATATCTGGAATTAACTAAAACCCAAGCAGCCAGGTACATCTCTGGGGGACTTTTTTCTTAATTAAATAATTTTAAGTGGAAAGACACATTTTTAATCTGGTTCTTTTGTGTTGGGAAGATACACCTTTAATCCAGTTATTTTGAGATGGGAAGATCCACATTTAATCTGGGCCACACCTGCTGGTAGCTTATGTAAAGGACATAGAAGAAGGAAGCTTGCTTGCTCTCTCTGCCTGCTTGTTCTTGCTTTCACTGCCAGGCCCTAGCATTACAGCCTACTACTTTATGGTTCTATCGTATGCAGAAGACCAGATAAGACATCCACCATAATAGATTGAACAACTACTGGATTCTTGAATCTTCTACTGATAGACAGTTATTGTTTGACTAGCTGAACCTCAGCTTGTAAGCCATTTTAGTAAATCATATATATATATACACATATACATGTATATATAGTCATTAAATAAATTCTGTCTGTTCCTCTGAACTATGATTAATATAGACCTGAGCACCAGAAGTGGTTATTAGAGCAACAGAAGTTTAAGGATGAATTTTTTAAGTTTCTGAAATATGTTTTCCCGTTTGCCAACAGCATCAGTTACTGAAGCCTCTTCTATAAGCTTAGAGAGTGCTGAAAGCCCATGGTATGAAATCTTTTACAAACTTAAGGAGACAAATGTGTTTGATTATCCTGATTCACCAATTGTGAGAGGCAATGAATTTAGTGACTCTGTATAGAAAACTTTTGACAGTTGTTCTTCACCATATTCTGTGATGCTAGAATTTGGTTAATTTTAACATGAAACTCATTCCTTTTTTCTCAATTTATCCATAAATGCTAAGAGCAACTGACCAGCATCATCATTTTCTCTACTTTTCCACAAACTGTCAAAAGTTTTCTTTATCTTTAAGGATAGTGTTAATAATTTACCAGCTCTACCAATTGGAACATTTGATCCAGCAGAGCCAATGGGACTTGGAGTGACAGTGGTAAATGGGAATGCTCTTTGGAGTCTTTGGCAGGCCCCTGTCAGTGAATCACAGAAGAGACCTTTGGAGTTTTGGAGTAAGGCTCTAGCCATAATCTGCAGGCAACTATTCTCTCTTTGAGAGACAGCTCTTGGCTTGCTATTGGATCTTAGTAGAAACTTAACATTTGCAACCTGAGCAGCCCATGATGAGCTGGATGTTATTTGACTCACTGAGTCATAAAGTAGGATGTTCACAGCAACAATCCATTATCAAATGGAGGTGTTTTATATGTTTTGGGGCCTGAACAGATACTGAGGGATTAAGAAAGTTACATGAAGAAGCTGCCCAAATGCCTGTGGTTTCTGCTCCCATTATAAAGCTGTCTGTTGCCCAGCATGCTCCTGTAGCCTCATAGGGTGTGCCCTATGATTGGTTGACTGAGGAAGAGAAGAATAGAACCTGGTTAACTGATGGTTCTATAAGTTATGCAATAACACTAAGAAAAGGGCAGCTAAAGCATTACAGCCTCTTTCTGGGACAATCCTGAAAGTCATTGCCGAAGAGAAATCTTCACAGTGGGTGTAACCAGGCAATACACTTGGTCATACATTTTGTTTGGAAGGAGAAATGGCCAGATAGAATAATTGTTCACTGATTCATGGACTGTAGCCAATGGATTAGCTGGGTGGTCAGCGACTTGGAAAAAGTATGATTGGAGAATTGGTGAAAAAGTCACCTGGGAAAGAAGTATGTGGATAGATCTCTCCAAACTGGTGACTTGTGTCCCTTGTGAATGTTCATCAAAAACTGACTTCAGTAGAGGAGTTGCTTACTAACCAAGTAGATAGTATGACTCATTCTGTTGACAGTCAGCCTCTTTCCATATCCATCCCTGTCATTGTTCAATGTGCATGTGAACAAAGTGACCATGGTTGCAGAGATGGGAATAATGCATGGGCTTGGCAACATGGACTGCTACTCACCAAAACTGACCTTGCTACAGATGCTGCTTAGTGTCAAATCTACCAACAATAGATACTAACACTAAGCCATAGATATAGTACCATTCCCTGGGTACTGGTTGCAGGTTGACTACATTGGCTCACTTCATTCATGAAAAGGGCAATGCTAGCTGGGTGGAGGTGGCACATGCCCTTTAATCCCAGCACTCAGGAAGCAGAGACAGGCAAATCTCTGTGAGTTTGAGGCCAGCCTGGGCTACAGACTGAGTTCCAGGACAGTCTCCACAGCTACAGAGAAACCTGTCTAAAAAAAAAAGAACAGGACAATACTTTGCCCTTAATGGAATAGGTAATTAGTCTAGTTATGGATATGCCTTTTCTGCTGTCATGTGATAAAACTTTTTCCTAGGGATATACAACACACATGTCTACTCAACCCAGTTAGTGAACAAACAACTGAACTAGGACTGATACTACCATAGAACTAGGACTGATACTACCATAGTCCAGTTTAGTGAACCATTCCATTTTATTGGCATTAATTACAGGAATATATATGAGAGGTTACTTACAGGAGCAGAAATGACCCAAAGACAGCTGTGTCACTAAAGCCTACCACAGCATGGGTGACAGCTCACAAAGCTTGGAACCTGGGTCACACTACACAGCCTGAAGGAAGTTCAATAAACTGGAAAGTGTTATTTCCAGGTGCCTCAGTTGTTCTAAACTTTTTGAGGCAGTTGTAGTGGTTTCTGCTTCTTCCAAACCACTGGTTTGGTCTCAGAGTCTTTCTTTGTACCTTTTCTCCTCTAAGAACCTTCCTAGCAGCTCAGCTTATTTGAGTCTTGGCAGCTCAGCTTCTCTCAAAGCCTTCTCATGCAGCTTGTTTTAGTTTCATAGTGACTCTTAGATTTTATTGTTTATCCTGGCAGTGAAGGACTTAGCAAATCTGGTCAGTTTTAAGAACTTCCTGAAGTTATTTTGAGTTGTTCATCTTCCTGCCTAAGGAGTGTCACTGCAGAATGAAATGTTTCAATCTCAGAGGAAACTATGATACAACTCTTGGACATAATGCTTCTGCCAAAATCACCATCTATGGCCTTATGGAACTCTTTATCCACTCTCATGGTATTCTACATAGTATTGCTTCTGATATAGAAACATACTTTACAACCAGTGAAATGCATCAGTGGGCCCACAACTTGGAGTGTAGGGGCAGGTTTCTTTAGAAAACAGTATATGTTTTGAATCAACATCTTGTATGATATGGGTTCTCACATAGCCAGGATCCACAGGTTCAGGAATCAAGGGTTAAAAAAGAAACAATTCCATTCACTATCACCCCTAGTGGACCACTGGGAAGTTTTGCTTCCAGTCCCCAGGACCTTAAGTCCTATTGGTCTAAAAATTTTGGTTCCAGTGTCTGGGGGATACATTCCTGTTAGGAGACACAGCAAACATTCCATTGAACTGGAAGCTCAGATTTCCTCCTGGCCACTTTGGGCTTCTGATGCCCTTAAGCTAACAGGACAGTGGTAGTTAGGGAAGTAATTAGTCCTGATGTTCCAGTAGCAACACCAGTAGTTTTACCTAGGATTGCAAAGGGGCAGGGCCTGAACCATTCGTCTGTCATGTCGTGCTGCTATAAACTCAGTGATGGGAATTGGCAAGGGTTCTTCTCTTAGTACCAACCCTAAATTTGAGAAAAGAAACACCAGAGCCCAAATCCCAGACTACTAGATGGGTAGGCAGTGATAAACTTGAGTGCTACAGAGGACTGAGGCATTGTGAACCTTTGGACGGAAGGGCTGGGTGGTAGTGCTCAGGGTCAAAGTATTAATAAAATTCAAGGAATCCAGTGCACCCGTAAAGTGTGTCCCTGAAGAGTTAATGCAGTCTGTGGTATCAGAGAGAGGGATGTGGGAGAGATAAGGGATGGGTAGTGATATTTGGTTCAGAGACGTTAATGGGCACTGAGATGAGAGAGCGTAATAGTTCAATGGGTGAGGCTGAGTTTGGCACTGGTGGGACACACAGCCAGCATTCCTCAAAGCAGCCATGCAGCGTGTTATTTAGTAGTTTCTATGTAGAGGTTAAGGCCTGAAATGAGGAAATAGAGGTGAAATCAGTATCATCCAAGAGGGCAAACATTAGGACAGTAAGAACCTTTGATGCACATAGGATCACATCTATTTATTTTTTAACCTAGATGTTAGGAGAGTGGGGTGTATACTTGTATTTTGATCATGTCCACCTGCTGAACAGGTCATAATACAATTTGCAAGTGACACTCTCCTCTCATCTGGTGTTCCATAGGTCTTGAATTTAGAGGTAGAAGGATCCCTCCTATACATAAAATGAGGAGGAATTAGGACCACTATGGGCAACCTCCATAAAAAGTTTCTGTCCACTTTTTACAGTAATCTTCCTTTTGGTCATAGGGAAAACAGGCATGGGGTAAGTACCAGTGAAAGAGAGATAGTTATAGGTAACTGAATTAGCCTTTAACATCCTGATATAGAGCAATTTCCTGAACCTATTAGGATGGATTGTTGGTTAGAGGTGTGAGTCTCTTGGATGTTAAACATCCATATGTAAGAGCTAACCTGGACACATGTAGATAGGAAGAAATAGAGGAGAGAGAAAATTTGGATATAGAAGATTTTTGGATTATCTGTGCAGTGGCAGAAGGTGCTACTGAGAGAATTTGAAAATTGAGCATGCTAACTTTGGTTACTGGGCTGCACATAAGTCAAACTGTTTGTAGCAACAGACCAAGGCTTTAGTACACCCTAGTCTGTGGAGTTCTAAGGACACAAAACAAACTCCACTGAAGGCAGTTTCATAAGCTCCAAGTGGGAGCTGAGAGACAAGAAAGAAGCCCAAGAGGACACAGGGAAGCCACTAGACTTTCAGGAGGGAGTGGAGGGACAGGAGGGATAAGGTCACAGATTCCCAGGAGAATTTACGGAAGTGGTGAGGCTCCACAGGCAGCTCTTAGGGAGAGGGGGCAAGGAAACAGACAGGGTTCCAATAAATGGAGCGGCATAAGTGTTTTAGTAATTAAACTTGCCCACATGGTGGGGCCACAGAGGGCATAGCAGACTCCAGGAGCCAGAGAGGAGATACTTATCAAGTAGGAGAGGAGAAATGAATGATTAGAGCAGGTAGAGGGAAGGATCGCCTGAAGGGGTGAACTCTAGAATTTAGAATCAAATATGATGGGTGGTAGAAGCCAGCAGAAACAAATGATCCTTACATACCTTAGAGGAGTCAAATCACTAGCTCAAGTCAGACCAGAAGCTTGGTTCAGAGTGGCATAGTCCCTTTTCCAGTTGAAAGGCATGAATAAGAGCAGTTAGTTCATCCTGTTGATTAGTGATTCCGGCTAGGAGCACGCATGGAAGCTTATGAAAAAGCTTGTCAGTGGGTGCATGGGAGGTTCCAAGGGCAACCTCATATAGGGGGCAAGCAAGAAGAAAAAAAGGGGATCCAAGAGTAAGAAACCAGCCATCCCTAGAAAGGACAGAATTTTATCCTTGGTGGTGGGGACTGCAAGTGACTAAGGTTAATGTTTTCTACCTAGGATAATGGCTTTGTGAGTTGGAATAATAGCTAGTCCCCAGATAAGTAGCCTGGGGGTGGACAGCTGGACCTTAAAGGGTGAGACCCTATAACTCTGGTCAGACACAAAGTTTAGTAGAGTAGAGGTGTCAGCTTGTAGGGATGGACTACAGAGGAGATCTTCTATGTATTGTATAAGCTTGGATTTCAGAGGAAACAAGGAGAGTAAGTCAGAGGCCAAATCCTGGCAGAATAGATGTGGTCTGTCCCAGAACTTCTGGGATAGGACAATCCAGGTGAATTGAGTAGAAAGGTGGGTGTTTGGGTCAGTTCAAGTAAAAGCAAAGATAATTTATGACTGGTCAGCTGATGGGTGATCTGGGCCTGATGTCTTCAAACTGCAAGGGCCTTGGGAGGCAGTCCACAGACCAGTGTCCCTCTTGATAGCACATAGGACATGGTTGGTAGAGTTTTCGAGGATTTGGGCAGATCTGGGCCCAGTGGCCCTCCTGACTGCATTTGAAGCAAGGAATCAGGTTCCCAGGCTTTCGGGGGCCATAGGGGTAGTGGCTGTGACTGGCTGAAAGACTTTTGCCAACCTTGGTACACTTTGAAGGCTATCATTAAAACTTGTGCCTTTGGAGTTAAGGATCCCCTCTCTAGGTGTCTGGCCACAATGTCGGGGAAACACAGGGAGAAGGAGTTCATAAGGAGTTATTTCCCATCTGGAGTCTTGGGGTGCAGGTTGGTATATTGTAGGAGGACTTTTGTAATTGTCTAGAAATTGGAATACGTTTTTTTTGTTTGTCCTGAATGACCTCTTAGATTTTTTATATACTTTACAGCTTTTAAGGGCAGCCTTCTGGATACTGGTCAGGAGGCAAGTTATAAATTGATCCAGGAGGCAAGCTATAAATTTATCTCTTGCTGAAATGCCCCCTAGAATATTGTAGTTTCATTCAGGGTCCAAGTTGGGGACTACCTCAGCCCCAACTGGGTGGACAGTGTTAGATTAGTAAATTTTGTCTGCATGCATCTGATCCTGCTCCCAGACTTACTTGTGATCCTTACAGAAAAGGTTGTTAATGAGAGTCATCTAAATGTCATGTAATGTGAGGTTGTAGGATTGGGTAATATGTTGGACCTTTTTAGTAAAAGTGTAGGAATTAGCAGTATATGATGCTGCTTTAAGTCCTATTTTTGCTAACTTTTATTTTTTTTTATTAATTTTCCTCATTTATTATTCTTATTCTTAGAACAAGTATCATCTACACAAAAATACATCCCAATCAAAAATATCTTGGAGACCTTTTGTTGCCTCCTTGTTTAGCTTACACAATGTGGTCACCTTTAATCAAGATTGTGTGAAGTCACATGGCATCCATCATCTACAACCATAGCAAGGACAGTTGCCAGCCACATGGCTGCGTTCATCCTAGTGGGGGACAGCAGCTAAGATTGTGGCGAGCCACATGTTGCTTATATCCCAAAATGGTGTTATGCCACATGATTTCCTTAAGATTACCTATATATATATTTTAACTCTCAACACCCTGTGTTATAAGTTTTATGTTAACCCTTTTGTTACAGATTTTACAGATTTTTTAACCATACCCAATATACTTACAAATCCTGAAGTATAAAGAGTTTAAATTCATAGTCTTATAAATCTTAAGATAAGATTCACAACATAGCAAAAGTTTTAGAGAATTAACTCAAAACAAAAAGAGTATGAAATGAGTAGCAATAATCCTCATTAGGAATTGTTTCCTGTCTTGCTCTCGTTTCTCTGTTATATAGTCAGGTGGCCTGCCTGACATGGGACAGAGATTTTGGAGGAAACCCTTAAATAAACATGCCTAGGTCTAGAAATAGGGTGGCCATGACCCAACTCCAGAGCCAACTTTTGATTGAAATGAAGCAGCATAAAGCAATAATTTAATAATACCTATACCTAAAAGATACTTGAATCTTTGTAAAACTGAATCCAGTAAGCTAAGAACAAAGAAGGCTTAGGGACAGAAATAAATTTGAGCCCGTGGGTATAGAGTCTACACCTTCTCTCTTGTGCTCTTTCCAGGTCCTGGCTCACACATCTGCAACAAAATTATAGATCCATCAACAGAAACTTAAAAGGCAGAACATTCACACACAGACAGAGAGAAAAACCAAACAGTTCTTGGGCCAAAGATAAGAGAAAACTGGAACATAGGGAATAAGGAATCATTCCGTTTTCCTGATTGCTCACAGTAGTTGTAAAAGTCCTGAATAATATTGGGAATCTAGGATGCCATTAGGTGGCCGTTTGAATTGGTTATCTAAGGGATATTGAGACCAGATTTTATTGCAAAAGTGAATAAATTTTGGACCCTTCAGGTCAGATGCCAGGTGAAGAGGTTGGAGGTCTTCTAAGAGGTATCTCAAGGGGGAATGAGAAGGAAGGAATGTCACTGTTGACATGGGTGAGGGGTGTGTAGACAAAATGGTTGCAGCAGCCTGTAGTTGCAGGCATTCCCAAGACTCTGTTAGACCAAATAGGGCCAAGCTATTCAATGAGTCATCACCACACTCAATAGGGATTGGGACTAACAGTTTGAGGAGAGAATCAGCACCTCACCTGGTACCAGGGCTTTTGTGTAAGGGGCCCAAAGGCTTGCTTAAAGACAATGAAAAATTGATTTCAGGATTAAGGTCTTATCCACAGGAAAGGGACAGGAACAGGATATCACAGTATCATAAAAGGCCATAGAGAAACTGGGATTACAGGCAGCTTTAATAGGAAGGCAGAAAAAGAGAGTGGAAAGGGCCATAATAGGCCATTTGGGCATAAGGAAGTTACAGAATTGTTGTCCCAAGGGTGAGAGTGATGGGTTCAGTGAAGAGGGCCCACCATAACCTTATATACCATGGGTGGAGGTACCTCTGTCTGAAAGGGAAACTTGCGGAATTATTGCTGATGTATGAAATGCCAAGGGATTGGTGAGCCAGAAAGTAAGTCCATTTTGAGTGGATAATGAGATGAGGGATAGGGTCCTGGTGCAGTTTAGACCCTGGTGGGGGGTGCAAGGCACTTAGAGAGTCCATCTAAGTCACGTTATCATTGTAATGGTTTTTCTGGCACATAGGTATCTTGGCAGAAGTCAAGGAATACCAAAAAGTCATATCATGTGGCAATCTTACACAAGAGATGTATTGGGGAGAACAGAATGGCAGCTGCTTCTGAACTGAAAGACAGCAGAGGATTGGGTAAAAGGGGAGGGCTTTTATAGGGTTTTGGAGCATGTACAGTGAGCTAGTTGAAAAGTACAGCATGATTGGTTGTTGCCCTGCTCACCCCCCATATTGTTGAGTCACATGGGGGCGATTTCTAATTCTCAGGGGCTCCAGGTCAAGCCAGAGGCAGGGCTTTTCCCTTGGCCATGGTCTTAGACCATGGGTCAAGTCAGGGGGAGGGTGTTCTTTTCCTTATCCCTGGTCACTAGTTATAAATACCAGCTAAGGTCATGTGACAAGTTGCAGAAAAAGGATTATAATTGACATGAAAGTTTGTCATATTTTATTAAGAATGTGTTTGTACAGATTTTTGTTTTCTTTCCTTGATTTCTTTATCATGAAATGTGTTATCAATTAAAAAAGTAACAGTAGTTGTCTTAAATTTGAGATAGTAAAAGACTGTCCTTCAAGCTGGGCGGTGGTGGCGCACGCCTTTAATCCCAGCACTCGGGAGGCAGAGGCAGGCGGATCTTTGTGAGTTGGAGACCAGCCTGGTCTACACGAGCTAGTTCCAGTGCAGGCTCCAAAGCCACAGAGAAACCCTGTCTCGAAAAACCAAAAAAAAAAAAAAATGACTGTACTTCAAGGAACAATGTCACTTATTCTAAAATTTATAATGTGTTAATGGTTGTGTGTCAAGTTCACCAGAGGTGGACTTGGGATAGCTATTCTTGGTTGTCAACTTGACTGCATTTAGAATTAAAAGTAAGCACATGGGGAGTTTTGATTGATGGGTCTTGATGTTTTGATAATTGGACCTTGGTGACAACCTTAGGAGTGAGTCAGGCATAACAAAGTTTCTTTAGGAACGTATTCTCATGGTTTAGCAAGGGGGAGGGAAGAGAGATGGGCAAGACCTGCTGTTTTGCCCTGTTTTCCATGCTCAGGCCTGCTAGAGTTCTTCAGTATTTATATTTCCATTCATAGTAGAATTGATTCTAGATTACAGGAAGACTAGTTTGTCCGTGAAGTACTGAAGTGTTTTATTAAATGGGAATTGTGACTTAAGGGAACTTGAATTAATAAGAATACTGTTCTTTTAGTATATGCTTTACTATTTTTAGCTATTGGTTAAGTGTATAATGGAAGGCTAATTCAAATAGTTTAATCAATCATGTATTTTAGAACAAATATTTTGCTAACTACTTAACATATTTGTATTAAGATTATCTCTAAAGCCCATAATTTGACTTTTGAATAGTTATTATAATTCAGTTATTATAATTTTTGTTTATTTAGTCATTTATGTCCTATTTTATTCCAAAGAAGGATTGTTTCATGTCTTGTCCACAGAGTGTCACTGTTGGGTTATTTGAAGATCAAAAGCCCTGTAATATTGCATTTTTTGCTTTTGGCTAGAAATATTTCCTTTCTTACCAGAAATGATTCTAGGTTGCTGGAAGACTAGTCTTTGTGCACTGCAGTGCAGGAAAGGTTATGCTCAATGGGAAATGTTACTTAAGGGCAGTTGAATTAATAAGAATATAGCTTTGCCAGTACATGCTTTCATGTTGTATGTTCAGTGAGAGATTTTTTGATACAATAAGTAGACATTTGGGGTTTCTTCAAACAAAATATATGTCCTGAACTTTCCTCTTAATTTTTACCTTTATATCTCCTTTTGGTCTATACATGAATTCTCCTTAGATGATATTTACCTGTCTAATTGGCAACATAAACCTGGAAGAGTACAAATATAAATTTTCCGGTGCTCTGAGGTTTAAACCTGAGTAAAGTATACAATTCCAAGGGCAAGCCACATATGGCAAAACCATGTTTTTCTACAGAGGCCTATGAACAAATAACAATAGCTAGTTCAAATGAATAATCCAAAGTGAATTCACTCCTATCCACCATACCTGGGAGGAGCGTGAAAGCACATTCCAAGAACAATTCTGTTTTCTTTCTTTCTTTCTTTTTAAGAAACGTAGGTCAAAAGACTTTTGTTCTCTTAGAGTTTTCTCACAAGTACTCAGAATTCTCCTCTCAAGACTCAGTTATTGGACTGTGTTCCTGTAGATTTAAGAATACAAATAGAGTACCTATTTGTGAAGAAGGAAATATTATTAACTGGTATTCTTCAAAATTTGAATCTTTACATAGCATTTTCTAAATGTTATGTACTTTGAAACTTACTGAGAAACAAATTTAGGTTTTTATTTTCAGTGTTGGAAATGGATTCCTGGGTTTTCTTCACGCTAAGTAAACTCTAGGTCAGATTCTTTTTCAATTTTTGTATACTGTGAAATATGTGTAGACTCATACCCAAACAAATATTTCTTTTTTTTTAATGACACTTTATTCAGTCATTTTCTTTACAATTGAAACTTTGGGAATTCAAAATTAACATCCTTGCCCGTGAGCTTCTTATACACACCAGAAAAAGTTTTGACCTTGTGCTCTACGTTGTTCTGCTGTGCTTTGTCTAAATGAACCTTTATGAGCCAGCTGCCGTCCAGTTTCACACAGATCCTTTTGCCCACAATCTCACTCGGGAAAACCAAGTCCTCAAGGATGGCGTCCTGCACTGCGGTGAGCGTGCGGCTTTTGGGGCGCTTCTGCTTATTTTTCGTACGGCTTTTCCCAGTTGGGTTGGGCAAAATCCTCCTCTGAGCAATGAAGACTACGTGTTTTCCGCTAAACTTTTTCCCCAATTCACGAACCAGCCGGACTTGGATTTTTTTTGAAAGATTTCAGCTGAGGAACTGGTACAAAAATTATGATGGCTTTCCGGCCACCACCAACTTCAATTTCCTTGGCCGCAGTGATGTTGAGCTTCCGCAGCTGCGCCTTGAGATCCGAGTTCATCTCCAGCTCGAGCAGCGCCATTGGGCTTGACGATCTTCGATCTTGGAGCTCGAGCTGAACATGGCTTGCCCTTACGGAGTGCCAGCTTGGAAAGAGCACAAATATTTCTTCATCCTGAATTTGTGTACTACTTTTGGGACAGTCAACTATGAACCAATTTGTTTTCCTCTAGTCTGAAATTCACAGATTTTTTTTTTCAGTGCTGGGGATCATACCTGCATGGTAGACAAGTGGTCCACTGCTGAGTTATGGCCCTATTACTGAATTCACAGGAGTTTTGATCCTTGTTTTACTGGGTTTCCTAATTTTGAAATAGTTTTAGGCTTTTGAAAGTTATAAAATAGTACAGAGTTCTCCATATATTCAACTTCCCTAATATTAAACTAATTGTACTGTAATCAAAGCTAGGAAGTCAACCCTGATTCAGAAATACTACTTAAACTATAGTTCTTACTTGAAACATGTCATTCTTTCCAAATCTCATTTTTTTCTGTGATCAGGTTCAATCAAGTATCTTACATTTAATTTTTCCTGTTTTTAAGTTTTTCTTTTTTTTGAGAATTTTATGTGTGAGTGTATTGCATTTATATCATTTCTATCCCCAACTCTTCCTGTGAGTTACCATTTCTTCTTGTGAAACACCCTCTTCCAATTTATGAACTCTTTTATAATTATTATCATTAAATGCATGTGTGCACACACACATACACATGTTGAATTTAATTGTCTCCATTGTCTCTTTGGATCTGTCACAGGTCCTCATTCTCTCCATGTTATTGTAACCTTGACATTTGATGATAGTCAGTTACTTTATAAATGTCTCTCAATCATTGTGTGTCTAATACCCCCTTTTGAGTAGATTGAGATTATGCATTGTTGATAAGAATACTACACAAATGATGTTAATCTCCTTGTTGAGCCATATCACAGGGCAGATGTTGTCTATATATCTTTTTAATGGGGATATTAGAATAGATCACTTGATTTGTGAAGTATCTTTCATTTTTTCCTTTTGTAAGTGGTAAATACCCAGCATTTTCTGTGGTTCTTTTAACATTCTGCTTCTCCAAAACCTACTGAGTTTAGTTACTATCTATCCATATATTTTTTTAACTGTGGCTGTCATTACTGTGATAGTTGCCTAATGGTGACTCTCTATTCCTTAATTTCTTCTATTTTATTAGAAATACTTGAATAGAATTTGTTAGGAAAAAACATTATTTATATCTCACTCATATAACTTTATATAGTCATATAAAAACAGATCCATCAACATTTATTGTATTATGAACTGAGATAGTGTTATCTATTTAAATATATACATATATATGTATATCTATCAATATTTCAAAGCAGATTCAACGCTTATAGTATTTTGATTTGCAAATCAAAATTAGCATCACTCATTTCATTGATCTAATTTTCCAGTTTGGGTAATTTTGACATTCTATTCTTTGGTTCCCAAAGCCTTTTTGCTCTGCTTTAACTTTTTTGAGTTTTTTCTTCTTTTCTGGCATCACAAGATTTTTTATGTTCATCAGCATTTCCCCTGTTCCTGCCCAGAAACTCAACTACTGAAGGAATCATTCTGTTTTGGAGAATGGAAATTTTGATCTGGATGCTAGGTGCATACTTTGTTAATTCTTGGGTCAGTATTACTAGGCCATATCAGTGGACAGAGGCAGAAAATAATCCATGCAATATACACAAAAAATACCTTGGGCATGTGGGGCAAGTGTTTTACCACCAAGCTACAAACCTAACCTTGTGTTTATCTATAGTAAAATATGCACATAGTAATACTCATGAGTTACTTTTCTTAAACTTAAGTCCTTATATAACTTTTTTCTTTCTACCTTTATATTAATTAGTGATTTTTCTATTTCATTCTCATATGAAGGAGGATTTTTTGCTTACATGATCTTTGTTTTATCATACTAGATTTATGAAATACTTTAGAATGTAGGTCAAAAGTAAAAACTATTAAAATGGGAAGCGATTTGAAAATATTTTTTCCTAGTGCTTAATTTAGCTCCTAAGTGATATTAAGCACTGGCTACTTGCTTTTATAATATTATAGATTAATAAAATACTTTAAACTTCCTTAGAGATCTCTATCATTTTGTGAGGTATCGATGGTTCTGTCTTTTAAATGTAATTTTTGTGAGGTATAAAAGTTCTGTCTTTTAAATGTATTTTTATAAAATATTGAGCAGATTTTATTACATTTAGTGACATTGTACCATTCAACTTTTCACTTGTTCTGTAGTTATCCTTCCACTATTATGTAGACTTCAAAATTCTGGTTAGACTCTGAAAATCAGTATGGCAGTTTCTCAGAGAATTGGGAATCAATCTACCTCAGGTTCTAGCACACAACTCTTGGGCATATCCCCAAAGGATGCTCAATCATAATACAAAGACATTTGTTCAACTATGTTTATAGCAACATTATTTGTAATAGCTAAAACCTGGAAACAACCTAGATGCCCCTCAACTGAAGAATGGATAAAGAAAATGTACATTTGCACAATTGAGCACTACACAGTGTTTAAAAAATTTGCATTCAAATGGATAGAACTAGAAAAAAATATTCTGAGTGAGGTAACCCAGACCCAGAATGATGAGCATCCTATGTACTCATGAATAAGTGGGTAGTAACTATAAAGCAAAGGATGAGAAGCTTACACCCCACGACCCTAGAGAAGCTAAGTCACAAGGTGAACCCTAAGAGAAACGTATATAGATCCACCTGGGAAGGGAAATAGACAAGATATCCTGACAAAATTGGGAGCATGTGGGTGGGGGGAGAAAGGAGAGAAGAAGGGGAGAAGGAAGGAAGAATAGGAGGGGGGAGGAGAACTTGAGGGAACAGGAAAGTTAAGATGGGGGAAGGACAGAAATGGAGAGCAAGGAAAGAGATATTTTGATTGAGAGAGCCATTATGGGGCTAACAAGAAACCTGGCATCCCAGGAATCCACAAGGATGACCCCAGCTAAGACCCTAAGCAATAGAAGAGAGGGTGCCCTAACATACCTTGCCCTGTAGTCAGACTGATGACTATCTTAAATGTCACCATAGAACTTTCATCCAGCAAATGATGGAAACAGAGACAGAGATCCACAGCAGAGCACTGGGCTGAGCTCCCAAAGTCCAATTGAAGAGTGAAAGGAGTGAGAATATGAGCAAAGAGATCAAGACCATGAAGGGTTCACTCACTGAAACAGTTTGTCTGAGCTAATGGGAGCTCACCAACTCCAGCTGGACTGGGAAGGAAGCAGCATTGGACCAAACTAGTCCCTCTGAATGTGGGTGACAGTTGTAAGGCTAGAACAGACTGTGGGGCCACTGGCAGTGACACCAGGATTTAGCCCTACTGCTTGTACTGGCTTTTTGGAACCTATTCTCTTTGGATGAATACCTTCCTTAGCCTAGATATAGTAGGGAAGGCCTTGGGCCTTACCTGAAGCAATGAGCCTTACCCTCTCTGAGGAGTGGATGGGGAGGAGTTGGAGAAAATGGGAGGAGGGGAGGGAGGGAGTGGTAACTGGGATTGGTATATAAAATGAAAAAAAGGTAGCTTGTTTTCTTTTAAAAAAATTAAAGAAGAGGAACAAAAGTTATGACTAGAATATTATCCCAATGTGAAAAAATTGAAATAGAAATATGGTTATTATAACATAATAAAACCAACTTATAATTAACTGGTCCTAATAGTAAAGGCCTGTAAATCTCAGGCACTCAGGAAGCTGAGGCAGAAGGATCTTAAATTCAAAGCCTGTGTTGACAGCTTAGTGAGACTCTGTCTCAAAATAAAAAGTGAAGAAAGGACCAGGACTCAGAGGTAGAATGCTTACCTAACACAATTGAGGCCCAAGGTTCGATCTCCATTACTAATTTAAAAACAAAAGAAGAAGAAAAAGCACATAATTAATTAAATACAATTAAAACTCATGTAAATTCCTTGATGTTAAAGATAATGTCCCAGCATGTAGGAATAAAACAGAACCGGGCACATCCCTGGGATAAATAAAGCTATTTGAGTCGAAAAACTCTAGACTTTGAAAGGAAATGTACTTTTGTGTTACATGTGGTAGGTTCTGTTCCTTGTGCTCTTTTATGCCAATTGGCTTATTTGGATGCAATTTTATTTTGAGTCTAACTTCATATAAAATTCTCTCAACTTAAACCTAAGGGTATATTTTGTGAGGAATTCATTTTAGTGTCATTTTGAGGGGATATTAGAAAAACTAACATTTTTAGTAGATACTAACAGAAATATGTAATTTTCAGGGATTTTTGTAAACCCTAGAGCAGTGGTTCTTAATCCATGGGTTGCACCCCTTTGGGGGTCGAACTACCCTTTCATGGGGTCGCATATCAGATATTCTGTATATTTACATTGGTATTCATAACAAAATGAAAATTACAGTTATGAAGTAGTAGTGAAATAATCTTATATTTGGGGGTCACCACAGCATGAGGAACTGTATTAAAGAGTTGCAGCATTAGGAAGGTTGAGAACCGCTGCCCTAGAAATAATGGAGATACATATAAAATAGGTGGTTCTTTTCTTATAGTGTTTCTTGAATAGAATGTGCTAACACAGTTGAAAAGCAAAAATCTGTCTGAAAGTGGTGTGACAGGCATATAATCCCAGCTACTTGGAAGGCTAAGACAGGACGGTCACAAGGCCAAGCCTAGCCTGGGCAATTTAGTGAAGCCCCGTCTCAAAATAAAAAGGTAAAAAAGAATTAGGGGATGCAATTCTGTATCAGAGCCTTTACCTGGCATGTATAAAGTTCTAGATTCAACCACCATTAAAGATGAAGATAAAATACATCATAACAAATAAATTTAAAAGTTTGAGATCTAACAGGACTGTAAAGCCTATAGTGCCTAGACCTTAGTACCCTGCTGCCTGTGGTATAGTATTTATCCAAGGTCCCAACAACTAGGCAAGCTGGGTAGAATGTGATGTCAGGGATAAAAATGCTCAGGTTCCCAAGTCATGTTCTTAAGAACTGTTTCTTGAAGCACTGCCATTTCTGATATTACTGGCTCCTGGATTTCACTGAATTCTACTGATGCACCCTTAGGCTATGCTGCTTGCAGTCCTTGGTTCTCCTCTTCTCCAGTTCTTTCTAGCAACTTTTCCTTGCCAGGCATCTTGTGTATGTCTCTAGGCCAGATATGGGCTGGAGGCAGAGTACAGAGGAATAGCCCATTTTGGCAGGGCTGTCTTCTGCCGGGCAAATATTCCACAGCCCCGGTCAGCTCAGATAGCCAGCAAACCTTCCAGAGCCTAGCTGTCTTTGGATTATTCTGGATCATAAAGAGTGAAATCTTCTGTTGTTCAGGGCTAATGCTTTTGCTGGTTTCTGAATTTTCCTTCATTTTTTGTGTTGAAAGACTTAGGTGCATTGGGCACAGCCCCCACCTCCCAATCATGGATGCAGTTCTCATTGCTCTTTCTCTTCTGTAGTTTCAAAACACTGCTTTCCTTGCCTGCCTATCTCCTCTTAGTGGTTCTCAGCCTTGCACTCCGCTCAGAACACAGTTCCTTAGACAATGTTTATACTGGCTGTTGGAACACTGAGCTTTCTTTTCTCGGGATTTTTGACCATGCTGATCCTTCTGCCCTGTGTGCTCCACGTATTTTCACCCAACCTATACCTTTTTACCTTACCTTACCTTTCAATGCTCTCCTCAGATTCTGCTTCTGAAAAGCCTCAGCTGGATTCTGTCTTCTCTTCTGAGCAAGCTAGGCCTCTCCTTTTGCCTTGTTTTATGATGTACAGAGGTGATGGTAATACTAATGGAGTGTTGAGCATCATTGAACCAATCATCTTGTAGCACTGCTATTTTTGTATTAAGATAGTGCTACAGCAGTGTTTGTCATTAAGAGATATTTTCATCCCAAAATAAGGAAACTGAAACACAGAGAAGTTGAGTAACCTGCTCAACATCACACACCCAACAAGTTCTGGTATTGAAGCCAATCATATTCCCCTAGAGCTGTGGCATTTACCTCAGTGCCACAGTCCTGAGTTTTTTCACTTGAGCATGTATCTGAACCCAAACAAAGGCTGATTAAAACCCAGCCTTTTGCTTCTACTCAATTCTCCATTCAGTAGGTGTGGTTTGGAGCCCTTGATTTTGAATTTCCTTTGTTAACACCTTCTTTGGTGCGAAGTGGCTGTGGCATATATGTGTGCATAGGAGGCTATCAGGGGCTTGAAGTGCTCACCTTGTTCACTGAAGTTTCTTCCAAGTTAGTATGCATAGGTCAAATAGTGTAGAGGCAGGTTGAGAGTTCATGTCTCAGCCAAGTGGTTGGCGTTACACCCAGGCCTCACCGAGGAAATGGGGTATTTCTGACGCTAGGGAACTTCCACTGTGCCTAGCAATCAAAGGTCAGCCTCATACATTCTCTTTTGAAAAATTATTTCATTTTAAAAATTTTTTATTAGATATATTCATTTTATTTTATGTGAGTGTTTTGCCTACAAGTATGTACATGCACCACATGCATACATGATCCCTGCAGATGTGAGAAGGGGGAACATATCTTTTGGAACTGGAACTAGGCATGGTAATAAACCACAGTGTCGGTCCTGGAAACTGAACCCAGGTCCTCGGTGAAAGCTGCAAGTGCTCTTAACAGCTGAACCAATCTCTCCAGCCCCATGCTTCATACATTTTAACATGTGTTACTTTTCTTTTATAATGATAAAAATTTTCTTATTTATAATAGCATTTAGAAAATCTTCTTGAGAGGACGAACAGGCAGATTACTAATATTTTTGAAGCTGTTTCAAGAATTGAAGAGTTTTCTGAGATATCAGAGATGGAGAATTGTGTAAGTATTATCAAAGCATCCTTTGTGTAGAGAACGTGTGGAGAAGTGTGTAAGCATTATCTTTGTATCTCTGTGGAGATATATGTAAGTATTATCAAAGCATCCTTGCAATTTTTTTAAACTTCTAGTACCTAAAGATATGGAGCTGGTAACCGTGAAATTAACAAGACTTGTTTCAATAGCAGATGGGTGACTAAAATTCTGTTGGGAAAATGCTTAAATGTAGGCTTGCTTAAATTACCACAACAAGTATTTTTATGTTACTAAATGACCATGCATAAAATTCCTTTAAATGTACTGGGTTGGAGGGGGATAGCATTTACCTTTAAAAGTAAAAAGTAGTGTAGTGACAGGTATAGATGTACATGTTTTGACCAGCTATTAAAATACTTTGCAGTTATTTATGTTTATGTGTGTATATGCATGGTTGCTGCAGAGGCCAGAAGGGCACGCCAGATTCCATGGATGGAAGTCACCAGCAGATGTGAGCTTCTTGGTGTATGTGTGGGTGCTGGAAATCAAAGTTGGGTCTTCTGGAAGAACAATATATTAAGCCATTTCTGATTCGCATTTTAATTATTGTTTTTATTCACAGTTGACTTAAATTGGGTTAGTGTCATTTTAGATGTGATTTGTAGTCACACAAGAATATCTTGACTTTGGGTCTGGTTTATTTCTGTGCATGATTTTTTTAAATTTGCAAGTACTATATAATAAAATTTTAATTACAAAAAGAATATTTTGACAACCAGGTGTAGTTGAATATGTCTAAATCCCAGTACCCAGCAGGCATGGGCAGGAGGGCCATCATTTGTAGGATAGCTTGAATGATATGACAACCTGTCTCAAGAAACAAACCAACAACAAAAAGAAAAGTTTTGATCGGCTGATCGCATGGTGGAACTGAAGTCCAGGAACTGAGGGAAGCTTAACTCATTCTGTTCTCTTTTCTTGGGTAGAAATATTGTGGTGAGTCATTTAACCAGACAGAGCAGCCATCCCAGGATCAGGACAACCCTGAGGAAACAGTGGCAGAGGCTGAGCCTGAAACGCTAGTTTCTGACAATGACACAGTACCCTTTGGTGAAGGTGCTCAAGGAATCAACAGTGTCAACATCTCATCTGACCAGCCTGCTGTGGATGCACCTCTGTTACTTCTGCAACCAGTAGACACCATTCTGGCCAATGACCCTAATGGGATGATTTACCCAGTTGTTGTAGGAGTTGAGGATATCGGCACAAATACTGTCTCACCATATCTCTACATCCCTTCCAATTTGGGTGAGTTTATAAAGACACATAAATAGCATCCTTTATATTTTAAAATTCCTTCACACAAATTAGTTTTTTCATTGAAAGATTTATGTTGAGACCTTTTCAAATTCACATAAAGTGGTAAGAAACAAGGCAGAAATATGATCCTCCTCCAAGGTAACATCTTATGAAAGCTATGTTTGTCATTTGTGTCTGCGAGTTTAGTTCTGTGTAGTTTATCATGAGAAAGTTTGTGTTTACCACAGTCAAGATACAGAACATCCTATCATAAGGTTTTTTTTTTTAACCAACATGGTTGTATTGCCACAAATACACACATAAAACCATCTTTTTTGGTTGCCCTTTCCTCCCACTTGTAACCTTTTAATATAACTTTTCCCCCGTACAGTATAATTCCCTGAGGACTCATCCAAATTGTTAGGTGTATCAACAGTTTTATCCTTTTTTACTGCTGAACACTATTCCATTGAGTAGATGTACTACAACTAAACCATTCATTTGTTAAAGGAAATTTTGCGGGTTTTCCTCCCTTGTTTTTTTTACTATTAGAATTAAGACTATTTTGAGCATGTATGTATAGATTTTTATTATATTTAAATTTTTATTTTCCTGAAACAAATTATCAAGAGTTTGATTACTTACAATCAATATGTGAATTCTATATTTAGCTTTTTAAAATAAAATGTTTCATTGAGATGTAATTAATGTCTTAGTCTATTTCTGCTGGTAAAACAAGATATAATAGACTAAATACTTTTTAAAAATCATAAATTCATTTTCTTCCTGTTCTGGAGGCTGGAAAGTTCAAAAACAAGGTGCCATTTTCTGGTGAAGACTGCTTTCTCTGAAGGAGAGAAAAGCTGTCTCCTCACATATGGCTACAGGTTGTAACGGCAAGCTCCATAACTGATGCACTAAGTCTCTTTTACAAGGAACTTAATGTCATTCGTGAGAGAGAGGAATTCTCACAGCTTAGTAATCTCTCAAAGTTCTCTTATCTTAATACTAACACGTTGTCAGTACTGAATTCTAAATGAGACAACATATTCATTCAAACCATACTAATTGATATGTAAAATCCTACAAATGTTGAATGTATACAGTTTGACAAACTTGGCCATTTGCATGTTCACTTTTGTGAGAAGCTACATGACTGCTTTTCAGCATATCTAGACTAGTTTGCATTCTTGCTAGCATTTTGTACCTGTTATTTCTATGGTTTTCTACTTCTGGGGGATTCAAAATTACTTCTTTCATCACATCCTTCTGTATTGAAGATTTTCTTTTAATGCTTCCTATGGGTAAGTCTGTGTGTGGGGGGGGTACAAATTCTTCTAAATTTCGATTTTGTGTGAGTATCTTAATTACTCCTCCTTTCCTGGAGAATATAATCTAAATATTAAAGATCTTATGTGACAACAGTTAATTTTTCT
Organism: Dicrostonyx torquatus; assembly: GCA_028555095.1. NCBI lineage: Eukaryota > Metazoa > Chordata > Mammalia > Rodentia > Cricetidae > Dicrostonyx > Dicrostonyx torquatus. Next base: position 2,609,103 of record JAQHUG010000278.1, on the reverse strand, counting down.
TTTTAAATAGAAATACCAGGAAATTTAGAAGCCAATGTTGGAAACCAAACCCTGACAGTGAACAACCCAACTTTTGAGGAAAATCAAGAAGAGGAAGACACTTTCACTATGCCTGTCTTTCACAACTTCCGTGAGTTTGAAATGATACTCATTACAAATAGCACTCTGTAATCCAAATTTACCTCAGTGTAAGTTAGTGTCAATTTTTGTATTGTTTGAGAATTTTATATATACCCATAATTTTTTGATCATATATACCTCTCCTTCCCTCCAACTCCCCTCTCACTCTCCATTTTTCATTCCCAACTTCATGTATACTTTTTAAAAATGCGCTGAGTCCACTTAGTGTTGCCAGTATGTACATGAATATATGACTATCTACTAGAGCCTAGGTAGTCTGTCAGGGGTCTTAGTCTTAAAAAATATTGACTCTACTTTTCTCTGTAGCTATCAATTGCCAATAACTCCTCAGCTGGGGTGGAACCTATTTTGAAGTATTCATTAATTTATTTTCTAGATTATGATTTCATTACATTTAGATTATAATTTCATTACATTTCCCTCCTCTTTCCTTCCTCCAGACTGTACCACATATGCCTCCCATTTTCCTTTACATTAATGTCCTTTTAAAACTAATTTTTATTGCATATAGTGTGAGGTGCACTAGGGTGAGATCAATCTCAAACTACTTTTAATTTACATTTCCCTGGTGAATAACAATTTTGAACACTTTAAAAAGTGTTTCTCAGCCATTTACGTTTCATCTGTTGAAAACTTTTATTTAGTTCTTTTAAATTGGATTATTTATTTTTTGATGTTCAGTTCTTTGCATATTCTAGATACTAACCTTCTTCATATAAAGATTTATTAGAAATTACCAGTCTTTTATTTCTTCTGCTTTATACATTTTTCATTTTCAGCATTTATGCATGAATGATCTGTTTTATCCATGTTTGTATTTAGAATCTTTCTGTTGTTATTTTATCCTTTCCAATGAAGCAACAGAAGTTGCTTCTTTCTGTTAGAATAATTTCTTTTTTTTTTTTTGCTTTTATTCAAGGCTCTTTTAGTTTTCTTCATGGGAAAGTGTCTCTATTCTCCTCATACTATTTAAGGATAGTTGTGTAGAACTTGCAGTTTATAGTTTATTTTTCATCAGTAGCCTTAAAGCTTTATATTTTGAGATAACTTAAAATCTGTATGTTAGAAGAAATTATAGAGGCTACATTTAAGCTGTACTCATTTTCATCAATGATAATGTATTGCAGAAATATAGTATTATGACTGTGAAATTGGCATTGATTAAATCAATATTTGCATGCATAAATGTTTATATTTAGTTTTATGGAGTTTTAGAATATGAGGTGCTTACTTGTTCACTTCCACAGTTATGCTATAGGAGACGCCTAGCATCATTGTAAGAATATATCCTGTTGCCCCTCTGTAAACTACAGCCATCTCCCTCTCTCATCTCCCTTCACCCCACCCTGCTCCATCCTAAGCATCATTTGGCTATCTGTGACCTTAATTTCGTTTCTACATTTTTTTCATTTGCATTTTACTTTAATTTGATTAAATGCTATGTAACTTTTGGGGTGTAATTTTTCATGAAACATGATTTGCTTTCAATGAATATCAATTTTTGCACATTTCAGCACTTCCTTCAGTGTTACATACTATTCCATGACATGTATGTACAACTTTCTTTGTCTCTTCTCCCACTAATCAATAGTGAAGGTATTTCCAGTTTTTAACTGTTAGAAGTAAATTACTATGAGTGTTTATGTATATGTTTTATAAATTTATGTGAAATTCTGAGTCATATGTTGACACGTGCTTCATTTAAGAATTCACTGAATTTTTTCCCAGGGAGTTATACCATTTTATCACCTCATGAGTATTTGTGAACAACACAATTTCTCTACATGTATCTCTTTCTATTTTTCCTTTTTTATGGTTCTCAAAGTTTCATTGTTTTCACCATGCAATTTCTAAATGATTTTCTTTGGCCCTTTTAAAATGATAATTTTGTCTTGGTTTGTGTGAAAATGTGTTTATTTCCTGTACTTTTTGAGGGGAGGTTTTGAGACCAGGTTTCTTTGTAGCTTTGGAGTCTGTGCTGGAAGGAGCTCTTGTAGACCAGGCTAGCCCTAAATTCACTGAGATCTGCCTGACTCTGCCTCCCGAGTCCTGGGATTAAAGCTGTGTGCCACCGCCTGGCTCCTACACCTTACTTAAATTGGGATCCTTGAAAATGTTTTCCTTGTAGATATTCCAGTAATAGCAGAAGCAGTCTTGGAAGGCATCCCTGAGACAGTGAATTACCCACCTGAAATGGGAAATAGCAGTGGCCAGCAAAATCCATCTTCATCTGTTGGGCCCGTTTCTGATTCTGGTGAGCTCCTAAGGAATGCATTCTTTAACCCAATTCGTAAACATCTCAGCATCCTTAATGCAAACCATTTGTAGTTCATTTTGTAAATTAAACATTTTATTTTAAAATAATTTTAGATTCATATTATTTGTAAGAAATAAGAATCCCTTCTATATTTTATCATTTCTCCAATATATAAGAACACCAAGATTAAATAATACAACCAGGATATTCACATTTATCTGATACCTGAATATAATTGAGAAGTCCCAGTTTTCTTATAGTAGTTTGTGTGCTTATACTGATTTCTGTACATATTTATTATATGAGTAGGTTTTATTGCCACTACTGTTGTCAAGATACAGAATAACTCCATCACCACTGGCTGCCTCATTTGTTTTTTGTTAACCTTCCCACCTCACTCAAGTCAAGATTTTCTTCCCAACTGTATGTTCCCTACCATCTGGCTAATACTGGTTTCTATATTTTTGTCACTTTAATAGTATTGTATAAAGTCTTACAGTATGTAGATTTTGTTCCCATTGGCACAATTCCCTTATAATCTCTTATGAGTATCTGAAGATCATATTCTTTCTCATACCCTCCACCACTATGGTGTTTTTAACCATTTGCCCATTGAAATATATACTTTTTTCCATCCAGTTTTTGGAATTAGGGCTGAACCTCTATGAACATTTGTGTACTGGCTTTTGTGTAAATGTAAGTTTTATTTTCTTTTTCAAGAATTCCAAAAGTGCAATTGCTAGATCTTATGGTAATATATTTTGGTAATGATAGTATCATCAGAAACCACCAATCAGTTTCTCAGAGCTGCAATATAATTTTTTATTTAAGGGTGAAATAGTTTTTCCACATTTATGTTCCTAATATGTCCATTGTTCTCCCGCAGCTCCTTTCTGATTCTCTTAACTTCCCTCCTTATAGCATATCCATTAGCTTTGCAGGTCTTTTGTTAGATCTTTATATGGGCAACTATGCTAGAGGAAGATTTATTCAGTTTTCCTTTTGCTTGAGAAAATTTTTTCTTTCACCCCCCCCCGAAAGATAGTTTTACATTATATAGAATTCATGGTTGGGAATCCTTTACTTTCAGAGATCAACGAAGTTATATTGGTAGAAATGCCAACAAAAGCTGAAGTCGTTGTGGATGGATATAAACAGACAGTGTATTATCCTGCTTTATTAGGAAATGTTGTTCCTCCAGATCCTGAAACTATAGCTGCCTCCGTATCTTCTGAGTCAGGTGAGTTTGGAATAATACATACACAGTATAAGAAGTACTTTTATTTTTGCACACATATGTATGTAGCATGCGTGCATATTATGTTTACATTTGTGGACGTGTGTGTATGTGTGTATAGGTGCATGTCTATCTATATGTATGTGTGTCTTTGGATATCTGAGTTGTTGAATGTCTTCTGTGATTGTACTCCACTGTATTTACTGAGGTAGATCTCTTCCTCTAGCTGATCATATTGTTCTGGGGATTCCCTCTCTGTGCCCTATAAATGATGATCTGAGTTCTGGGACCACAGGTAGGCTTCTATACCAGCATGGCTTTTTTGGGGGGGGTTCTGGGGAATCTGAACTCCAGTCCTCATGCTTTTGTGATAGGCTTTTTATTCACTAAACCATCTCTCTTGCCTCTCTTGCCCCAAATAACACTTTTTAAAATCAAAATGCATTAACATTAAGTTTAATTTTATTTTATGTTGTTTTTTTTTTTTGCCTACATGCATGTCTGTGCACCACTTTCGTACCTAGTGCTTGCAAAGATTCAAATCCCCTGGTACTGGAGTTACAGATCGTTGTGAGCCACCAATTAGCATTCTTTTTACAAAACATTATTCATGTTTTGTTTGTTTATATGTGTATGAGTGTTTTGCCTGTATATATGTCTGCACACCTGTGAATGTCTGGTGCCCAAGGAGGTCAGAAGAGTACATTGGATCCTCTGGACCTGGAATTATGGATAGTTTTGTGGTAACATGTGGGCTCTGGGAATCAAACCTGGGACCTCTAAAGAGCAGTAAGTGCTTTAACTTCTGAATCATCATTCCAGACCCCTAAATTAATATTGTTAATATTTTTAAAAGATTTGTTTATTTATATTTTTGTATATGGATGTTTTGCATGTCTGTTCCAGTTTTGTTTAGTTATTTGTGTATGCAAATATGTATCAAGCACTGTGGAAGTTCATCCCATGAATAGGAGTGTGTGTCCATGACAATGGACAGACACAATGTACCTCACTTCCCTTTTTTCTCAAAAATATTTTTTAAATTATGCGTATGTATGTATATGTGTGTGCTCATGGAGCTCAGAAGAGGGTGTTGAATACCCTAGAGTTGAAGTTACAGATAGTTATGAGCCTCCCATATGGGTTCTAGGAATCAAATTCTTACCCCCAAGCACTTTTCTTTGTTTGCTTTTCTTTTCCTTTTCTTTCTTTCTTTCTTTCTTTCTTTCTTTCTTTCTTTCTTTCTTTCTTTCTTTCTCTCTCTCTTTTTTTTTTGAGACAGAATTTCCCTGTGTAGCCATGGCTATCCTGGAACTTGCT
>JAQHUG010000278.1:2518517-2556365 GCA_028555095.1 Dicrostonyx torquatus | reverse complement strand
GGGGAGGGCCTTGGGCTTCCCATAGGGCAGGGTATCCTGCCCCATCTTAAAGAAGCAGGGGGAGAGTGGTGGGGTAGTGGGGGAGCGGGAGGGCCGGGAACAAGGGGAGTAAATGTAAATTCTTCTTTAAACAATAATAAAAAAAATGTGACACAAAAGTCAGAGAACTGCCTGGAAGGTAACTACTGGTTATTTCTGGAAGCAGGATTAGAAAGAAACTGGTATGGAGTGATGTTATTGTTTTAGTCATTTATGAAATGAATGTCTAATTTTAACTAGTCCAATTCTAATGTAATTCTAATATAATAATAATAACTAATATGGCTCATCTCAAACACTGAGATGTTACTCAGTTTTAAGTGAAATTCAAAGATCTCTGAATCTAGCAGTCCTAGTCATTAGAACTGCTATAACAAAATACTTTAGCATGGATGACTTAGAAGCAACAGGTACACACTGCTTACAATTCTGGGGTGAGAAGTTGAAGATCAAGGCCCCAGAAAATTCAGTGTCTGAGGAGGGCTGCTTTCTGGTTCATAGGCAACCTTCTTAGCATGCCCACACATGATGTGGTTTCTATTTTCCCAGATTCTCTTCTTCTCCCTCTCCCCTCCCTCCCAGGTTTATTTTATTTTATGTATATGAATGTTTTACCTGCATGTATTTTTTTGCCATGTGCACGCTTGGTGCCTGTAGAGGATAGAAGAAGATGTTAGATCTTTTGGAACTGGAGCTACAGATGCATGTGAACCACCATGTAGGTGCTAAGAAGCAATCTCAGATCCTTTTACAAAGAGCACCAAGTACTCTTAACCACTCTCCAGCCCCACCCATGCCCACCCTTCTTCCTTCTCTCTCTCTCTCTCTCTCTCTCTCTCTCTCTCTCTCTCTCTTTCTTTCCTTCCTTCCTATCTTCTTAAATTTCTTTTTTGACACAGTCCACTATGTAGCTCTGGCTGACCTGGAACTCCCTAGGTAGGTAAGTGTGGCCTCTGTTCACAGAGATCTGTCTGTATCTGCCTCCTGAATGCCAGAATTAAGAACTATTCACTGCTATACCTGGCTTTCTCAGCATTTTGAGACAAATTCTCCATGTTTTCACTAAGTAGCACAGACTGGCCCTGACCTTGCCACCCTTCACCTTTAGCCTTTCCTGTGGTAGAATTACAGGCATGTGCTATTATGCCTGTTGGCATCTCTTTTTTTTAAACGGCACTAATCCCATTCATGAATTCTCTACCTTCATGCCCTAATCATTTTCTAAGTATCCCACCTCCTAATATCTATCACCTTGAAAGCCAGGGTTTCAACACATAGGGGATGTGTCAGCAATCTGGGATAAAAATACAGATTTGACCTCAGGGAGTTTGATGAAGTGGGACTAGCATTCTTCAAAAATAAGGAAGATCCACATATCTGCCAGATGCCACTTGGCTCAGGGGGGGAGAAGCCACCTACAGGTCAGCTGGTTTTCAAGGCCTGGGTTGGTGGGAAGATATCTACAAGCCTGCTTGAAGCCACTTGGTTCAGGTGGGTGGAAATCACCTACAGGCCAGCCTGAGTCCTCAAGGACTGGCCCGGCTGAAGACATTCACAAGAAATGGGAGAGAAAGAGATGCAAAATAGTTCATGTGAGGTGGCGAGAGGCAAAATGGACAAAGTGAAGTTGGTGAGGAGAAGGATGATATGGGTACCCTGGGCCATGGTGATGTCCGGGCTTAGTCTGCTGCCAAGAGCCATCTCTGAGTCCATTATACTACCACACCTGGGGTCTGCACAAAAGGTCATCGGATTTCCAGTGTCTGGGCTGCCACCTGTGGCCATGCAGGTTTTGGAGGGTCTTGCCACTGCAGGGTCCTTACCAATCTGAGTGGCCTGCTTTTCCACCTGGTACTGTGGTGACTTCCAGGACCAAACTGCAACTGAGGGCCATGTCTGGATCTGTGGCCCTACTTCAGTGAGGGTCTGAGTTGATGTCCTTGGCTCCTGTTACCACCAAAGGCCATAGAAATGCCTGGGGTCTGGCCTGCCTCCCGAGGTCATGTGGGTGTACAAGAGCCATGCTGCAGCTGTGCCATACTGATCTGGTAGTCTGTGTTAATGTCCATGACCCATGTTGCCACCAAAGGCTGCTCAGATGCCTAGGTCAGGTCAGTCACCTGAGTCCATGTTGGTGTCAGAGAGTCATGCTGACACTGGGGCCATAATGATATGGGTTTGGCCTTGTGGTCACCCAGGGCCATGGCGACATCTAAACCCAAGCTGCAGCTACGGACCATGTCTGGTTCCATGTCCTTACTGTAGCCAGTATCTGTTTAGATGTCCATGGTTCCTGCTACCATCAAAGGCCATATGGATGTCTGGGGTCTGGTCAGTCACCTGAAACCATGTTGGTGTCTGAGAGTTGTGCTTCTACCAAGACCATACTGATCTGGGTGTCCTGTGCTGCCACTAAGGCTGTGGTAACATCCAGACCTGAGCTGCTGCAAAGGGCCATATCTGGGTTGGTGGTCCTGCTGCAGCTAGGGTCTGTGTTGATGTCTATGGCTCATGTTACCACTAGGGGCCAAAAGAACCATGCTTGGTGAAACCTAAAGGCCAAGTTGAGCCAGTCCTGCCCTTCGCTACTCCTGTCCCTCACTGAACACTGCAGCAAGAGAGGCCAGGCCTCGACTCTCATGGAAGAACTGACCCCAATGATCAGGGTACAGGAGAGCTGCCCCTACACTAGGGAGAGATGGCCTCACCCTTTACTCCAGGCATGGGAGAGCAGGCTCTGCCCCTCATCTGAGGGGGTGGTCCCAGGGGCCAGGTCTGACCAGATCAGCTACCATCCAGGCTCACATACAGGACCTTGAGTTGGCCCACCCTAACATCTACCCCATCTATGACCTACTGGAGCATGTGAGGAGACTGGTCACTCCATCAGGATTTCCATGACTTGGGTTACGTGATGATAATGTACCAGAAACCATAGGCCTTGAACCAGACCAATGACTCTTGCAAAATGAGAATGTAAGGCTGACTGGACAAAAGGGTATAGTGTGTGAACACTGCGGCTCCCGATGCCACACTAGGATGAATGAAGAGGTTTTTGCAGATCCTCCCTACCTCCCCATCCACCCAACTCCATGTCCTGTCTCTCTTTTTAGAAAGCAATCAGAGAGGAAAAAAAACCTTTTGAGACAGAATCTCTTGCATTTCAGTAATGTAAGCTCACCATTTTGACTAGACTGGCTGTCCAGTAAGATCTCAGACTCCATGGTCCTCTACCATTAAGCGCTGGTGTTGCAGGCCTGTGTCAGTGTACCCAGCTTTTACGTGGCTTCTGAGACTTTGAACTCAGGTCCTCTTAACTTAAGAAATTCTTTTACCCACTGAATAAGACCAGGCTGGTCTCGAACTCACAGAGATCCACCTGCCTCTGCCTCCCGAGTGCTGGAATTAAAGGCGTGCGCCACCACTGCCCTGCATCAAATGGATTTCTTATTTGAGTCAGTGAACAGTATTTGAAAGACACTGGCTTTAACAGCTTGGGCCCCTTTAGGCCATGCTCAGTGTGTTGACATGTGCAGCATAACAGGGGTTTTGTAATTCGGACACAATTGGGACTGATCACTGTGTGGGAATTGCTTTTCTTCTAACTACAGAGAATGTATGAGCCTTCCTTCCATCGGCCGCAGTGATTCATTCAGAGTGAACTTGGCCACCCTCCAGACTGGGCTTAGGAAGTGAGGGCTAGAACTCTAAGGTTCTACTTAGGGGACTGAACTTCCCTGACGAGTCATCTGACTCTTGGAGTCCTTGATTTTTAAATTGTGGAGAGCTTTCTTTCTTCTTATTTGTTTTAAGCCAAAGCTATTTCGGATATCTGCTTTAAGGAAATTGCACCTTTCAAGATACAGGCAAGGACAGGTTTCCTTTTTCCTATGTGTGTGAACACTTGAATATTCATGCATGCACACACACATACACATGTGCATACACACTGAGTGTCACACACACAGACATGTATATATACACACAGAGAGAGATTATATATAATATATATATATTACTCCTGAATACACTCTTTGCTTAACTGAGATATCCATTCCATATATTACATCTTTCCACTCTCATTTCAACACTACACTTCAAACCCAACCTCAGGAAGCCACTGTGAATTTACATCTGCACCATACCCCCTTCTGAAGTATGTTGGCACTTTGGAAATGCTGCTACTTAAGCACTACCTGAATGTGTTTGTGAGTAGCTCTCCTAAGAGTAAATGCCCTTGAACTAAATTTTACATCATAGAGGATATTTCTTCGCTTCATTAGCATTTGTGTTTTCAACCTAATTGTTGATTTACATGAATGACAGATGATGTCTGTGGAAAGAAGAAATAATGTGAAGACATTTTTGCAGCGCAGGACTGATACTAGGCTCCAAAAAGAACTATGTAGCTTATCATTCCTCTGATTTACTGAAAGTAAGAGCTTAAAAGAAAATCAATATCAATTTAGTTACACAACAGTAATAGGTTCTCCACCTAGGCCTATCATATCCCAAGCCAGATTGTTTGCCACATCCAATCAGAGGACAGTTGCATATCCCAAAGACAGTCAAGCACCATTGTAAAAGGAAAGTGGTGTGGGACAATTGTATTCTGTCAATAATATTTTAAATAAACGCTGATTAGCTCATAGCCAAGCAGAAAGTATAGGCAGGACAACCAGACAGGAAGTAGAGGCAGAACAGAATTCTGGGAAGGAGGAAGCCCATTGCTCCCCAGTCCTGACCCAACCACAGAAGAAGGAAAATGTGATTTCCCTGCTAAAAAAGGTACCAAGCCATGTGGCTAGCATAGTTAAGAATAATGGGTTAATATAAGTTATAAGAGTTAATAAGGAGCCTGAGCTAATGGGCCAATCAGTTTATCATTAATATAGACCTCTGTGTGATTTCTTTGGGGCTAAATGACTGTGGGACCTGGTGGGAGGACAGAGACCAGGCAGGACAAAAACCTCCGACAAGTAAGTGCATCTTGCCTGGAAGGTTGGCTTTCTGGTTCAGATGGTTCACAGTTGGGCAAGACCAGTGATGTCCTTTTTCCCCCAGTCAGCCCCCACAGTACCCGCTGGAGCTTTGAATGCTAGCTAGCATGAAGGGTCTGGAGCTCTGAATGCTAACCATCCTGGAGGATGCTTACAGTTTGGCTTCAGCTTGCTTTTTCTCTATTTGCATCTGAGGTATATGGTGTCCTCTGCAAATATGATCTTATCTTCTAGTTCAGCTGAACAACCAAGGAGAGCCACAAAATCTTATATTATTTGTGAGGGGTGCTCTGAGACCTTCTCTATCAACTCTTGTGGAAGTGTCTCATATCTGCAACTGTGAACTATGTCTAGTAGCCTATTGCTTCTAGAAGCAGCATCATCCAGTCATGCAGGAGACTGCCCTTCCATTCTTTTGTGTATTTTATTTGGGTTACAGGACAGCAGACCTCCAGGCTTCTTTCTACTCTCTTTGACCTGGTTAATCCTCTCCATTTCTGTTTTCCATCTCCTCCATTTCCGTACCCTCAGTTCCCCAATGTGTTCTCTCCTGCTTCCCTCCCTACTCAAACATTCCATGCCTATTATTCCCCTCTTTACTTTCTTTTTTATTTTATACTATTATAAATACTGTTATATTAATAGTATTTTATACTATTTCTCTCCTTTAAGTTACCTGTCAGATATCCCCTTCCTAGGTTTCTGGCTTCAATGGGTACTCCATGTTAAACAAACAGAAATAAAGAATAAAAGCTAGGCTCTTCATATGAAAGAGAGTATGTGATATTGTCCTTCTAAGCCTCGGGTACCACTTTTAGCATAATTTTCCCATTTTCACCCATTTCTCTACACATTTCAGTTTTATTTTGAGCTGAATAAGAACCACATTATTTTTGTTATTCATTCGTTCATTAACTGATGAACATCTAGATTGGTTCCCTTTCTTGGATTTATTGCAAATAGAACAGCAATCAACTTGGATATGTAGGTATTTTTGTAATGTGATATAGTCCTATGAGAATAAGCCCTGATGAAAGGATAAGGGAATGAAATGCTCATACTGTGTCCTTGCCCAGGGACAGATTTGGCAAGGTTCGGTCTGGGTTTGAGGCTAGGGCCTTGAAGAAGTTACGGTTTCCATTCCTGGGAATCTGACTTTTCCTCTCTGAAAAGACTGGTATTGCCAGTTTTAAGGCTGCTATGTACCTGTTCTGTGAAACACTTGAGATACCCTTTGTTCCTCTGTGCAAAATTGCTTGACTAGCTTCCTGCTGACTTCATCCCATTTTACATTTTCGAACCGTTTATAAAATGATGTACTTCTTAATCCATTCACTTGACATAAGCCATGTGGTTATGCAAGACCCCGCTGGACCCAGCCTTATTTTTAATCTTCATTTTTCTTATTCCCAGCCTTCTCCCTTGACACTTCACCACTGTTTGCAACCCTTCTTTCTGGTTTGAGTCAATTGGATGATTTTGCTTTTAGTGCTTCTGAGAACCCTCCAGAAAGATTTCCAAAGTGGTTGCACTAGTTTCCACAAACATATAAAGAATCGTTTCCGCACATCCATACCAACATGTGTATTATTGGTGGTCTTGATGATAGTGAAGTTTTCCAGTAGTTTCTGTTTGTATTTCCCTGATGTCTAAGTATATTAAAAAACCAACACATCAAAGCATTCAATAGCCATTTGTTCTTTTTGTTTTTTTTTCTCCAACATTTTTACATAGTTCTCTAAAATCAGTAGTCCATTTTTAAAAACCGGGTTGTTTCAGAGCCTACCAGAATTCTCATTAAAGGGACCAGAGAAACTTTATCCAGCAACTGGTGGAAATGTGCCTTAGTTAGAGTTTCTTTTGCTGTGAAGAGATATCATAGCCACTGCAATTCTTATAAAGGAAAACATTTAATCGAGCTAATTAGTTGAGTGGCTCGCTTACACTTCAGAAGCTCAGCCCATTATCGTTATGATGGGGACATGGTGACATGTAGGCAGAAATGGTGCTGGATCTGAGAGTCCTACATTTTGGTCAGTAGGCAACAGGAAGTGGTCTGGGATACTGAGAGTGGCTTAAGCATACAATATCCTTAAAGCTCACCTCCACAGTGACACACTTCCTCCCATAAGGCCACACCTACTCCAAAAGGCCACACCTCTTAGTAGTGCCATTCTCTATAAGCTTATAGGGACCAATTATATTCAAGCTACCACAGAGCAGATGCAACATCTCAGAGCCAAACATTAGACAAAGCTCAGGGGAGTCCTACAAAGGAAGGGGAGAAAGGATTGGAGGAACCAGAGGAATCAGAGAGAACATGGCCCACAGAATCCGTTCACTGGGACTCATGGAAGCTCGTGGAGATCAGGGAACACGTAGGGGTCTGACCCAAGTCCTCTAGTCCTCTGCATATATGTTATGACTGAGTAGCTTGGTGTTCTTGTGGGATTCCTAACAGAGGGAGTGGAGGGGTGTTCTCTGACTCTTTTGCCTGCTTATAGGACTCTTTTCTGTCTACTGGGTTGCCTTATCCAGCTTTGATGTGATGGTATGTGCCTCATCTTACTGTAGCATGTTATGTAACATCTAGTTAATGTCCCTGAAAGGCCTGCTCTTTTCTTAGGGGAGATGGAGGGGGCATGGGTCTGGGGAGAAGGGGAAATGGGGGGAGACTAGGGGATGGAGGGAGGGGAAACTGTGGCTGGAATGTAATATATGAGAGAATAATAATACATTTAAAAATGGATTTTTGTTTCATTGGTATGCTGATTAGCTGTTTGTTTTTGCCAAGTTGACAGAAACTATGCTAAGGAATCCTCAGTTGAGAAAATGTCTCCATTAAATTAGTCTGTAGACAAGTCTCTGGAGACATTTCCTTGATTAAAGATTGAAGTTGGAGGGAGGGTGTAGCCCCCTGTGGGTGGTACCAGGCATCTGGTCCTGAGCTGTATAAGAAAGCAGGCTGATCAAGCCATGGAGAGCAAGCCAGTAAACAACATCCCTCCATGACCTCTGTTTCTGCTCCTGCCTCAACTTCCTGCTCTGACTTCTCTTCATGAACTGTATGCAGAAATAAACTTTTTCCTTTCCAACATCCCTTTAGCTGTGTAATTTTATCATAGCAATAGAAAGCCAAGTAAGACAACTGATGTTTAATTTTTTATATATTCTGAACATTAATCTTCAGATGTAGAATTGGCAAAGATTTTTTTTTCTCACTCTGTAGACTCTTCTTTAGAATAACAGCTTTTTATGCTGTATAGTAGCTTTTCAGTTCCATGAGATCCCATTTGTCAATCATTGGTCTTATTTCCAACACTACTGGAGGAGTCCTGTTCAGAAAGTCATTACCTATATTTATATTTTGAAGAGTACTGCTTACTTTTTCTTTTATGTGTTTCAAGGGTGCATTTGGTCTTATACTGAGGTTCTTTTTTGTTTGTTTTGGCTTTGCAAGACAGGGCTTCTTTCTCTGTGTAACAGTCCTGGATGCCCTGGAACTAGGTCTGTAGACTAGGCTGGTCTTGAACTCACAGAGATCTGCCTGCCTCTGTCTCCGTAAAGTGGTGGGATTAAAGGTGTACACCACCACCATCCGACCATATTGAGGTTCTTGATCCATTTGGAGTTGAATTTTCTTTGAGAGTTAGGGATCTAATTTTGTTCTTTTACTTGTTGGTATTCTGGTTTGCAAGTATCATTTGATGAAGTCAATTTCTCCAGTGCATTTTGACATCTTTATAAAAGAAATCTGGTTGTTGTATTTGTGTGGCCTTCTACTTGGGTTCTTTATTCTATTCCATTTATCTATGGTCTGTTTTGTGCTAGTATTATGCTAGCTTTATTATCATAATTCTGTAGTATCACTTGAAACCAGGTGTGGTGATACATCCTACACTATTCTTTCTGTTGAGCATTTCTGAGCTATGTTTGGTCTTATTTTATTTCAAATAAAATTTAACATTGTTTTTCTATGTCTATGAAGGATGGACCTAGAATTTTTGTTGGGATTGTATTGAATTTGTGGATTGCTTTTGGTAGGATGATCATTTTTATATTCTTTTTTCCAGTCCATCAGTGTAGAAGGTTTTGGAATGAATGTAATTAATTTAAAAAAGAAAACCTTCTAAAGATTCAAGACAGAAAGAACACATTATAAACAGAGCCTTCTTGCATTCACAAACTTTGCATGATGTTCCGTAAACAGATCTTCAATATCTCCCACACTGTGATTTCAACAAAACATTTCCTAGTCTAGCTCCCAAAAACAAAAATATGGGAGCCAGAGATGATCATAATAAATTGTATACATGTATTGCATTCTCAAAGAAAAATGATTTAAAAGCTGTTACCAATTGGCAAGCTATATGCCTGAGAATCCCAGTGTCCACATACACACACTTACCAGCTCATCAGTTATGAAGTGGGCAGGAACTCTAGTGGCATGATGCTCTCATAACAAAGCAACAGGCTTCATACCTGGGAAGGTCTCAACTATGGTTCAGTTACACGTAAGGCCTTAACTCAAATCCTAGGATCTCTGTAAAGGACAGCTAAGTCCCACTACCAACCCCACCCCTATTGTGGATATATAACCTTGGGTAGGGCAGCTTTTTTTGTTAGCTGGGGGCAATTGCCAGGGTTCTATCACCTCTCACAGAAGCTTTAGAGTGGGTGTTGGGTCTGAAGGAGAGATCTGAGTAGCAAATAATAACATCTAACTCACAATTTTTTACTTTAATTTGTCAAGTTCCTATGAACTTTATATCATTATTTTGAAAGGTTACAGGATTGTCTTCTGGGGAGTGATACTGGAGATTGAACCAGTCATGTACATTCTAGGTTAAGCTATATCCACAACCCTTGTTGACTTTTTATTTTGAAATATGGTCTTCTTAAGTTGGCCAGGCTGACCTTGAACTTTACTTCAGGAAGATCTTAATTTTTGATCTTCTAGCTTCAGCCTTCTGAGTAGCTGAGATTTCAGGCCTGTAGCACTAAGGCTGGCCAGTTTTTCGTATTTTTTTATTTCAAGACCCACATATATTTCTATTAATGTAAAACCACAGTTCTAACCTTTTTATACTACACTTTATTAATTGTCATGATCTTCAAATAAAGGAACTTACAATATGATGTGTCGATATGCAATGTGTCAAAACTGTGTCATGATCATGTTCCAGTTGTATGTGTGTATACTTTCTCTCCCTTTTCCTTTTTTGTGGGTATATGTGTGCATGTGTATGCATGTATGTATGTATGTATGTGTGTGTGTGTACGTGTGTATGTGTGTGTTTGACCATATGTATGTGCATATATTGGAGGCCAGAGGACACTTTCAGGTGTCATTTATTAGGAACCATCCATTTCTTATTCTTTCAAAAAATAATTTTAAATTATATGCATATGTGTGTGTGTGTGTGTGTGTCTATGTGGGGTTTTGTACCTGAATGCAGTACCCTCACAGGTCAGAAGAGGGCATCAGATTCCCTGGAGATGGAGTTGCAGGAAATTGGGAGATAACTTGTCTGTACTGGGATGTGAACTCCAATCCTCTGCAAGAACCGTAAGTGATGTTAACTATTGAGCCCTTCTGATTCTGTTTTAAAATCTATTTCTAAATGACAAAATTATACAAATTGATGGGGGTATAATGCAATGCATAGGCATATTGCCAAATGAGGGTGAACAGCATATTTATTATCTCAAAAAGTCACTTCTTTGTAATGAAGCATTTAAAGCCTTCTTCTAGCAATTTTGAAATGTGCACTAGATCATTGGTAATTAGAGTCATCCCACCATGCAGTACGATACAAGAACTTATTCTTCTCTTCTAGTTGCAAATGTGCACATGTGGCTCAGTCTCTCTCTCCCCTGCTTCAGCCTCTTCTCCCAGCTCCTGGTAAACATTACTTTCTGCTTTTAGGGGATCTAGTTTTTTAGAGTCTATTATGGCTGAAATCACGCAACATTTGTTTTTCTGTCTAGATTATATCATTGATCATAATGTGTTCCAAGTTTAAACATGTTGTCACATATGGCAGGATTACATCCTCTTTATGGCTGGATATTATTGGATTATGTATATATGAACATTTGTTTTATCCACACATCAGTTTATGGAGACTTGATTATAGCATGTAGTGGAGTTGACTCTTTGAGTTGTAAAATAGGCTTTCTACAGCTTTGTTCTTAAGCCCTCCCTAAAACCTCCAGACCTGAGTATTTGCTCATTTGGCTCTACAGTTCCTGGGAGTGGTCTTTATTTGTTCTCATTTTCTTTTCTTGTCTGTCTCTGCTGATGCTGGGCCTTGCTGTGGGAAGGTGGTCCTGAACTCCAAGGCACATCTTGTGTCTATTTCTTTCTCCTTCCCTCAAGTGGACAGTAACTCTTCATGCTGTGCTGCCTTGGTTTGGGAAAAGGATGAACTGGGAGGGCCTCATGGCTACCATAATCACAGTGATCCTGTATCACAACTTAATTCCACAATGATATACATAGCCCAGCAAGAGACATGCTGTCTTAGTTAGGGTTTTTATTGCTGTGAAGAGACACAATGACCAAGGCAATGCTTCTAAAGAAAACTTTTAGTTGGGGTGGCTCACTTACACTTTCATATATTCAGTCTATTATCGTTATGATGGGGAGCATGGTGGTGTGCTGGCAGGCATGGTCCTGGAGGAATAGCTGAGAGTCCTACATCCTGTAGGCAACAGGAAGTCGGCTGACTGTCACACTGAGGGAAGCTTAAGCAAAAGACAACAAGGTTGTACCCAGTCCAACAAAGTCACATCTCCTAAGAGTGCCACTCCCTATGAGATGGGGGGGGCAATTACATTCAAACTGCCACACAAGCCAAGGCCCACACTTCTACAGTCCTTTAGTCACTGAGGCTTATTTCCAGCATGAACTTCATGGTCAGTGGCTGGTTCACAATGAAGGGATTCATGAATATAACTCTGCCTGATGAGGGCTGGGGTCCTTGCCTGGGGTAAAAACTGTTGCAGAGGCTTCATCCTCAGGCACAGGCCTTGGGGTCAGGGGTTGCTGTGCTTTGATTGATGCCTTTCTTAAAGGTAAAAACCATTTTCCATCTATTACACATATGGACCATAATTTCCTGTACCTCCTCTCTTCCCCTCTCTCCTCTCCTCCTGCTCCTCCCCACTTCCCATGTACCCCCCTTCCACTTCTCCTCTGTCTCTGTTGAGAAAAGGGGCAGGATTCCTGTGGGCTTGATCAAAGCATGGCACATCAAGCTGAGACAGGACCCAGCTCCTCCCCTTGCCAGGTAAGCACCAGGGACAGGTCCTGATCCCACTGCTAGGAACCTTACAAAGAGACTAACGTACACAACTGTCACACACATGCAGAAACCTAGGTCCATCCCACGCAGGCTCCCTAGCTGTTGGTCCAGCATCCATGAAATCCCAGGAGCCCAGGTCATCTATCTCTGTGGGTTTCCTCTCATGAACCCTACTAGCTTGCACAATCCTCCCCTCCTCCCATTTCTTCAGCAAGCTCCTGGAGCTCTGCCCAAGATCTTTGCATCTGCTTATGGCTGCTGTTTTATATCACTGTTGTGGGCCTGGTGCCAGGAAAGATGCCTGTGTTTATTTCCTTTTATTTTCCCCCTGGAGTCTTTCTCCACACAGTGCTGCCCAGGGTTGAGGGAAGGATAGTGGAAGCAGCCCTTAGGCTGCCAACATTGGTGCTAGCCTCCTTCATACCTGAAGGTCTTTGTAACACGATCTGTTAACTCCAGTTTCGTGGGATACAGCACCCTCTTCTGGCCACAGATGGTACTGCAGGCATGTGGTACCTATATTTATATGCAGAAAAATTCATATACATAAGGATAAATCATTCAAAAATGTTTGTTTCTTAAAAATCTTTGATCTAGAATCCCTCTCCTACCTCTAAAAAAGATGATTCCTAAATGTGGAATGTGAAAGTGGAAGTAGAAAAGGATTAAAATAAAAGGTTTGCCATGGTAAGCATATCTAGCATCAGACTTTGCTCGTCTCCTGTATCCTTGCGGTAACTTTTGAAACAGAACACTGGATCCTATCTGCCTGGACAGGCCATTTTCTCCAGTAACTATGAGTTAGAACAACGGAGGATCCGTTCCACTTGTTATTTTAAGTGAGTTTTCTTTCTTTATTATATATTTTATTTGAAAAATTCACATAACATATTCTGATCATGTTTTCCCCTCCTCCAACTCCTCCCAGACCCTCCCTACCTGTTCACTCACTCAACCCTACACCCTCCCTTCCTTCTTTCTTTTCTTTAAATAGACAACCAAACAAGAATTTAAAAATAACAATGAAAATCACAATAAACACACACACACACACAAAACAACCCCATAAAAACACATCACTAGAACCATAATATATAAGCAAAAGGCCAGTAAGAAAAAAAGTGCCGAAACAAAGCAATATGAGACAAAAGTCTACAAAAAATAGCCTTGGGTTCATTTGTGTTGAAGCTGCACACATGGCCACGGTGTCCATGAGCTCATGTGTGCAGCAGTTCTGTTGTGTCTGGAAGACAGTTTCCTTGAGGTCCTCCACAGCCTCTGGCTTTTAAAGTCATTTGCCTCCTCTTCCTGTAGCTTTCTGAGCCCTTAATGGAGGGCAGAAAGGGTGGTGAGAATCACCTAACAGAGCCCCAGCCCCGTGTGGCCACTGGGCGTCCCCAGTAGGAAGCGTTTCTCGGTATCAGTGAAAAACACAAAGGAAAGGCTTACATTTTTAGTTTTTAAAGAATTAAAAATATTTTGTGTGTATGTGTGTGTGTTTATGTATGTGCATGTGGGAGCCAGGACTTGGTGGGTTCTCTCTTTCCAGCACGTGGGTTCAGAGGATGAAACTCAGATCATCAGATAGAAAGCACCTTATCTCATCAGCCCCCCCTTGCTACATTTTAAAGGAATAAAGAATTATATTGTGTATGTTGAAGAAGCAAAACATGTTATATCTTACATACATATTTATGTAAGTATATACAGATTATCCATCATCTCACTATTTTCCCCATTCTTTGCCACAGTTTCTAATGTGCATGTCATTTATTTAGATGAAAGGTTATTACCCAAAGAAGATGAAAAGCAGTAGTTCCAGAAGCAGGACTCATGCATTGGAAAGGATTCCACATCCAGTTTGCTGCAGATAAAGCCTTATTGACTGACAGTGATTTGGGCCTTTTAAGATATGGATATAAAACAGGAAGAAGAACAAAAATATTACCCTATAGGCTATTTAAACTACAGAGTGGTGAAGCAAGATCTTAAATTCTTTAAGAAAGGATCCGTTTGAACTGTTTTCCCTTGTCCTGCTAGTCCCTTCAAAGGAAGATTTGGTGTGATCTTTAGTGACTTTTTTCTCTCCAAAGAAGGGTGGCAGGACACTGCAAGAGGTGACTGGAATTGATTGGCACACCCACCAGTCTCCCAGATCTCTCCAAACTTCCTGAGCAGGTCTTTGTAAGAAAGGAAAAAATGAATGACTCAAAATCATCTTGAAAAGAATAAAGAGTGGAAAAAATGTCCTTTATTGCCTCTGAGAATGGTGAGAGCTATGGAGTGGGCTGTTTGCACTCAGGCCTCACTCTGATTTTTCTCTCTGGACACTGTTTTCACAAGAGAACTCTGGGGGAAGAAAATGTCCTCCATGAAGGAACCAGCAGCACTGGCTATTTCTGTACCCATTCAGTTCAGTGTCACCAAAAAACCCCATTGTAATTGTGTCACATTTTAAAGTACCCACATCTATGAAACCTGTGCTACAAGGAGCCACTAACTCTATTCTGCCCACACATACCCACTACATTCTTTTGTGTCTATGGACCTTAGAAGTCCTCCCTTGCTGGGCGGTGGTGGCACACACCTTTAATCCCAGCACTCAGGAGGCAGAGGCAGGTGGATTTCTGTGAGTTTGAGGTCAGCCTGGTCTACAAGAGCTAGTTCCAGGACAGCCACGGATACACAGAAAAACCCTGTTTCAGAAAAACAAAATAAAACAAAAAAGAAAGAAGAAAGAAAGAAAAGAAAGAAAGAAAGAAAGAAAGAAAGAAAGAAAGAAAGAAAGAAAGAAAGAAGAAAGCCTCCCTTCCTCTCTCCTTGGGTAGCAATCCACACAGCATTGCGCTGTCTTGCTCTATTGCCAATAATGGGGCCATTACTAACCTGTTACACAGGCTGAGGTGCTCCTAAACTAGTTGGTTACATTTGAACATTTCTACATTTCAGAAAATCAAAACACAGATTAAATGTTTAATCATCTCTAACATTAATCAGTAAGTAGAAATCATGCAAGGAAGGCCTACTACATTTTTTTTCCTCAGTGAGATTGCATCAGTTTGGGGAACCTCAGATGCCGATTAAGAATAAGGATCCAAGCTGATGCTATTCAGTTGAGAAATGAAGATAATACTTGTGGGGGAGGGGGCAGGGAAGAAGTGAAAGAGGAAAAGCAGAGAAGTCAGTAAGGGTGCTATTGAAACATAAACCTGATTAAGACCTACAAGTGGCAGTTTAGAAAGTCCATGTATGACCAAGGAAGCAGCCCCATTTCTATGCCACAGCCTGTCAGTTTGTGGACTGATGCTGTTAGCAACGGCTGGGATTTGGATAAATGTTTCTCCGAACCTGTGTTTCACAGGCTGGGACTGCAGCGTGGAAGCACTAAGAGGTACTGAAATCATTAAGAGATCGGGCCCAGGGTGAGGAATTTTGTTCGTTGGGAGACTGCTCCTAAAGAAGATGGGCATACTCCACTTTCTTCCTCTCTTTTTCTCTTTGGCCATAAGGTGGGCTGTGAAGTGCTGCCTTGCAATTGGTGCCTAAACAACAGTGCCAATCAGAGTCTGCAATCTCTAAAACCGTGAGTCAAAAACTAGCCTTTCTAAATTCTTAAGATAATTTTCTCAGGGGCATTCATTCCTCAGCACTCTCACCCTGTTTCCCTCATGACAGAGTGAATGCTTCTCTGTTGGGTTAGAGATATGCATAGACATTGGATATGATGGATAATATTAAAATATTTTAACACAATATGACATTTATGCCACCAAGTAATTTTCTCCAAAAATGGGCAAATAGCAGGTTTACTTACTTGGAATTGACCAAAAAACAATAAAATGATATTTTTATTTTGGGATCTTATTTTAAGAACAAGACGACTTAATATTTATTATCTATAAAATTACAACAGTGGTGGCGTTCGAAATGATTTGACAACTTCAACTGGATATCCAGCTAGAAAATAAAGCTATCATGCTCATTTCTCATCTTAATGTGAACATGGTTTGGCATGAGTCATGACTGGTCTCGTGCTGAAAACAGGTAACTAACTGTTGGTGATCATCACTAAATGGGACATTTTGATCACTCCATCCCCACCCTGGCCAAGGCCCAGACAGCATCACAGAAGAAGAATCTTAGAGCTCAAATGGGTGGACCAAATCCATGCACATATGAGCAGCACTAATAGCATTCAGTGTTTTTTGTTTGTTTGTTTTTAGAAAAGGTACTGAAGTTATGAGAGGGATGTTTTGAGAATCCCAGAGGGAGCTGACTAGGAGAGATGAGAGGTGAGATGATCATATTCTATTATATACATTTATTAAATACTCAGGGAAAACATTTTTAAAAATGATTTTGCAGTCTTGTGTGGTGGTTTAAGCTTGCAATACTAAGGCAGGAAGACTGGTGAGAGTTGAGGCTGACCTGGGCTACACAGTAAGGTCCTCTTTCATTGTCATGTTCTTTCATTTGTCCCTCTGATTCTATCTGTGAAGGTTTGTTAGCCATTTATCTGTTACAGAATCAATACCCAGAGTATATTAAGAACCCTAAAATTAAAAACAAAAAGAGAAAATAATCTAATACGCAGACAGGGAAATGAACTTAACATACCATTTTTCAAATGAGGAAGTACAAACAGAAATACATGGAAAAATTTCCAACATCAACAGCTGTTAGGGAAATGTAAACCCAAACTATATTTTGCCTTATTTTCAGATTCATGTGTGTGGCAGCTTGAATAAAAATGGCCCCTGTAGGTTCATATTCTTGAAAGCTTGGTTCCTGGTTAGGGGACTATTTGGGAGAGATTAGGATGTGTGGCCTTCTTGGAAGAGGTGTGTCTCTGTCTTTGTCTCTGATTCCCTGTCACTGTCTCTTTCTGTGTGTTTCAGTCTGCCTGGCTGTTAGTTCTCTCTTTCTCTCTCTGCCTCTTGCCTGCAGAAAGGATGTGAGCTCTCAGCTACTGATCCAGCACCGTGCCTGCCTGCCTTCCTGCTGCCATGCTCCCTGCCATGATGGTCATGGACTCATTCTCAGAAAATGTAAGCAAGCCCCCAGCTCAATGTTTTCTTTTATAAAATTTCTTGGTCACAGTGTCTCTTCACAGCAACAGAACAATGGCTAAGACAGTATAAAATCTTCTTGGATTTTTACATGACCTCACGTCTGGATCTCAGCCATGTACTCCTAACTTAGTCACATGAGGCCTGCAACATCCCAGTCTCTAGGCCAAAAGTATTAGCAGATTTTGCTTCAGTGGGAATGCCATGCCAGTAACTGTCCCGTAGTTGTCCTGTAGCTTTATGATGAATTATTTTATTGACAAGAGAGATCCTATTTCATTCTTTCATTTTTGAATTCCGGTTTCTTGGATATAAGTTTTCTAGCTATTTGTCTAGTATGTTATATTTTATATGTGCCTTTTAATAAATAGACACATGTTTGACTTCTGTTTTCCATCCACTCAAAAAAATCCAGATTTATTTACCTATTGTGGTGGTTTAATGCAATTGGATCCCATAGGCTAATAAGAAGTGAAATTATTTGAAAAGATTATGGTGTGTAGCCTTGTTGGAGTAGGTGTGGCTTTATTGGAGGAAGTGTGGTGTCATTGGGAGTGAGCTTGAGGTTTTAGAAGCTCAAGCCAGGTTCAGTCTCTCTCTCTCTCTCTCTCTCTTCCTTCTGCCTTTACATTCAGATGTAGGACTCTCAGCTCCTTCTATATCACCATGTCTGCCTGCATGCTGCCATGTTCCACCATGATATAATTGACTAAACCTCTGAACTCTAAGCCAGCCTCAAGTAAATATTTTCCATTATAAGAGTTGCCATGGTCATGGTGTCTCTTCATATCAATAGAAACCCTAAGACACCAATTAATGATTAATAGTGATCAAAGCTGATCACTGTGGCACATATATGCATTGCCAACAGTCAGAGGGTAGAGTCAGGAGGAATGTAAGTTCAAGATTAGTCTGAATGACACAGCAGACCCTTTCTGAAGAAAAATGAAACCAACCCAGCAAGAAGACAGAAAACAACACCGTCCCTCCAAAATATATAGTGCTTAATACATGCTTGAACTTAGCTTTAGCCTTTTTGCTTGCTTTTTCCTTTGTTTGCAACAGAGGAAACTCACAATAAATATTCATCCTGTGAAATGACATTCACTGCACAGTTGAGGATTGGTGCCAAGCATTTGAAGACATTGTAGCTAGTTTCTTGCTTTACTCTTGGTGCACAGGCTTCAGCTAGCCAGGAAAATCTTCCCAAACTTTAGTGATTCTTTCTAAAGAACTCAACTGAATACCCATCTTCCCTATTTCTTGTGATATCCCTGACCCAAGAATCCTTTCAAAGGAAGCCTAGACTCCTGATACGGAAGCACACACCTATAATTCCTGCCTGTTGGAGTCTGAGGCAAGGGGCTGGCGAGCTGGAAGCCATCCTGGACTACTTAGAGATAGCTTGCTCATGAAAAAGGAAGGGAACAACGAGGACATTAGGGCAGTGCTGACAGGAGTCACAGGAGGTGGAACGGGTGGGGGGACTCCACTTCACTGACTCTGCAAAGGCAGTCGTATTTTAAAAGGAACCTCTTTCTGTTCACCCCATTTCTGACAGTGCTTTGTCCTGTGACATGCACGCCTTCAGCTGACTTCGGAAAGCTTGCTGTTTAGGGGGTCATGATTTTGACTGCTGGAGTCTATAATTAGGAAGTACGCATGAAAGACTCTGCCCTGCATTTTTCAGTGGCACGGCAGATAATATTCTTAGCAGTTGCCACGGTAGAAGTTCTGCAAACCTGAGGGAGTCAGAATGCAAAGACAGAACTTTATATTGATGAAAAGGAAAAACAAAACACAATCAGCTATGGCAAGGGTTGAAATAGTTTGAAGGTCTCCCAGCCAAATCTAGAGCCTTCTTTACGTCTAATATATTGGGCACTTGAAACCCAATATACAGATTTCCTCGCACCTTATTGCTCCTGTCTCTTTTGTCTCTTGGGCCTCTCATTTCACAAGCTTCTGACAGAGGCAGAACGTTTATTTAATAATAAATAGTCCTTCCTGGTTTAACAAAGAAAACTCAGTAAGAATAAAAGAAAGCTTTCATATCTTAAAATCCTGCTTGAAAACAATGCATTAAATGATACAATGTTGAAAATGCCCTCTGGAGGCCTGGAGGAAAACAAGCATGTCCTTGCCAGGCTTCCCAGCTCTGGGCGCTAATCCCAGCATTTAGGAGGCTGAAGGAGGATTATTGTGAGTTCAATGCCAGTTCGAGCTATATGCAATCCCCCTCTCTCACACACACTAGTGTGGAAACAAAAGCAAACAAGGATTTACCTGCTAAGCACTAGTGTTGAACATTGTGAGCAATGCTGTAGCCTGTGGTTAAAACAAGGAAAAGGAAGTAGAACTAGAACGCAATACATAGCAAGCTATCAGAATTCAAAGATTACAATTATAGTCATCGTAACCCCAAATGATCTGATAGAGGAAGTATTAGAATTAATAAGACAATTTAATACAGTCTTTGGATATAAAAATCTCAATATCCCCAAATCCAGTGTATTTCTTCAAATCAGAAACCAACAGAAAATGAAATTTATACAAGTATCTGAGAATAAATCTAATAAAAGGCATGCAAGGCTTCTAGAGAATAAAAATTATTACATCTTATTTTGAGACATGAAGGAAATATAAAAAGGAGAAGATAAGTCACAGAAACTATGAGCAATAAACTGTTTGAATCAGAGCAGCTGTGGTCATGAGATGTGGCTTAGGAACATCACCTTGTAGAGGGAGCAGGGAACTCAGGAGCCTAAAGAGGTACCGCCCTTTCCCTAGGATACTACCATAGTTAGGGTTTCTATTGCTGTGATGAAGCACCATGACCAAAAGCAAACTGGGGAGGAAAGAACATATTTGACTTATACTTCCAAATTATTGTCCATCACTAAAGGAAGTTAGGACAATAACTCAAACAGGGCAGGAACCTGGAGGCAGGCCATGGAGGGGTTCTGCTTGCTGACTTGCTCCCCATGGCTTGCTCAGCCTGCTTTCTTATAATACCCAGGACTACCAGCCCAGGGATGGCACCACCCACCATGGGCTGGGTCCACCCCCATTGATCACTAATTAAGTAAATGCCCTACAGCTGGATCTTATGGCGGCATTCTCTCAGTTGAGGGGCCCACCTTTCAGATGACTCTAACTTGCATCAAATGGACATCAAACAAGCCAGCACAGATACATAAGCAGTAAACATCATAAATTTCCAGTGGGGACATCATAGTGGTGAGGCTGACTTTGAATAATCTAAGATCCTATAAGTAATTCCAATAAACTTTGTTGGATATTCAAACTGGACTTAAATGAAATTCTTTCTTTGATCTGTCTGTGTCCTCTTTATGTGGGATGACTGGAAATTAGAAAACTTCCCAGGAAAAGTTGTTCAAGAGATGATGGTTCTCACCAAATTTATTTCCAAATCAAGGCATTGTGAAAATCAGTAGGGTTAAAAAAAAAAGCTGCACTTTTTTGTAGTGCTTGGGATCGCTCTTTGGAACCTTACACTGAGGTACACACCTAGCCCAGAAACTACATTTTACTACATATCTGCATTATGTTAGTGACATTTGAATGTCCACTTTAAAATACTTGAAGGTTACAAGGTTGCTATGTTCAAACACATAAATGGCGCAGTCACAATTTTAAACTCTGGACCTAGAAAGACGACTCAGTTGGTAAAGTGCAAGGACCTGGTGTTTATCTCCTACTCAAAAAGCCAAGTGTGGTCACATACACCCATAATCCTAGTGCTGGGGAGGTAAGGCTTCTGGATCTGGGCTGTGCTAACTAGCTAATGCAGCCCACTCACTGAGCACCAGGTTCAGTGTGAGACCCTATCTTAAAAAGTAAAACCGAAAGTGATGCAGGAAGACACCTGACGCCAACCTCTGGCCTCTGCATGCACATGCAGGAAGGCCTGCACTCACATTTGCACACATATACACAAAATTGGAACTTTTACCACACGACTGTAAGCCCCTGAAGAGTGGGGTGGTGCAAGAAACACAAGAAAGTGTTGGATAATTCTATCTTACCTCGTTTGAAATGTATACTTCTATGTTTCTTTTTTATCCTCTATATTTCAATCCACACATGTTACCATTGTCAATGGTTATATATATATATATATATATATATATATATATGTAAAAGAAGATTAGATTATAAATTGTATTGGAATATCTGTTAGTATCTTAGAGTAAAGTGGATTGAAACTCATACTTCATCCATGATGTCAGATGGGTAAATTAGTATAAAAATTAATTTAAGAGGAAAAGTATTACCTTTTTAGGTATCTGAAATTATCCTAAACTTTGTAAGTGTTGAAGTGATAAAAATCATGCTTATGACCAAAATAGCTGAATACCTAAAATTAAACATGTGTATAGAAGAAATGACATAACACAAAAAACATTTTTCAAAAAAAAAACCCGGAAAATTGAATTACTATTTTAAATTAACTGAAAATATTTATAATGCCCCAATAAAGAAGAATAAGCTTAATAATTGAGGTTTGTAAAAATCCACTTACAGCAAAGTTATTTTACTGGAAGACCTGTTTTCACCAGTCACTTCCTTGACAAAATACCTTCTAAAAGGAAATTGTAGGTGCTTCTCCTGTGAGGACCAAGGGGCTAATAAAGTAACTCCTAATGTATTAAGGTTTCTGTTGTATGTACTATTTGGATCCCAGACCCACTTAAACACAAACTTCCAACCTGAAAGAGAGCATTTCTAGAAAATATAATAATTAAAGAAAATGATGTCTCTCAATTATGTACTTTTCTAGTTTTTTTTTCCCCTCAGATTATGACAGCCTCAACATGCCCAGTGGAAACAGGCCCTGAACTCTTCTCAGAGGAGAAGACCAAGACTCACGAGTGCACATGAGATCCTTGTGTCCTAGAGACTAATGAAGAAAGCATGAAGCACCCAACTTGGTCTCCCAAGAAACAATCAACAGTAATGGGGCACTAGGAGCTCTCCAGGGTTCTGAAACACAGAGCATTTTGGAAGCTTCCTGTTACCAGTAAGTCTCACCTCATGTATGCACACCTCAGCCAGAATTCTAGCATTAGTTCTTTCAAACAACAACAACAAAACAACAAACAAAGAAAAACCTAGCTGTATAACAGTGACCAAACCATTTGAATTCCCTACATTAACTCTAATCCCTTTAAACAACACATTTTTTTCTTCACACAACTATCCAATATATATTCTTAGCTGGCTCTCTTTTCTGGGAAGTCACCTTTCTAGGCCTGACTCAGGCCTCGGACTTCCTCCGTCTTGTATCTTTGTTGTTGCCTTATCCATAGATTAATCTTCATTTCGCTGGTTCATGAAGAAGGAGAATGGGGATGTATACATAATGACGGTTTAATGAATCAGTCCCTTCTGTCATACATTCCATGTCTACTCACATTCTCTGGGACAGGATTTGTATCATTTTTAGGGACCCTGGGAAATGTCAGTTTCCTCTAGGCAAAATGGAAAAGAGACAGTGTCCACAGCACTTTCCAGGTTCTTGTTTCTTCAACTAGAAAAATGATACAAATAACACCTGCCCTTCCTGTCCTCAGAGGTTTTGTGAAGATGAAAGGAGGCCATCTGTGGGGCTGCGCCCTGAGATTGCAGAACAGCAGATACGTGAAGGGAATCATTTGTGCTTGACCTTTGAGTGCAAAATGTGGTAGTGAATAAAGGTTGTTCAGTCTTTGATGCTAGTTCTTCTCCTTCCTCCCAGAGCAAGTACATTTCTTGTGGTCATTCAAAATAATTTTTATTTCAGGCAAAAATAGAGATATTAAAGTGGGTGAAATGGCTCAGTAGATATAAATGCACTTTCAGCTAAGCCAGAGGATCTGAGTTCCATCCCCTGGCCCTGTGGCACTTATTCTCTATTCTCTCTCTCTCTCTCTGAATAAATAAATGTATTTTATAATAAAATAGCAATTTTAATTGACCTTTGACATTTCATAATTTGAACACTTTGATGAAAGGAGAATACATTTTTAACGCTTGAGCTTAATTTTTTGCATATTCTTTAGGAGGCAATAAAATGTACTGTAAGTCTGAAAATAAATGGTAAAGTCTATTATCTTTGCCATCCTTCCCTGGAATGCTTACTGGAAGCAGGATATTTGTTATGATTGTTGAGTATAACATCTAGTTATTCGCATGCAAACATGCACACCCACACACTGCTCCTTTTTCATTTTTCTGAAGCTTTTACCCTCGGCAGCCAGAAACTGCCATTTCCAATAAGTCTTGAAGCAAGAAATTTTTTTTAAAAAAAGCCTCCTCCACATTTTCGTTCTCAGGTTTGCCATGAATCAGGGGAGATGATGGAATTGCATTATGCCAACATACCCAGCAACACGCCAACGATTTCTGAACACTGATCACTCTTTAGTTTCATTATGTTTTGTCCTGAAGGTAACATCAGCCATTTGGGAAGGACTGTTATTTAAGCAAACATCATTCAGCCAATGACTGAGGCACTGGATCGTGCTGAACTAGGAGATTTCTTCCAGGGATAAAAAGAAACAATAAGAAATCACAATAGCAAGGGACAAACTTGGAGACTCAGCTTAGCTTTTCTGAAAGGAGAAAAAGGAAGACATTTGTTTGAAACCCTAGGGCCTTAGGGCAGCTCAGCGAAGCCCTCCAAGCCTTAGGAATAATGTTCAATTTATCTTCAACCAGACTGAATGACGGCTTAAAAATTCAAAGGAAAGATTACACATATTGAGTTATTTTCAATATGTATAAAATAACTGAATGTGAATGTGACCAAAAGGAAATTAGACAGCACATAATCACATTTTCTGGTGTGCTGTGGTAATAACCAGAAGATTCAGAGCCTTGGGTTTTGTGGAAGGTAATAGGAGGTAGGATGCAAAAATAAAGCAGGGAAGAAAACATGAATTGCTATAAAATGAAAGCAGAGCCCAATCAAACAAAAGCTTTGCCTCACATCTGGGTGTTCTGGCTACCTATCTCTTATAAGGACAAAAGTGGGTTGTGAAATTATTCCAAAGTAGATCTCATTCAGCTTGAAAATCTTTGAAAGAATTTGGAACAATTTCTTGCTTTCTCTAATGCCTCAATGGTTCCCTTTTTCTGGCTCTCTTCAGGCTATATTTCTATTTGAATTTCATCCTGGCCTATGGATCTCCTGAATCCATGCATATTGGCATCAACACTGTGATTGTAGGAGTCCCACACATTGGTGCATATCTTCTCATTTTGATGATTAGGCCATGTTAAAAGTGAAGAGGAATCAGGTTACTTTCTAGAAAAGCAGTGTTCACAGGTGGTTTGTGATACACTTGGGGTCACATATGAGCTACCCTGCATATCAGATATTTACATTACAATTCATAAGTAGAGGAATCACAGTTATGAAGTAACAACGAAAATAATTCTACGGTTGGGGATCACCACAACATGAGGAACTGTATTAAAGGGTCACAGTGTAAGGAAGGTTGAGAGGCCCTGGTGCAGAAGAACCTGTATATTAGAATATTGTACTTGGCATGAATTTCCCCTTTTACAAGATAATACACTTAGATCTCCCGAGATCGTGTGAGTGAAGACACATGGCAGGACTCTGAGAGGGTGTAATGGATAACTGGCAGAACTGGGATTCAGAAGACCAGGAATCCTGCCACCTATTTAATCCTTCATTGAATCTGAGGCCTTGGTAAATGACTGCATTCTCTGAACCTCAGTGTATCCATTAGCAAAATAACAGTGCTGATGACATGTCCAAGAGAAGGAGAGTGGTTTGGTTGGTGAGTGTGAGCATGCCGGAGGAGGAATGCCAGACTTCAAGCCCCAGCCCTTCTACTAGCCATAGCAACTCTTTTTGTGCCCTTTGCTTTGTCTCTCTTCTGATTTCACACCCACTGCGAATGTCCCTTCAGTACACAGTTTCATTCCTTTGGCTCTACCCCTAGCAGTGGGATTGCTCAGTCATATTTAGCTCTATGTTTCGTTTTGTTTCTGAGGAACATTCATGCTATTTTTCAGAATGGTTGAATTAACTTACCATCCCCCAACAATGTGCAAAGGGCTCAACTTTTCTTCACCTATTCATCAGCACTGATGACCATCAATCTTTTTAATAATAATAGTCATTCTTATTACAGCAAGATGATATCTCATTGTAGTTTTAATTGGCATTAATCATTAGTGATGTTGGACATTTTGGTGACATTCCATGTCTTCCTTTGAGAAATGGAAATACTTATTTAGAACATTTGCCTTCATCTATCTATCTATTTGCATTTTAATTTAGAGTCATGGGCTTCCTTTGTAGCCCAGACTGGCCTTGAACTTAGTATGTACTCTAGCTTGTTCTCTAATTCAATGTACAGACCAGACTGGCCTTGAACTCATGGAGATCCCTTACTTCAGTTTCCCAAGTGCTGGGACTTCAGATATGCCCACTACACCAAGCTGTCAAATTTTAAGATTGGAATATTTGTATTTTGCTATTGAAGGATTTTTTTTTGGTTCATTATGTGCTCTGATTAGCAATTCCTTGTCATATGTATAGTTTGTAAAAATTTCTCTTCATTAGGAAGGTTGTCTCTTCACTTTGCTCATTGTTTTCTGTATAGAAAGTTATATTTGTTGATTTCGAATTCTCATCGAAGAATTACATATTTATTCTAGTCTTCATTATATGGCTTACTGTTTGTGCTTTCAAAACCAACATAGGCGTCTAGTTTAGTATAGCCTTGACTCTTATAGTTAGTACCACAAAGTCACCACGAGATGGCGCTGTAACTGCAGTTTTGCAGTATGCCTCTAGTTGATGTGGTACTGCTATTTTACCACAAGAGGGCGCTCTGCACCCAAAGTTTGATGTAAATCAGCAGATGGTGTGGATTTTTGTTGTTGCTGCTGCTGCTGTTGCGGCTGTTATTTTGGAGAGGCTTGAGGAATACTTAAAAAAGACAGTTCACCATCCCCAGTGTTTCCACTAACCTTTTCTGAAATATTCTGTAGATGTCAGTTATACCCTTTGACTGGTGTTGCTGCTTGGTTCAACCAAGTCTTTTGTGTGTGTGTGGGGGGGGGTGTCTACTGGATAGGTGCATTGCTGACAGGTATCGAAATCAAGAACTATAATGGTACATGGTCTATTTTGTCTTGCATTTCTGTCATTATGTCATGAAATAAGCTCCTGGCTTTCCTAAAAATAAGAGTGCTTAGAGAGAAACCTTTCAACAAGCGAAACAAACAAAAAACACACCTAGTCAATGGTCAAAGAAAGAACCATATTTGTTCCCCAAACAAGGCTGAACAGGCAAATTTTCAGGTCTTGGAACATGAACCCATGACACAGCGGGAGAAATGTCCAGGAAATAAGGGAGGAAACAGCAGGAAGGGAATGGAAGGTTGATTGCAAGGTGATACTATAGGCAGCTTGGATTCAGTTTTCCCAGGGCACTCTGGGAATCGTTGTAAAACGTGCCTCAGATCATGAAGGCCTGGGCCATGGAGCCACAACAGTGATTCATCAAACCTTATTCAGCGTTATGTGACGACTGCCTCGAGGCCATTAGTTGCCTAGAATGTCCAGCTTTACCCCAACCTGAAGCAAATATTCGCCAGCAGGCAAGATGCAAAGCCGCAGGTGTTTGATGCAAGCAGCCTCCCAAGCAGAGAGGGAGGAGGAGGTGTGGGTGGGGCGAGCCGCATCTGTTGACAGAAGGACTCTGGGTTTAAAGTGAGGTGGCCTGCGCAGGACTAGTCATACCATGAAGACTTCCCAGAGACAAGCTTCCCGAGCAGGAACAGTGTTGGGAAAATGCATTGAGTTCCATGGGACTTGCACACAGGAGTAGTAGGAGAGAGTTTTGTATGTGGTGTCTCATCAGCCACTTGTCAGTGAGCGTCCACTCGGGAGGGGCCTGTGTATATCAAAGGCTCCGGTTTAGACTCCACTGTGCACAAAACAGTGCAGGAAGGCTTTAGGGCACGAAGCCTTTGCCTTTCAGAAAGAATATTCTAGCTGTGGGACCCTAATGATTAGTGCCCCGTGCTGTCACCATGAGCTTCAGCCGTGGTAATTTGCTCCCATCCGTTTTCCCCTTTTTCTAACACTATCAAAACTCTTGTCCTTGTGCCCTCACTAAGATTTTAGCAGAACCTATGGGTGCCTCTTCTTTGGGGACCTTGGTTTTAGCTCCCTATGGTCTCTCCTCCAGGATTTGAGGTTCTGACAACCATGGGAGCTTCCTTTATAGCTGACTTCCTCCAAAGTCACTGTGTCTGTGACACTGTCTCTGTGTACTTTTTAAATTTTTATTTTTTAAAAAAAAACATTTTTTTCTCATTTTACATACCAACCCCTGTTCCCTTTCCTTCTCCTCTGCTCTCCTCACTTCCCATCCACTCCTCAGAGAGGGTAAGACTTCCCATAGGGAGTCAACAAAGTCTGGCACATCACTTTGAGGCAGAACCAATCTCCACTAGATCTAGGTTGAGCAAGGCATCCCTTCAAAGAGAATGGGTTCCAAAATTTAAAACTCCCAATACTTGCTTTCCCTCTGCTAAGATAATCACTGTGGGTCGTCTTTCTGCCTGGATCCCTACTGAGAAGGATCTGAGGACAGGACTTCGATTAGAGCCATGAAGCATGCTACACACCTGCCCATTGCCTCCCCAAAGCGTTTCCCAGCTGGGCTGTAGGGATGGACAACGCAGGCAGCTGGGCTTTACTAGCCCTGGGGATTTGGGGGAAATGCTCAGTGGGGACATGGGCACCTGAGGAAGTGAACAGGACAACTACAGCAGCAGCAACCATAAAAAAAACATATGTTTTGGGGGCTGGAGAGATGGCTCAGCACTTCAGGCTGCTCTTCATGGGGACCCAGGTTCAAATCCCCATACCCACATGGTGGCTCACAACCATCTGTAACTCTAGTCACAGGGAATCTGACATTCCCTTCTTGCCTCCTTGGGCAACAGGCATGAACATGGCATAGACATACATAAAATAAAAATGGAAAAAGCTTCTGATTGTGTATTTACTGTGCATCTAGCATTCACTTTTTCAAGAACTTTGCACACAGTTGACCTTCCCAATCAACCTAGGTACACATTTCCATTTGATGGGCGAGGACACTGAGGTACCAAGAGGCTAAGGCACATGCCTGATGCTGAAGATGTGGTTAAAGGACAGAGTTAAGGGCAGAGTTAATAGTAGAACCCGGCAGTCGATGTGTTCCCATCATAATAAAGATGATGCTTTGTGTTCCAATGCCTCTGTGACAGTGTGGAGCTTGGCTATGAGGTTTCTGAGAAGTCATCTTTAGTCTGTGAGCATGCTGCTGGAGAGGAAGGCCTGCAGGGAAGGCATGGCTGGGGTGGTTGGACCCTCACTGTACAGAGGCATGGATGGAAATGATACGGAGGAGCTGAGGGCTTATCACTTTCTGAAAGCTTAATTAGGTCATTGGTAAGGACAGAATATTTTTTAAAATCCTATCAGCTAAGGACCTGTGGGATTTAATTCCCTCATTCCTGCTTTTGAGTCTTCGACTAAATGAAGCCTTTTCCTAGTTACAAAAATGATGTTGAAAAATGATTGATTGTCTTAATGAGGAGAGATAACAGCTGCCTGAAAAGCAGATGTAAGTTTTATAATCATTTCCTCTTCATCGGTTTTCTCCCTAATGACCCTGCCACTGATGATAGTATTTAAGGAGGAAAGTGTTTGCTGGACAGAGGTCTGCAATGATCAGGGAGTTTGCCCGAAAGGGAAATGGGAAATGCTTCCTTCGAAGCTCTCACAATCAGCTGCCCTTTTCTTGAGAACTGGATGTGAATCCAGGACCTTACACATGCTAGCGAAGTGCCCTACCACTGAGTCCTTTTTGTATTTTTCACATTTGAGCTAGGGTCTCACTAAGTTGCTAAGACTGATTCTGTAGCCCAAGCAGTCCTGGACGCTTGTCATCTTCCTGCTGCAACTTCCTTAGTAGCTGGGAGTGTTGATCTATACCACCAGGCCTAGCTCTGCATTTCTAACAAATCAAAGAGTATTCACCAGTAAGAAGGCGACAGAACCAATTTGTGCAGTCTCAGTCCCCAGGACCTAGAATCAGTACTGCCACCAAACCCACCCATGGCTACATGTGTATGATCATGTGCCTGCACACAGAGTCCAGGGGACAAGATGAAGGGTTTTACTCTCTATTATTCTCTGCCTTCTTCTTTGGAGGCAAAGTCTCTTGCTGGATCTGTATTCATTTCTTTTACTTTTGTGCAAGTGGGAAAAAACAGGTTTGGTTTCAGATGCTAGACAACCTATATTAAAATGGCCTTAATAGAATTGGAAGGATATTTCCCCAAAGAAAAGCAGAAGGAGTCCAACAGTAGGCCAGTACTCTCCTGTGCTTTATCAATCTTGAGGTTTTTTCAACTCATCCTGCAGAAGAGAGTTGTTGCTGCAGAAAGCATTGCTGCAAATCCAAGGCTCGTATCCATGTCCTTTCCAACAACCCAGGGACATAGGAAACAACGATAAATGGTGATTCTAGATTGCTTGAAGTTTTATTTATCATTAACAAATTATAATTCTTCAAAATTTGGGGGCGGAGCATGAAGTTTTGATGCATATATACATTTTACAATAAACAAATCAAACTATTTAACAAATCAGTTATCTCCTAGACTTAACCATTGCTTTGTAGTAAGAACATAGAAAATAGAGGAATTATTCCAGCTAGTTCAAAATACATAATAATACCAAATCATTAACTCTAGCCCACTGGGCATCCCTCTCATCCAAATGAAACTTTGTACCGATGGGCCAATCCTTTCCCTCTTGACCTCTGGAAATCATCGTTCTACTTTCTACTTCTATTAATGCGACTCATTAAGATTTCATGTGTAATTGAGATCTTGTGGTATTTGTTTTACTGTGTTTGGCTTTTTTAAAACAGCATAATATGCTCCAGGCTCATATATTGTGTTGATGCAAATGGCAGTATTTCCAGTTTTATAAAGAATTGATAGTTTTTCATATATCTACATAGAAATATATACTTATATATACTCTACAATTTAAAAATCCATCCATCTGTTGATGGGCATTTCTGTTTGTATAATTTGGCTGCATGTAAATAGTGCTCTACATATGAGAGTTCATATGTTTCTGACATAGGTTTTTTTTGCTTTGTTTTGGTTTTTTTTTCAATACAGGTTTTCTCTGTGGCTTTGGAGCCTGTCCTGGAACTAGCTCTTGTAGACCAGGCTGGCTTAGAACTCACAAATATCTGCCTGCCTCTGCCTCCCGAGTGCTGGGATTAAAGGCGTGCACCACCACCGCCCAGCTATGACATAGTTATTTTAAATTTTTAAAATATATACCTAGAAGAAAGACTATTGGATCATATGATAGTTCTATTTTTCAATTTAGAGTGTATTTGTGGGGGGGTGTTTACACAGATGCCGATGGAACCTAGATATAAGTGTATCCTTTGGAGCTGGAGTTACAAGTGTTTGTGAGCCACCAATGTGCTTGCTGAGATTTGAACTCTGGTCCTTACCTTATACCATTTTAAGAAGCATCCATGTGTTGTTTTCTATGATGGAAATACCAATTTACATTTCCATCAAAACTGTACATGAGTCCATTGCTCTCCACATGTCACCAATGCTTGTTCTCATTCAGCCTTTTCTTAGCAGCCAATCAAGCAATTGATAAGTGGTAATTTGTTGTGATGTTAACTTGCATTTCTTCCATTAGGCTGTTGAACAGTTTTTCATATATGTCTCTTGCTCTTTTATATGTCTTCTTTTGAGAAATTTCTATTCAGATCCTTTGTCCATTTTAAGAAAAAGTTGTTTTCTTTCTTTTTAATTTAAATCATTCATTCATTTTGTTTTTATACACAGAATATCTCTGTATAACTGTCCTGGAACTCAATTTGTAGGCCAGGCTAGCCTGGAAATCACACAGATCACCTGCCTCTGCCTCCTACATGCTGGGATTAATGCCTCGCACCACCATTGCCTGGTTTGTTTTCTTGTTATTGAGTGGTTTGGGGTGTTATCTTCCCATCCAAGTTATGATATCTAAATACTTTCTCCTGGTCTCTGAATTTTTCTCTTTATTCTGATGATTGTTCCTTTGTTGCGCAGAGATATTTTTGATTTATTATAATCCCATTCACTTCTTTTC
Organism: Dicrostonyx torquatus; assembly: GCA_028555095.1. Classification (NCBI taxonomy): domain Eukaryota; kingdom Metazoa; phylum Chordata; class Mammalia; order Rodentia; family Cricetidae; genus Dicrostonyx; species Dicrostonyx torquatus. Next base: position 2,524,723 of record JAQHUG010000278.1, on the reverse strand, counting down.
CTCTGTATTTTAGTGATCTTACCCAAGAAATCATTATTCACACCAGTGTCAGGAAGATTACCATATTTTGTTTTCTTCTAGTGGTTTTTATAGTTTCAGACATCATGTTTAAGTCATTAATAATATTCTTTAAGCTACTCTTGTATTAAGGCTGAGACAAAGGTCCACTGTCATTCATCCACTGTGAGTGAGTATGTTTTTCCCCCAACTCCATCTCTTGACGGAATTGTTCTCTCCCTGTGTGTTCTTGGCACTTGTGCAGAAAACCAGTGAAATATGGCAGCTGTTGTTAAAGCTCTTTGAAAGTACCATCCTTTGCCTTACAGGACAATGAGGTCACACAGAAAATCCTGAACGAATCCTGGAGGCTAGAATAAAATGCCATTTCTCTGACTTTGAGCAGATCTGGCCTGTGTCAACAGTAGGATACTGTGCTAGTTTAGTGTGTGAATTCTAAAGTTAGGTTATAAAAGAGACTGCAGTTTGTGCTTCAGATAGATTCTTCTCGGGACACCAGCTGCCATAATATGAGGCCATTTCTAGACACTTGTGCTGTGTCTCACATAGGCACTCAAGTCTGTAGACAATAGTCCCCACCAGCTACATATGCTAGTTATCTTGGAAATGAATCCTGGTCCAATACTAGGCAATCCTTCAGGTGACTGAATCCTTAGCCAGCCTCATAACTACCATTTCCTGAGACACTTTGACCTAAAACCCAGGTAAACTTCAGAAAACCCTAAGAAATAGAAACGGTTATTTTTTTATAACTATTACCTTGGGAACAATTTGCTATGGTGCATCATACAAACAGAGCAGGGATCCTCAATGCACACTGCATGAAGTCCTTGTTTTCCTTTCTTATTCAGGAAGCATCCTCCCCTCGTCTTTTCTTTCTGAATGAAGTGGAGAGTAAATGATTTTCAAAGACTCCCCTATTTCTCTTTCTGTTACTTTCCCTGTGGCACTGAATGCACAGCTACCAATGAAGTGTTTTTTTGGTGTCTTACTGATTTCTTCAAAACATTCCAACTTCCAAGTTGTGCCACAGACAGGACTGATAATGGGAGACAATGGGTTGAGAAGTGGCCTAGAGCCATCTGGATATCTGAGTCAGTCCTTAATGCATAGAGACTCTCCAAAGTCTACAAATAATCAAGGCAGAATTTCCCGTTAGCAGCAATGTAGTCAAATTGCAAATGACTAGACTATTCCATTTACTTTTTTCTTGATTATAAACATAAACCCTTTTTATTATAGAAAACATGGGGCAAACGCTGAGAAGAATAAAAGAGAAACTAGAAGTGGCCCATAATTTTGGTACAGAGGCTGCTATTAACATTTCTTCATTGCTTTCCTCCATACGCTCACTGTAAAATTAGGATATGAAGTAGGCACTTTTATATCTTTCTTTCCCTGTTATGTTCTGAGCATTTTCTCATATGGACATATTTTCCTTGAAAATAGATTCTTTCCAGGATGTTTATGGCTTTATTAAATAAATGTGCTCCCACTTAAGCCATCTCTCTGGGCTATTCCCAGTAGAGGGCTGCTGCAGACAGAAGTGGGAGGACAATCCAGGTGCATTCATCATTACATAAGCTCTGGCATTATGGCTCAAAATAGTTCTTAGAATAGTCAGGAGAAGGTTATAATTATTTTCAAAGATCATTGATCCATATTGTCAAACCACTTGTTAGGAAACCTCACCAATGTTAAATGCTTGAAGAATACACTGAAGCATTTTTACATCATTAAAGCTGGTAGAACCGAGTGTAAATATTATTATCAAACTGAAATGTAAAATTAAATATCTTGTGTTAACTTGCATCTCTGTATTAAATGGAAGTTAAGCATCCTATCACAGGTTTATCAACTATTTTCACTTCTACTGCACAGCTGTCTACTTATTAACTATTTTCCCATTGGGGATATATATTTTTTCTTGTCATTTAAAAATGGCATATTGGTGTTTTGTCTGTATGGATGGCTGTCGAGTCCATGTGTAGTTAGTACCCACCGAGGCCAGAAGAGGATGCTGGAATCTTTGGGAGCAGAGTTATAGACAGCTGTGAGTCACTGTGTGGTTACTGAGAACAGGAAACCAGTCCACAGGAAGAGCAGCCAGAACTATTAACCACTGAGCCATCTCGTCCGCTCATCTTGTGGTTGTCTTAAGAAATGTATGAATCTCAGAATAGTCTCAAACTTGCAATCTTTCTGCTTTAGCCTTTAAGCACTTGGGCTATGGACATGTACCATCATGTCATATCCAGCTATTGGTACTAAATAGTTGTAAAGAAATTTATTTGGCAAGTATGCAGATGGGTAACAGTAAACAATCTTTTGTTGAAAGCTGGGCATAATGTAGTAGCTAAAAGAAACTGAGATCTCTAGCATGAAGCCTTCTGTGACTAAAAGTTTGGCTGTATTTGCCATTTCTGCAGCCTCCGATGTTAAAGGTTTCAATACTCTCTCATGTGCCTGTTTTGGTTTCTTCTGTGTCTTTGGCTTTCTTTAGAGATGCAGCTCTTTCCGTTGTGCTGCTGTGCTCCCCACTGTACAGGGCCTAGGGATGGGGAGACAAGGGCTCAGGAGAGGGACTGCTTTCTGCATCCTGTGATCCTGGCTCAGTTTTTCAATGAGTTGTGTAGCTGTGACACCACACATGCTTCTTAGAAGCTCCTTAGGGGAGACAAAGGGACAAGCTGGCTGGACTTGGCTACTTCCCTTTCCCAGGTCACTTGGACTCTCATAAATAGTTTTCCTTGAGGGATATTCCTGAAAAAAAAATAGAAAATTTTGAGCATGTTTCAAAATGGCTACCATCCTACTCACAGAATCAAGAGGGAGCGCTTTTACCCCTCAATCTAAACTGATAACTTGCTGGAGATTCTGAAGGTAAAACTAACAGAAGTAAGGGGTCCTAAACAGCAAGTTTCTTATTTTTAACTCTTAGGATTGTCCAAATGAAGCCTTCAGAAATCCATTGACTAAAGCTTAGGCTGTCTTGCTACTAATTGCTTCTGATGGCAAGCTGTCATTTTTTTTTTGATTTTTTTGAGACAGGGTTTCTCTGCAGCTTTGGAGTCAGTCCTGGAACTAGCTCTTGTAGACCAGGCTGGTCTCGAACTCACAGAGATCTGCCTGTCTCTGCCTCCCGAGTGCTGGGATTAAAGGCGTGCGCCACCACCGCCCGGCTGCAAGCTGTCATTCTTTATCTCTGCCTGTCTCTCCAAATTCAGAGACAGTGGTTTGCCTCCTCTGATAGATCCTCTGAAGTGTATTTTGGTTTTCAAATGGTTCAGTTTATTCTATTTTGTGAGCTACTTACATGCTGGCCCAGAGACAGAGTCTGTTTCCTTCTACTTAGGATCATAAAAAAAAAGTTTCCAGACATTGCTTCATGCCTGCAAAAGAGGAGACAAATCACATTCAGTTGTGGATTGCTGCTATTGTACTACTTAAAGTGCTATCTGTAATGCCATTGGACACTGTATTATCACATATTTGCTAGGAATAGGCTAAAGCAAATGAGGGTCCCAGGTTGTGCTAGAGGAGAAACTGCTTTCCGCTGCTGCTTGACATAGAGGCTGTGGCAGTTTTGTCAGATGTTTGTCAAATCCATTCCCTTTCCCTTGGCATTCAGACAACAGTACTTTCAGCATCTTGGCATCTAGGTAGAGCCATGTGATCTGTTCAGGCTTGCTGAAGATGGGTCAGGCTCCTAAACCACCTCCTGTGACCATCATATTCTCTTGTAATTATCTGACAGCCAAATTGAGAAAATCCAGAGAATGATCATTGTTCTAGTGAAGATTACTATTGCTGTGCTGAGACACCATAACCGAACTTGGGGAGGAAAGAGTTTATTTCACTCTTAGTTCCATATAACAGTTCATCAACAAACACAGTAAGGTCAGGAGCTGATGCAGAGGCCATGGACTGGTGCCATTTACTGGCTCGCTTCCCATGGCTTGCTCAGCCTGCTTTCTTATAGAACCTAGGACCACTAACCCTAGCACCACCCATAATGGGCTGCTTCCCCATCAATCACTAATGAAGAAAATGCCCTACACCTGGGTGTTATGGAGACATTTTCAATTGAGATCTGCCTCTTTCAGATAACTCTACTCGGACAAGCTGACATTAAACTAGCCAGCACAGCCATAAGTTGTACAGAACCTGGATTCTGGAGTCACTGCTTGAAGAAAAGCCACTTGAGAGTTCCTCTGAACTAGATGCCCACATTGAATTTTGCTAGAATTTAGAATTCATTTATCACTGCCACATATTCTAGCTTACCCTTACTCATTCAGGAATTCAGAGCATTTGATATCCAGGAGAAGAATGACTCCAGAAGTTTAGATGACTTGAGGGAGCATCGGGGATGCATTCGTGTTTGCACATATGAAAGAACAAAATACAGGCATTGCTATTAACATCATGCATTATAAACAATTAAAATATCAAAAAAGCTAACAAAATGATTGTGTTTTTTAAGAGCACTGTGATGGTTTGAATAAGAATATCCACCATAGAATCATGTATATGAATGCTTAGTTACCAGGGAATGGCATTATTTGAAAGGTTTAAGAGGATTAGGACATGTGGTTTTGTTGGAATAGGTATGGCCTGTGTGTGTCACTGGGAGTAGGCTTTGAGGTTTCAAAAGTCCAAGGCAGACCCAGTCTCTCTCTCTCTCTCTCTCTCTCTCTCTCTCTCTCTCTCTCTCTCTCTCTCTCTCTCTCTGTCTCTCTCTCTGTCTCTCTCTGTCTCTCTCTGTGTCTCTCTCTCTCTCTCTCCCCACCACCATGCCACGTGTAGATCAGGATATAGTTCTCAGCTAATGCTCCAACACCATTTATCCTGTCATGTTCCTTGCCTGATGCTAATGTAATTGTAAGCAGGCCCCAACTAGATGCTTTCTTTTGTAAGAGTTGCCTTTGGTCATGGTGTTTGTATTTTTCTCACAATAACAGAACAGTGACTAAGATAAGCACTCGGTCATAGAGTTTCTTTGAACTAGATCCCTAAGACTTCAGACTCTCCAATAATCTGGTTCTGGTTAAATTGACCAGGATATTCCTTTCTAAGGCATGAACCAGAAAAACTTTTCCATCTTGGTTGCTTTCCATAGACTTGACAAATGAGATTAAGAGACCACTCAGCCATATGCAGATGATAAACTAACTCTACCCAATGGCAGATGTCAGGTGGAGGCCAAATATACAGATGCTTAATCCTTCCCATTAATTAAAATTCGTAGGAATGTGAAGGGTTGGAGAACACTGGATTATATTAACCCATGGAATTTCTAATACCACTGAAGACAATTTAAAGTTTTTGCCTTTAAAAATTCTAACAGCACCACTCTATTTACACGTTTTATGTGGGAAGTGGCAGGTTTTAATTTTAGCTGTATGCCACCTTCTCAATTGTTCCCTGAATAGAGTAGAAACGTTGAGCAAGTTATACAGAAAAAAAAAAACATAATAAACCTGAGGACTGAAATGAGTTTAAAGTTCAAACAAAGTGCACTCCATAGCTGGCACATTCTATAATCCGTGCACATTTGATCAGGAAAAGTATTCAGTCTTTTATAGTGTTTTTGACTGCCTGGATAGACTCACAGGAAGGAAAATTCATTCTCAACGGGGGAAAAATAAGTAGACTTGTGATATGCAAAGAGATAGCTTTAAGGTTTTAAGAATCCTTTTCCATCTGATATAAAATTCTTTATTTAAAAAGGATTGGTTTTATGCTTTAGCTTTTCTTGATTTTGTACTCTGGAGGAGAACACACTGTTTATTTGAGTCTTGTGAAGGAATGAAGGTTAAATGGCAAAATGGCATATGCATTTAAATGTTTAACCACAGGAGAGATGGAAAGCAAGGATATCCTTTTCCCTTTTTATCAGCCAAATTCCTCTTTGTGCAGCTTTGTAAACTGAGGACCTTGACTTTAGGAGAAGGACGGTATGTCTGTATGTCTATTCTAATAGCCCAGGTTGGTTATCAACTCATGATACTCTTTCTGCCTCAGCCTCCTGATGGCTGAAATTCCAGGTATATAACATGATGTCTGGGTTTCCAGTCCAGTTGGTCCTGTCCTGTCCTCTGTTCTTTTTATATCTCATCTTTTCTCCCTCCCTCCCCTCCCCTTCTTTCCCCTCCCCTCCTCTCCCTTCCCCTCCCCTCTCCTCT
>JAQHUG010000278.1:2494368-2518398 GCA_028555095.1 Dicrostonyx torquatus | reverse complement strand
CGCCCTCCCCCTGCTTCCTTGAGATGGGGCAGGATACCCTGCCCTGTGGAAAGCCCAAGGCCCTCCCCTCAGAGATGGCTTTCTTTAGGGAATATTACAGACATTTGCCTTCTTATTCTATTAGACTTGTTGTCCTTTCCCAGTAGACCCTGCATCACAACAGGATGGGCTACAGCAAGAAGTTGCCCTCAATACCTGATATTTTGATTTTTGTTCAGCTCACAATCTGATGCAGGTCTGTGAGCTCTGCTTTTCAGTTCTACTCCAAGGTTTGCTCAGATCTGAGTCATTTCTGGGTCAAATAGTGGAGAGGTAATGAGAGCAAGGTAGTCAGGGCTCTGAGAATGGCCTCTGGCTAGAGAGAGGGCTGGAAAATATAGGGATAAGAACCCATGGTTCTCTTCTCTTTCATTTCAAAATTCCTCAAGCCATAGGTTACACATTGGAAACCATTTCCTTTTTCCTTTGTGAAGGCCCTAGATATCTGCTTACATATTCCCCACCTGCTGATATCTGTGTGGAAAGAGAAAAGAACCCTAAGAACATGATTTGGCCCCTGCTGGAGAACTGTTTTCACTGGAGAGCTGATGTGGCAGGTGTGAAGAAAAATTCAGGTAAGACTTCAGTCCTTGATGGCTTTTTCATGCTTGTAAGAATTATTCTTTTCCTTCCATTTTCTTTCTCATGACTTTCTAAATCGTTTTTATTGAACTCTACGTTTTTCTCTGCTCCCCTCTTTTCCTCTCCCTTCCCTTCTACTCTTTCTCATGATCCCTACGCTTCCAATTTATTCAGACCTAGTCTTTTTCTACTTCCCATGTAGATTAGATCCATGTATGTCTCTCTTACAGTCCTCTTTGTTGTCTAGGTTCTCTGGGATTGTGATTTGTGGGCTGGTTTTCTTTTATTTATGTTTAAAAACCACTTACGAGTGAGTACATGTGATAATTGTCTTTCTGGGTCTGGGTTACCTCACTCAATATGATGTTTTCTAGATCCATCCATTTGCCTTCAAATTGCAAAATGTCGTTATTTTTTTCTGCTGTGTAGTACTCCATTGTGTAAATGTACCATATTTTCCCTATCCATTCTTCAGTTGAGGGGCATTTAAGTTGTTTCCAGGTTCTGGTTATGATATATAATGCTGCTATGAACATAGTTGAGCACATATCCTTGTGGTATGATTGCTCATGACTTTTACCAATATAAATTTTAGAGTCAGTTTGTAAAGTATGGGAATTTATAGACAGACAGGTGTAGTGGGGCATGCCTTTAACCCCAACACTCATGGGGCAGATGCAGGTGGATTTCTGTGAGTTCAAGACCAGTCTGATCTACATAGTGAGTGCCAGGACAGCCAGAGCTATATGTACTAAGACTTTGTCTCAAAAATAATCAAGACAAAAGAGCAAAAAGTGTTTTTCTAGTGGGAGTGTGTGATTGGGTCAATCCAATAGGTATACCACTATTTTTCATTACACCTGAATGTGATATTAAATAATAAAATTCACTCAATGCTTATTCTTTTATCCTGGAGCATATATGCATGTTAGGAAAGTGATTCCATTATTTGCACATGAGGTAAGTACCATGTCCCTAGGCCTGGAGAAGGAAAGATACTTGTAAACAGAGACTGTTTCTTCATTTTCCAGCTGCCCTGACCCTAATAATCACACAAACTATATTAATTACAATATTGTTTGGCCAATGGCCTACATGTATTCCTAGCTAGCTCTTATATCTTAAATTGACCCATTTCTATTATTTTATGTATCACCATAAGGCTATGGCCTAAAGGTAAGGTTCTGGCATCTTTCTCCTTCAGCAGCTACATGGCGTCTCTCTGACTTTGCTTTCTTTCTTCCTGCATTCAGTTTAGTTTTCCTTGCCGAGCAATATTCTGCCCTGCTATAGGCCAAAGTAGCTTCTTTGTTAACAATGGTAATAAAACATATTCACAGCATGCAGAGAGGAATCCCACATCAGATGCTAGAGGGATTAGCAGTAGGCTGATAGTTGAGGGGGACTGTGACTGTAGAATTCTCAGGAACATGAAGGACCAATGAGTGAAAAAAACTTTTTAACTCACCTAATCTGTCCTTGGCTCCTCTCACTCACTGCCGTGTAGGCATGGATTCTTTAAATGGCTACCTGACTGCAAGTGTGGCAAATTACTCAGCTGAGGAGAAAGTAGGCAAGGCCTGGCCACTTCCACATAGACACAAATGTGTCTATGCTATTTAGTGTAGGAGTCAGTTGCCACATGTGGCTCTTGAGTACATGGAATATGGTTAGTCCCAATTGTGATGAACTACTAGTGTAAAAAGTTCAACCTGGATTTACTCCTGCAGATCTGTTGAAATAATATTTGCAATATATTAATTTAAACAAAGTACTTTATTAAAATCAAATGGATGTACTTCCCTTTAAACATTGAATTCATTATTATTGATTGTTATAATGTGTGTGTGTGTGTAGATGCACAGGTGCCAAGGCACACATAGAGAAGTCAGACAACTTCTTTGGGAGTCAGTTCTCTTCTTTCACCTTGGTCTTGAGGAGAGATCGCTTACTGTTTTTTGTCAGGCTGTGGGTCCCAAACTTCTGGGTAGTTCTCCCATTCCTGCTTTTCCTCTTTCCTGTGGAGTACAGGAATTATAGATGTGCACCACCAAGACCAGCTTTGAACATGAAATTACAGACGTGTACCACCAAGTCCAGCTGTGAACATGGAATTACAGTTGTGCACCACCGAGTTCAGCTGTACCATGTGCTGTGTGGATCAAACTGAGGTTATGAGGCTTGAGAATCAAGGACCTTTACCTCCTGAGGTACCTTGCTGTCCCTCTGTTTCACTTAAAATCTCTTTTAAAGTTATACTTTTTACGTATTCTTTGGGAATTTCATACATGTATACAATATACTTCTCCCAGATCTCCGACCGTGCTCTTTTCCTGACTTCATGTCCTGATTTTTTTTTTACATTTCCTACTGAATCCAGTCAGTACTGCTTATGTACTCATGGCTGTGAAACCGTCTCTCTATGTAGGTATATGTGTACATCAGAGTTACAACTCATGAACTGAGGTCTGAGAACAAATTTGGGCTATCAATTGCTTTTACCCACTGTGAAATTTTTGCTGGAGTGCTGTTTCACTATTTTTTTTTTAGATAGGATCTCACTATGTAGTCCAGACTGGCATTGAGCAAACAGAAATTTGCCTTCCTCTGCCTCCAGAGTACTGGGATTAAAAGTGTTCACCATCATAATTTACCTCCAGTTTTACTTTTTAAAAGCAGTTACTAGAAAACTTGAAGTTGCATGTATGGCTTTTCTTCATGTTTCAATATCCTTAGTAAAATTAAATATAAATTTGCATTTGAATGGTTGTTATACACTTTTAAAAAAATAGTCTTTGGATGGAAGCATTCACTTTGGCCAGCCAGCACTTTATTCAGCACGTGAATGGCCCATTCCTTATTTTGTTCACTGAATCTTTGCATCTATTATATTCAGAACTGTGTAATAGGAACATTAACTTGAGTCATTCTTCTCCACTAGCTCATTGGCTTCACCTCTCGTCTAAGAAAATCAAGTCCCCCACTACATGTCAAGATTAATGCTAGGAAGCAAGTGAGGTCCTTGACCTTGAGGCATCAAAGTGTAGTATATTTTCAAAGGAAGGAAATATCTTGATGTAGCTTGTAGAAGAGGAACAGAAGCTTACGGGGTGGGACTCATCCTGGATGAAAGAGTAAACTCCTTTTGATCTTATGATGTCCTTGGTGCTCAATGTCACCAAGAAACCTGTAGGGTTTGATTGTGGCCCTGTCTAAGGAAGAGGTCCTCATGTCTTCTCCCTCTGCAGTCTCTCGGGTCTGTACTCTACTTCCTTGATCAGAACAGGCTCAGCCAAGATGCAGGACGTCCCATCTCTTGTTTATGCCCAAAAGAAAAAAAATAGTACTAAAAATTCAACAAGGACACATAAAGGTCATTTTGGTTTCTTCCTACACTCAGCTCTCAGGCCTTATCCTTAGCTACATCAAACTTTTCTTCTTTTACCAAATCTAGGCATGTCGGCTGTAACCTGGGCACCACCCCACACTGAGCCCTGTGAGGTGTTCTTTTACAAATATAAAAATATGACCAACCCTCTTCTGTTGCTAGAACACCTATGCTGAACAGTGGGTCCCCGATGTCCTTAGATACGTTTCTGTTAATCTTTCCAACCATGGGTTTATTCTGTGGCCCTTGGTTCATTCTGTGGTCTCTTTTGTCATCTTATGGAAGGAATGGCAGAGGTGAACATGGAGCCAAAAAAGGGAGTTGTAAGGGTTTGTGTATGTGTGCATGTGGATATGTGTGGGACAGTGTGCACACATATGTGTGTTCACATGTATTACATGTATGCATAAACATACATTGCATGCATCTATGCATGTGTGTACTGTGGGCTCTGATACCTGCCAGCCAGAGGACGCCATGCAGGTTCGTAGCTGAAGGCGACATTTTAGAAAGACAATAGGTGAAAGTTCTGCTCCAGCCTTCTTTTTCATTTGTAGATCGCTTGATGAAAAGTAGCTATCTCCGAGCTGGTGAAGGAATGCAAGTGTGTGTGCTGGGGGAGGTGCCCCGGAAAAAGGAATAAGAATAGATAAATTCCTCAAAGGTGTGGAGAGATAGGAGAGCAAGAAATGGGTAGGAAGGAACATGGCAGAGCAGAAATAGGGAGCATGGAAAAGGAGAAGGGGTTTTGAGAGAGCACTGAGAGCAGGATGGTTTTTAGGGAGATATAATAAACACAAAGCCACGCTGAAGAATAGGACAAATCTGAAGCGGCCTTTTAAGCTGTAATGGTGTGAAAGCCTGTTTCTTTCCACGCGTCTCCGGGGACACATTTGGGGAAAAACATCAGTTTCTATGTTGGGGCGACGGTCCCCGACAGTGTACATGTAGACATGTATGTAAATGGGCAGGATTGTTCCAGAAATGATCTGTGGGATTTGTGATTGCAATTGTGTGGACTATTCCTAGCAGTGAGTTTGTGTAGTAATATAGTGTGCAAAGTTAGTTATGTTGGTTAACTTAATCCTAACACTGGACTGTCCCTAAATAATGGTAGCTATGTGGGCATGAGTCTTTGTGATCTTCTTGCTTCAGCCTCAGGAGTTTCTGGGAGTATAGGTCTGTGTCAACACTTAGGCATGCTTACCTTGGTTACCCCAAGTCTCTAATTAGACTTAAGCAGCTCTCAGCAGGTTGGAAACCATGTCTGATACTGGAAACTTAGCTAGCCACTCAGTGCTGGTGAAGTCATGGATATTAGAGGAGAATCTACAACCAGTACTTTACTAAGTCAGCATAATTCCTAAAAACAATCTAAATATTTGTTCTTATAGGCACAGATAAGTATAGTCTGCACCCCTCAGCAAGGAACCTTCTCTTTGGAGTAGATGGAGACCACTACAAAAAAACCACAACCAATTAAAATACTGAGTGGTGCAGCCCAGTTCCAACGGGTACATCTGTGGAACACTCCTGAACCGAAGGCTCAAGGAACATTGCAAAAGAGGGAGTGAAACCAGAGCCAGAGGTACAGTGAATTTGCTCTAAGATTGTGTCTCCTGGTAATGTCAGAAGCTACATATATAAAGTCTTACAAACATGACAGCTCAATCATGAGCTGAACAAGGACAGCACCAATGGACTTGTCAAATTGGATGGGGGAAAAGCCTGTGAGGACTCAACCCGAAAGAACTATGGGAAAGAGAAGAAAACTAGGAGCAGGAGAGTTTGTCTTCCTCAGGGAAGAGCATACCAATTGGCTGTCCAGTACTAAAGGCTCATCTCTGAAAACACAAGTAACATATAGACTAAGTAGGTTATATGTAGGAATATATATGTACACACATATACAAATATATATTTAACAATAATCAATGGAAAAAGAGGCCATGAATTTGAAGGAAAGCAAGGACTATATGGAAGGGTTGGGAAAGAGAAAATGGAGGGGATAAACGTAATTTTAATCTCAAAAAAGACAAATGTTTAAAAAAAGAAAAGTGCATTTAAAAGTTTTTCAATATTTTGTGGACCACCAGCCCTCCTGTTTCAGGAGGTCCTCCAGCATCCAGTTTCCTTCATAGTCTGGAAGCTATTAGGCCCTCTCTGAGATGCCTCCACCACATATTTCTTTACTCTTCCACCTTAGCTTTTATCCTTTCTGCCTGAGTGACAGGCTGTCTCCCTTAAGAATCAATAACATCCAGTCAGGGCTATTTGTTTGAGCAATGTTGCTTCAGTCATTGAGTACCATTTATAGGAAAGGGGCCACAGGGATGTCAGACAAGCAGCCCTGAGAGGGACAGAGAGACAGACAGCAGATAAAAGAAGCTGACCCAGTCCTGCTGTTTTGCTGGGGCCAGACTCCAATATGCTCAATCATGCAAGCTGTTTTTGCCTCATCTACTCGGGAGAGCAGGTGGATGGAGTGAGGCCACATGTCATGCTGAGTCACCAGGCAGTGTGCAGGTATGAGTCGTAATGGGTCAACTAGTCAAGTCAAAACTCCTTAGAGAGCTGGGAGTTGAGGGGTCCTGCTGGTGGCTCTTCTTGAGACTTGCTTTACAGGATATTCTCTGGAGGCTGCCTCACAATCTTCAGTGGTGGTGGTTATCTGGGCTGTATTATTCCCCTTCCCCCACCATGGCTCCAGTTTTTATTGGGCAGTGCTAGTCTAAGTGATAACCTAGTGTGTGTCTTTGAACTCAGCTACTTGTCCTGATGGATTCTTTTTTGCCATTGTACCTTTGAAAACCTTTCTTACATTTGGAGGTTGACTCATTCTTTCAGCTACTATCTCTCATGATGACAGAAATGCTCTGACTTCCCCAGCCACTTTTGTAGCTAGAGACCAGGGCTCAGCCTATCGCATACACACAAATTCACATTGGCTTTGGAAGAAGCCACCAGGTGGAGCATGGCAGCACCGACTTTCAGAGGAGTGTGCTTCAGTATTAGTTGGTGAATAGTGCCAGCTATTTATGATGGTGCCAGCTACTGTCTGGTTTGAGTATGGTGGCACCCAAAGGCTGCAGAAGCCCAGTCCTTGGGTTAAATCTGTGGGCCTTGTTCATTATTGAATAATTTCTATGTTAAAAAGGATCCTGCTGTCTGTAACCAACACACACACACACACACACACACACAGTTTTATGATTTCTATATATTAATGCCCAAATAGTGCTTCAAGCAACCAATGACTCCTGCTTTAAGACCTACTGTGTTTTCACCAATGCGATAGCTGAAGTGATTCACAAAAATATGAGCCTTAAGTGCTTCCTCCCAGTGACTTCGAGAGGTGACACATGGTAACTGGTATTGTGGTGCTAAGGCCTTCCCCAGAGCAGAGGAAACTAAGTTCTGAGTCATCTCCAGCAGGGAGTACACACTCCACTCATTTTTTTAAAAACCTGTTTCTTTTTTCTACATGAATTTTGCCTTTAGATATTATGTTTAGTGCTGGAGAACTGTGTGGTGGACATTGTATATGCCTTACTTGAAAAAAATGTTTTTTTAAAGTCCAAAAATATAACTAGACTCATAGTGTTTGGAACCTTTTTAGTCAGTGTGACCTCTGAGCATGTGCATCTTGGAGAGTCTACCTCACAGCCTTAGCCTTCTGCAGCCTCCCCTTCTGCACCTTCACTTCCCTTTCTCCCACAAGCATCACGTGGAGATGAGCCCCTTGTCTGCTAATCCAGTCTTGCATTGTGCTTTCTGTTTCTTTGTTTAACATTCCATTTGAAATATCTAATGGAATTAACTATCCACTCTCTTTGTTGACATCTGTTTTCAAATCATCTTTAAGACTAAGGCTAGTCTACACACACACACACACACACACACACACACATATGAGTCACAAGATCCTACTAAGTCTACCCCTCTGTCTGAGTTTGCCAGTCTATTTCCCATGTGAGCTGATTTCCAAAAGCAGAGTGAGAGTGTGCAGGAAAAAGAAGGTGTGCTAATGAACAGGGTTACTGCTGGGGGTCCCCTGTCTCATCTTTGCTGAGGAGTCTCTGAGAGCAGGTCAAACAAATTCAACAGTTGTACTGAGGGGCAAGGCACTTGGCACATTTATCTACCAAGTACTGTACTCACATTTGATCGCTAGCCCTTCTGGTCTTCTCTTCATGGATTGGGAATGCTATAGTAGCCTTATAGAGTCTCAAGCATGGAGACCAGGTGCCAGAGGCAGGAATTTACCAGTGTGGGGGCAGCTACCCACTCAAACTATAAATTAGTTGCAGATAGTCCAAAAGGTATTGGCAAAGCATTGCAGTATTGACCACATCTAGATAATAAACTCTCCCCTGTGAATTCTGTCATGCATTTCATATTTATTACGAAATATCTAGTATGTTCCCAGCATACATTTTGACATGATAACACAACAGTGAATGAAGCAGATGTAAAACCCTCTATTCATAATGTATTCTAGGGACTACTCTGGATGAGTGTTAAACTCTGCTCATCACAAATGCTTAACAGATTTTCAACTGTTTATGCATTCTTTATAATCTATTATTTCCTTACCATTGTGTTAATTGGATGAAATAGGGCATTTGCTTTTTAAAAAATATTCCTGGTTAAGAAAGTTTCAAGGGGGCTGGAGATATTGATCAGCAGTTAAGAACACTTGCTGCTCTTTCAGAGGACCTGAATTTAGTTCCCAGAGAATATGTCGGGTAGCTCTCAACCACCTGTAACTCTAGTTCCAGGGGACTCTGATAGCCTCTTCTGGTCTCTATGGGCACTGTTTCTATTGCAGAACCGTACATATGCAGACATACACATATAGACATAACTAAAAATAAAACCTTGAACATTAATTTAAGAGAACACTTAGCTTGAGGCAAATTCTTCAAGACAACTAAAGCATAAAAAGGCAAAGCATTCTTAAAAGATGCACAATTGACTCAACGTGTCGGATTTCTTTACCTATTTCCCCAATATTGCATTGACAGGGACCAGCTGCTTTATAAAGAAAGCAAAAAGAAACTTGAATGCGCCCTTCTAGTTTGTGGTAGGAGTATAAATTGATGAAAACTTTCTGTTAATAATTGACATAAGCATTAAGACCCTTAGAACTAAACACTATTATTGACATAGCAATTCAGCTTCTAGCAATCTACACTAAGAAAATGTTCAGAAAATTGTGAAAGATTGATATAAAATGAATACTAATACAATCATTCAAAAAGTGTGTTTTCAAAGAATAGGGTATGGGAAAATACAGTATTGTATATAGTGAAAAAATGAGGATCTATGACTCAAATTACTGAGTGGTCTTATTGTTTTCTCAGAAAGATCCATATAAAGAAAAAAACAGAGCTAGTGCTGGGGCTGCATGAAAACTTTATCTATCTTTCTTACATAATTGTATTTTCCATGATGGACATGTGCTACTTTTATAATCGGGGGGGGGGAACCTAAGCCCTACCCCCAATGTTTACCTCTAAACATTGTGATGAGTGATGGAGAAGTGTTCAGTAGGTGTGTGTGTGTGTGTGTGTGTGTGTGTGTGTGTGTATTAGTTGTATAAAAAGTTGTACTGTTCAAAATAAGGTCCATGAGGAACATAAACTTCCCAGTATGAGTAGCTTTGGAGAGCGAATATTTGACAATGCCTTCCCTCAGGGCTTTGTCTCCCCTTCCTGGAGTTTCAGTTCACTTCTGCCCATGCGCATGGAAGGAGGAGTTGGGTCCCCTCATCCTCATCCTGCTCATACACCCATGCTCCTTGCTTTCTATGTCTTTGTTTCTTCCCTCCCCATCAGCTTCGCCCTCCACCATGTTCCTTTTGATTCTTCTTATTGAAGCTGAATTCCATGCTGCTGGCTTCCAGCCTTCCTCCTCCCTCAGTTCCAGCAGCATTATCACAGGGACATCATCTCCTCTTACCTCCTGTGTTTGTTCATAAGAATTGCCCATGGGATTAGAAACTTGCCATGAAGATGAAAGAAAATGAGCCGTCCATTAAATATACCACCTTTGGAGTTTTTTGAGATGTCAGCTTTGCCAAACACCACAGGAGCCCCTACCGCTCTATGGCAACACTTCCTTAAATGCATGCTGTCTTTCACAAGAAACTAAAGAACACAGACACTCTTCTTCCCCCTGAGACAAGGCTGTTGTTTTTGTGCCCCAGGTTACTACCATGTGGGAATGTTGTGGTGTGAGAAAATATCAACACCCTAAATATCGAGTGCCCTTGTTTTCCACCAGTTCTGAAGGGGCCATTAATCATTCTCTATCCTTGCATCCTTCCGCTGTCTTTATTACAGAGAAGCTGTTCTTCTAATTTCTGTGGAGCATCTGTGGGTGGTGCCTAACCTTTGGCATTGTCCATGTAGTCTGACTGATGGAGGAATAGTCTACAGAGTCTCCTAGCATCAGCCTGGAGAGAGAGTTCAAGGGCATCAGAGAAGGTTCTGTGGTCAAGTGCAATCAAGCAGAAGGTAATAGAGATGTGGGGGCAGCCTACGGCTAATTTTTTCAGCCTTGGTAGTGGGGTATTTTTAATTCTTTGCTTAAGGAAACTCTGAAAGCATCTTCTTTTATTTTCCTATGGACCAGGTTACAAAAGATTCACTCTGAACACTAGAAAACCTCTGCTGATAACAGACTTATGATATGTCATTCCTGTTGGAACCTTGCAGTGTCTTTCACCCACAAACACCTTGCTCTATTGGATGGAGTTCAGTGATGGAAACCAAGACCTTGTGAGGCATTTAAACAGAAGGGGTCTGATTTAGAGAATCACATGTTCTTATATTATAGGGAGTAATGGCTAAGCAGGAATGCGTGTCAAAAGGTCATAGGTATGACTGGCCCAACACAATCTCACTTTTTAACAGCAATAAGCAAGATGATCACTTAGATGCCACTGAAACAGGCCATCTGGGGAGCAGGAGATGCTCCTGATGTCTCTGGATAACCTAGAGGAACAAGGAAAACAGTGGGAATCTGCTACAGGGACACTCCAAGACTGCCAAAGCGTACAAGCACAACAGGGGCATGTTCTTTGTCATACATGTGACTTCCCACTGGTAAAACCTACCCCATGTGTACAAGTGAGTTGAAAAGGGGCTGAAAAGTGTGCACTCAACCCATATATGGTTCCACATCTCAAATTCAATCAACTGTGGATCAAAACCTTTTTTAGAAAATACATATATACTGAACATTTATAGACAGTTTTATTTCTGACATTTTTATTCCTTAGACAATATAGTATAACTATTTAAAAACTTTTGATTACATTTATTTTGTGTGCGCATACATTATATATGGACATGAACACACACACACACACACACACACACACACACACACACGGGGGGGGGCATGAAAATAATGCCACATTGTACACATGGAAGTCAGAAAAAATTGTGGAAGTCAATTCTGTCAACTCTCTCTTTCCTCCATGTGGGCTCCAGGGATAAAACTCAGGTTTATCAGGCTTCACCACAAGCACTTTTACCTTCTGGGCCATCTCATTGCTCCCCTCTAGCATTTTTTAAAATTATATTTATCTATATATGTATTTATTTGTCTGTGTTTTTGTGTGTGTATATGTATGTCATAACACATGGGTGGAAGTCAGAGAGGGCAATTTGTCAAAGCCATTTCTCTTCCTCAACCATGTGGATCACAGGATTCGAGCTTAGGTCATCAGGCTTGGCAACAAGCACCTTTATTTACCTGCTGAGCCATCCTGCCAGCCAAAATGTCTGTGGGAGAATGTGCATAGTCTATATGTAAATACTATAATATTTTCAATAAAGAGTTTGAGCATCTGAAGATTTTGGCATCTAGAAGCTATCCTGTATCTTAAGATTTTGGCATCTAGAGGGTTATCCTGGACAACTGCTCTGTAGATACTGAGACACAAATATATTTAACTTTCTAGAATTTTTGGTGCAGTAAGACATGAAGGAGATGGGAAAGGATGTCATATGCCAACAAATCACAAACAACACATATATATGTTGTATAACGGGCAGTTGCTGCTTATTTACCTCAGTCCCAAGAGGCCCTCTAGGAATGCTTTGTCACCTCTCTGATTGCCCCTATGAGGAGTTGTTTTGCTAATTTGCCATGTATCTGAGGCTTTGAAGCCCTTGGCACAGTCACACCCATGTCAACAATACACACTCACTCAGGACTTCCTTCACTCACTCCATACAGAACTAGTTCGTAGCAGTCACTAAATAAATGGATCCCTATCATTATGCCAACCCTTGCATCTGGTTTGTCCAAGTGTATACAATGAAGGATTCAGTGAGCATTTTGTTGACTAGCCACATGTTGTGATTTTCAAATGTCTTGATGGTTATTTCTGGACTATATACCATTTGCTTATTTCCGTAAATAGTAGACAATTAAGCTTAGAGGTGAAGGATTGTAGGCAGATGGGAGCTGTGTCCCACAAAGGACAGTGGACTACTGAGGTTACTCTTGCAAGAAGCTGAGGATAGGAGGTTGGTGACAGCAGAAGACAGTTCTGGAATTACAGTGGTGTAGTAGTTAGAGAAGGGTACTGAGCAAAAAGCAAACTGAGTATAGTGTCAGAGACCAGAAAAGACCATTGGTAGAAGATGGGAGGACATGGGGAGAGGTGCAAGGTGAAGGTTGGGGAGTCTCAAAACAGGACAGTACAAAAAGCAGATAGAGGATATGGAGATAGGGATAAATGTCAGGTCAGTGAAGACTTGGCCATGCACTGAACTACAGGAGACTCTGATCAACACTAGTGACTTTCCAAGTCTCCTTTGTTTCAAATATCCTAAAAGATATTTTTAAAGTGTCTTTTTAAAAAATGTATATAGTGTTCTGGGCACCAGGTCTCATTATAGATGGGTGTGAGCCATCATGTGGTTGTTGGGAATTAAACTCAGGACCTCCGGAACAGCAGTCAGTTCTCTTAACCTCTGAGCCATCTCTCCAGCCCCTGAATTTTTTAAATCTTAAATTTAATATCGAAATTTATGTCTGAGACAGGGAGATTGAGGCTAGCCTGGGAGATATAGTGATTTCCAGACTAACATGGGCTACAGAACCAGATCTTGTCTCAAAACCAAAATGAAAACTATAATCCACTAAAATTCAATATGTAAAACATACATTTATACATAAAAATTTTGAGATAGGGTCTTTTTGCTATCTATCTGGCCTTGACCTTGACCTTGTGATTCTCTTCCCTCAGCCTCCTAAGTACTGGCATAGCTTATCATTCCTATATTCATGAGGACCTGCAATGTTTTATTATGTATGCATGGTATTATTTAATCAAATGCTCATCACTTCTTTGTGGTAAAATTTGGAAAGACTTCTTTACATTTCAAAGTCTATATTATTGTTATGTGTAGTTACCATGCTAAGCAAGGAAGTTCAGAGCTATTCGTTATTTAGCTGTGACTTGGTGGCCATCATTCCATCAGTTTACTTTTCTAAGATCTGCAACAAGACAGCTAATGGATATCAAGTCACAGTTAAGTAGGAGCAAGTAGTAGCTCACCTCCTCCACTTTTACTCAACTAGTACTAGAAGTCCTAGCCTTGGCAATTGGGAAAAAATAATGGATATCTAAATTGAAGATAAAAGAAGTCAAATTGTCCTTGCACATAATATGAAACCTAGGAGACTAAAATCTTCACCAAACCATTGATTTACTAAAATTGGAACAATACAGAGATGATTAGCATGGCCCCTGCACAAGGATGACACACAAACTTGTGAGGCATTCCATGTTTTTCTTCAACTGAAGAATAGATAAGGAAAATGTGGTACATTTACACAATGGAGTACTACACAGCAGAAAAAAGTAACAACATCCTGAAATTTGCAGACAAATGGATGGAGCTAGAAAACATCATATTGAGTGAGGTAACCCAGACCCAGAAAGACAAATATCACATGTACTCACTCATAAGTGTTTTTTAAGCATAAAGCAAAAAACAAACAAAAGCAAAAACAAAAAAGCCTACAAATCACAATCCCAGAGAACCTAGACAACAATGACGACTCGAAGAGAGACATACATGGATCTAGTCCACATGGGAAGTAGAAATAGACAAAAATCTCCTGAGTAAATTGGGAGCATGGAGATCATGGAAGACGGTTGAAGGGAGGGGGAGGAAGTGGGGGGAGTGTAAAAAAATGCAGAGCTCAATAAAATCAATAAAACAAAAACCAATTGATTAGAACCAGACAAATTCAGCCAAGTTGCAAGATACAAAATCAGCACAGAAAAATCAGTAGCCATGCTGTATGGCAATAGCAATTTATCTGAAGCAGAAATTGAGAATGGTGCTGCCTAGGAGGCTTTTCTTGAGAATCTGCAGCCAAGGCAAGCTGCGGCACACTTCTGCATTGTTTCCTTCCTCTTGAAGTCTCCTTTGTCTTTGGAAACCCGATTCTTAGTGTCTTAGGGTTGATGTGGTTGGGGGACATCTGACTGCTGACCTTCTTGTACCTGGATATTTACATCCATCTCTAAGGTTGGGAAGTTTTCTGCTATCTCCTTGAATAAGCTTTATAATCCTTTGACCTTTTTTGAGATAAGATCTCATTTAGTCAAGGCTGGCCTCACTATATTGTCACAGGGAGGATGACCTTGGTCTTCTGATGTCTTCACCTTCCAAGTGCTGAGATTACAAGATATACCACTATAGATAATCTGTGCTGGGCTATAGAATGGAATCTGGGGCTTCATGTTAGACAAACACTATAACCAAGTGAGCCCCACCCTCAGACTCTCTTGGGTGGTCTTAATTCTTCTGGAAACCCAGAACTCAAAGGGTTGCTCTTTTAATGCTATAGCTAATTGCTCCTCATTGTCTTCATTTTGTTCTTTTTCTCTCCTATTTTTAAGCCTATCTTAGTGCTTGCCATCTTTTCCTTCCAATTATTCTATTCTGACATTCATGCTTTTATTTTACTTTTATTTTTGCTGAGAACAGTTTTCAGCTCTAGGGTAGGATGTATGAGACTTTGCTTTGAAATTTGGCGCCAGGCTGCTAAAACCTAACACTGAATTTCTTAGGGATTTTTGTAAATCATTTTTTTCTCTATCTTTGAGTTTCTTGGGTAGAGTATTAAATTCTTTCACTATATTCTTGAAGTTCCTCAAATATCCTTCAATTGGCTGTTTTAAATTCTTTATTATGTGTCTTAGCCAGCTTCAACTGTCAATTTGACATAGCCTAGATATCACCTTAGAGGAAAACCTCAGCTGATGAATGCTCTCCATCACACGACCTGTGGGCGTGTCTGTGGGGGATTGTCTTTATTCTTAATTGATGTAAGATGACCTGCCTCTTTGTAGGAGACACTAATTCCCTGGATGAATGGTCCTGACTTGGATAAGAAAGCTAGTGACACATGATCCTGTTTGCATAAGTCAGCTAACAAGTGATGTCCTCCGTGGTCTCTGCTGTACGTCTTTGGCTGTGAAAGTTTCATGGTAGGAGGTAAGGCTGTGTGGAACAACTAGCAGGTATGCCTTGACTTCCTGAATGATGGACTGTGACCTGGAAGTGTAAGCCGAATAAACCCGTTCTTCTATGTTGCTTTTGGCCAGAACAGTTTATCACAGCATGAGACTAGAACATTGTGTCTTCTCCCCTACTGATTGGTCAGCTTCTGGCACCTTCTTTTGACTATTAGGTCTTGAAATCCCTGGACTTGTTCCCATTGTTGCAGAAATACCAAATGAGCTGTTTATTGACTCTGAGTTTATGGTTCATTCCGTGATCTCAGCACTGGATGGTTCCCAGGTCCACATTTGCCAGGAGTTGTTAGTGTGTTATCACCATTTGGGCACTAGAGGGAAATCCAAGATCAAGCTTGTTCCAAACCCTCCAGTTTGTATTGTTCAGAATGAACCTGGGGATACCTCCAAAGAAGTGCATCCCCATAGACCTCTTCCAGAGCCCAGATATACACTCAGTATTGGCCTATGGTCAGGCACTGCTGGATTTTTTTCTTAGTGCTCAGCCAAGTCACAATGAATGGAGCAATTCTAGGCTCCTATGTAATACTGATAGATGGTAGTGCTTCTCAATTGTCCTACAACTGTGAGCCCACTGCTTGCTAAAGCTAAGATGGCACTGTCACAGGGCTAAGGCCCACACTGCTAGGGATTAATTAGTGCTGAGGAAGGGTCACACATGGCCCATGATCAACCAGCCAAGGAGAAGTTAATAGGAATAGAAATCTGATAGACTGGAGTCATGTTTCTTTCAAGCTAGTCCCAGGTTTGTTGTAGAAACTCCATGTGCAGGCAGCCCTGGGCATAGGGGCCATATCTGCACAGTGTTAAGTTTCACTAGCCTGGCACTAAATTCTAAAATGCTATGCTTACAATCATATCTTACTTTCATTCGGTGGGGACTTTCGCCATGCTATATTACCTGAGGTTGGGGATATGATAGTGTGGTAAAGACAGACCCTTGGCCAAATAGGCTGATGCGGGGTCTGAATCACATGACCTTCACAGCTTCAGGGGACATGCAGGCCCGTGGCACAGTTGTCAGTGAAGCAGCTGAAATATGAGTCGGCTCTACTACAGTCCAGGTAGTACCTAGTCTAGGAGTCAGTCTAGAGCTAGATATAGTTCTGCTGTGCTAGGTTGGTCGACAGAAGGCAGAGACAGCTCCTTAACCACTAGAGCAGACACTCATCTGGGTTGCATCTCACTGTCACAGTTGCAAGGGCTGGCCCTCTATCTCAAGAGAAGTAGGAGTTCTCCAGGCTCACTCCAAGGATGGTAGCGATGAAGAGTGAAACCCGAGTCCACTCTACAGTGCATAGGTCTCCACCTAATGTTAGGATGGTCTAAAGCTCTTGGAGCTCTAGCCTGCATCCAAGAGTTTTCATTTATACTGGGTGCTTGTCCGCAGCACAGTGGACCTAGCTTAGGTTGCAAGACAAAGCACTCTGCTTGCCAAGATTGAAGTATGGTTCTGGAGGCAGTTGTTTGCTATACCTAAAGCAGTCCCAGTAGAGTCTCTGCAGGTATCCCTCTCCCCTGCCCAGAGATCTAGGACCCTTGCCTAGTGTTGAGCTTTATTATGGCTGGTCTGGCAATGGGTTTCAATGGGATGCCTTGATTAATTTCCTCTCCCTTTCCTAAGCAGAAGGCCTCTCTTTGCCCTGACCTGCTTGCAGGAAGAGCTTACTATTTTCTTCCCGTTTTCAGTTTGTCCTTTGGCTTTGTTATACTAAAAACAGGCACCATACCAGAGCCCGTCATCATCACCTGATTTCCTTATTTTGTGTAATTCTGTGAGCAGCTTTTCAATTTGGTGTGTCTACAGGAGGATGGCATCGAGATTATCTTATTCAGCTCCCATCTTGCTTTACTGCGTCTGTCAGCTTTTCAACCCTGAAAGAATTTTGCAAAACTCCATCTACCCTTGTTCCCATTTACACAGCTCGTAGCTGCACTTCTTCACACATTTAAAGACTGTAGTTCTAAAGAATGTGATAGTCAGGATAGCATAAATATTGACACCCAAAAAGAAACTGCTTATATTGTACTTCCTGGAATCGAACTATCATTATGACAGTCAGCATCATCCATTTTAAAAGTATGTGACAAGCTCTTTGACAGTCAGAAATTTTACATCATTCTTTTTGCTCTTTGAAATTATATTTTAGTTCATTTCTCCCACGGGGTGCTATCCTGATGCTTGAAAGCCTTTTTCTATCCTGTATCTCAGCAACAAAATACATGCACAGATGTGTTAAAAGTTGGTTTGCTGCAACCACAAATGATTAGTGATTAGTACATATTTGAAGAAATAACAGAGCATGTTAGTGCATACCTGCAGTTCTAGTATTCAGGAGGATCACTAGTTCAAGACCAGCCTGGAACCTCAACAAGAACCTCTTTAAAAACAACGGGAAAAAAATCTAAGAAAAGGAAGAAATTATAAATGTAAAGTGTTTGGGGGGAAAACCTTTTTCCTGAGTAATTGTTACAGTTTATTGCTGAGTATTAGTATTTTAAATTTTAATTCTCAATTTTATAACTAATCATTGAATTTACATTGTATCATATACAGAATTTAGCTCAGGCAAATATACAGTTACATAACTGACACCTTGAACACATGGGTTCAACTCCATGTGCTTGAAAAACATTTCTTCATATGTGTTGTTCTTTTTGGTTATGGGGGTCCCTGCAGCTTGCTGTGGGTCCCCAGGGTCAAGACTACATGGGCAGTCCCCAATGGTGGTGGGTCCCCAGCAGCAAGTGCAGGTCGAGACCACGTGGCAATGGTGGCAGCAGTGGTGGTGGCAGGCAGGCAGCGGCAGGTGCATGAAACCAGACAGGTACCCAGGTATAGTAAAGTTAAACATTTATTAGGTGGATTTTATGGAGGGGAAAGGGGAGAAAAGGGGAGAGAGAGAGAAATAGAGGGAAAGAAGGGGAGAGAGAGAGAGAGGAAAAGGGGAGAGCAGAAGAAGCACAGCTGCTTCTTCAGAGAGCAGGGACAGAGAAAGAGATGAGAGTCTGCGGTTGCAGACAGGGAGGGAGTGGGCATGGCTTGCCCTTAAAGAGACAGAAATCATTACATTCCCAGCTCTTTTTCATAATAAAAACCCGGGGAATTAAGCACCACAGGTCAAAGGAATTGGGACGGCGGATTCTCAAGACTGCTTCCGGCTTATTTGTGGGAGTCGTCTTTTGAGGGGGGAACCTGAGATGACTGGGTGCTGGCCACATCTTGGCATAGCTGGTCTTTTAGCCCCTGTTGGGTGTTTGTGCATGGAAATGTCTGGTGTCTCTTACACCTGTTTATGGTATTGGCAGAACAAAGAAAAGAGTTAAATTAAGGAAAAAAAGTTATGACCAGGGAATTGAGGGGGTGAGTGTGTATTTGAGCTGTTTAAGGTAGATTACTTAACTTGGCTCTCTGGAACTCACAAGAATTCTTTGACTTTGTGAAAATAGAAGTTTTAGACATTGTATAAACAGTAGCATAATTATGTTAGAATGACTGTGACAGATATTTTTGCACAATGAAAAGTATTTTTAAGACTATGGAAGGCATCATGAGAGAGAAATTTGATCTGAAACTTGTTTGGTGAGGTTGTCTTTTTAAATTGACAAAGCCTCTCAGCTATCAGACTGCATCAGAGATCTTTAGGAAGGATAAAATTTTACTTGAGTTATTGATTAAAAAATGATAGAGAACTTACTTGATTGGCACCCAGAGCTACTCCTCTTTCTGGTCCTCCATGATCACTGAAGGTTGCATTTGCCTTTTGCTATTTAGTGTAGGGCCTGCCAGGCTCCAGAAGATCCTGTGGGCTAAGAAATCTGTAGGAAGACAGGCCTACCTTGTCCAGAGCAGCTAGGTGGTCGATTCCAGCGACTCTGTCCACAACAGGATATCTTCAGCTTAGATGAAGGGCAGCTTTGCCCAGGCCCAGTGGTGAAGCGAACTGTGGATGGACATTGTTGTGTCATAATAATTATTTTTAAGGATCATAAGTGAGCAGAAAGAAGCAAGGACATCACACTAGATGAGCAGGTGAGTTTAGATTCTGACCCCAGGAGCAAAGAACTCATGAATGCAGGCATCAAGGATCTCATGACTTTAGGCTGTGTCCTAGGCTATCCCAGCCCAGTGGATGCCAAGTTCTGGTTCCCGTGCACTGAGACCTCCTAATGCTAACAAAAATTGCAATGCTGGCTTCAGGCAACAGAGTCCTGGCCTGCAATGTAGGAAGCCCTGGCTTCATAAGCTCCCTTGGTAGGCATGAAGGAGCAGACCAGCTCTCTAAGAATTTCCTAGGAGCCCATGTCAGAGGGCTGGGCCCACCAGAACCTGTGATAATATTTTTCCTCTCTTCAGAATAGGCATTCTCAATCCTGGGTGCCTATTACTACACATATCCCAGAGCACATAGTCAGTATTTCCAGGCAGGAGATCCAACATCAGAATGACTTTATAAACTCCAAGGTGATGTCTAGGTGAGCACACCAGCCAGGAGCAATGCTGCTCAAAGTGGAGCTCCAAGGCCATATTATTTTGTACAAGTTTGCAAACTCAGTGTGTCCAACATATTGGAATAATCGGAGAGCCCCGAGCCTAGTTAGAGTTGGGTTTTTAATAACACTAAAGGTGGGGGTGAGGGATTTCTAAGGTTTAGGACCCCTGATTGGATGACATTTGTCTAGGGGTGTCCTGGTGAATGTGTGCTAATGGTTGAAAGTTAAGAACTTCCTTTGGGTGGTCTGTTCCTATTAAGCTTATCATGGCCGTGCCCAACACCCCTGAGACCTCAGAGGAACTCTGAAGCACAGGTTGCAGCTGCACAGAGAGGACCAAGAGGTGAATTATCATCCAGTCAGTTGGGTACCCCACTCTCTAGACCCTCAGTACTGGGGCAAAACTCTAGGTCCCTCCCCCACCTGCCTCAACTTCACTAGCCAGTCAGCAGGTAAGCTTCCTGCAGGTAGACTGTTCCAACAACCCCACACGGAGTGAACTCTATAAGCTACAAGGCAAACTCTGTCCCCAAACATACCCACCTCCTGTGACCTCAGAAGAACTCTGAAGCACAGGCTGTGACTGCACAGAGCAGACCAAGAAATTGCAACTGTACAGAGCTAATCAAGACAGTGGGCCAAGAGAGACCTCAGTAGCTCACTGAGATACAGACAGGTACTTCACACGTAGACTAATAGCTGCTCCCTAAGACACAGACAGCAACTACAAGGATTGGACCAAGAGGCAAAGTTACTGCTGGCACCAATTGGAGGAAGACATGTGTAGGCGCCAATGCAAGAATTCATTAAACAAATCAAGCAACATGGTAACACCAGAACCCAGTAGTCATACAACAGGAAGACTTGATCATTCTAACCCAGAAGAAGCAGAAGAAAGTGATCTTAAATATAACTTTATGAAGATGATAGAGACTTTTAAAGAAGAAATGAAAAATTGCCTTAAGGAAATGGAGGAAAGGGCAAACAAAATTGGAAGAAATCAATAAATCTATCAAAGAAACTAAAGGAAACCAAGAAAAAACAAACAGGTGAAACAAGTAGTTCAAACAGTTCAAGACTTGAAAACTGAAATAGAGTCAATAAAGAAAACACAAATTGAGGGAATTCTGGAAATGGAAAATCTGGATAAACAAAGGGAAACTACTGATGCAAGCACAACCAACAGAATACATGAGATAGAAGAGAGAATCTCAAGTGTTGAAGATACTATAGAGGAAATAGATTCATTGATCAAGCAAAATGTTAAATCCAACAAAATTTTAAAACAAAACATCCAGGAAATCTGAGACACCATGAAAAGACCAAACCTAAGAATAATAAGGATAAAAGAAGGAGAAGAACTCCAGCTCAAAATATATTCACAAAACTCATAGAAGAAAACTTTTCCAACCTAAAGAAGGATATGTCTATGAAGGTACAAGAAGCTCACAGAACACCAGATAGCTTGGGCTAAACAAGTCCCCTCACCATATAATAATCAAAACATAAAACATACAGAATAAATAAAAAATATTATGAGCTTCAAAGGAAAAAGGTCAAGTAACATATAAAAGCAGACCTATCAGAATTATACCCGACTTCTCAATGGAAACCATGAAAGCCAGAAGATCCTGGACAGATGTGCTGCAGACACTAAGAGACCACGGATGCAAGCCTAGACTACTATACCCAGCAAAGCTTTCAGTCACCATCAATGGATAAAAAAAATATTTCATGACAAAATCAAATTTAAACAATACGTATTCACAAACCTAGCCTTACAGAAAGTACTACAAGGAAAACTCTAACCCAAGGAAGCCAACTGCACCCAAAAAAATACAGGCAACATATAACCTCATACCAACAAACCCCAAAGAAGGGAAACACACAAATACTATCACCAAAAAGTAACAGGGATTAACAATCACTGGTCATTGATATCTCTTAATATCAGTGGAATCAACTCACTTATAAAAGGACATGGACTAACAGATTGGATATGAAAGCTGGAGCCATCCTTCTGCTATATACAAGAAACACACCTCAACCTCAAAGACAGACAATATCTCAGAGTGAAGGGTAGGGGAAAGGTTTGCCAATCAAAGGAACCAAAGAAACAAGCAGGTGTAGCTATCCTAATATCTAACAAAATAGATGTCTAACTAAAATCAATCAGAGGAGATGGAGAATGACGCTTCAAACTCATCACAGGAAAAATCCATCAAGATGAAGTCTCAATCCTGAATATCTATGCCCCAAATACAAGAGCACACACACATGTAAAAGAAATACACTAAAGCTTAAATCACAAATTACACCCCATAACCAATAGTAGGAGACATCACTACCCCACTCTCCACAATGGACAGGTCAACAAGACAGAAACTTAACAGAGAAATAAGAGAACTAACAGGTGTCATGATTCAAATGAACTTAGCAGACATCTATAGAACGTTTCACCCAAACATAAAAGAATATACCTTCTTCTCAGCACCTCATGGAACCTTCTCTAAAACTGACCACATACCCGGTGACAAAGCAAACCTCAGCAGATACAAAAAAATTTGAATAACTGCCTGTATCTTATCAGATCACCATTGTTTAAACTTAGAATTCAACAACACTAATTGCAGAAATACTATGAACTATGGTAATTGAACAATGCTCAATTAAATCACCCCTGGGACAATGAAGAAATAAAGAAAGAAATTAAAGACTTCCTAAAATTCAACAAAAGTGAAGCTGCAACGTTCCAAAACCTATGGAACAGTATGAAAGCAGTGCAAAGAGGAAAAGTTCATAGCACTAAGTGGAGCAATCTCACACTAGCAACTTAACAGCACACCTGAAAGCTCTAGAACAAATAGAAGCAGACTCACCCAGGAGGGGTAGATGACAGGAAATAATCAAATTGAGGGCTGAAATCAATAAAAAAGAAACAAAGAACACAATACAAAGAATCATTGAAACAAAGAGCTGGTTCTTTGAGAAAATCAGCAAGATAGACAAACCCTTATCCAAACTAATCAAAAGGCAGAGAGAGAATATCCAAATTAACAAAATCAGAAATGAAAAGGAATACATAACAACAGACAAGGAGGAAATCCAGAAAATCATTAGGTCATACTACAAAAACCTGTACTCCACAAAATTGGAAAATGTAAAAGAAATGGACAATTTTCTGGATAGATACCACATACCAAAATTAAATCAATGCCAGGTGAACAATTTAAAGAGACCTATAACCTGCGAGGAAATAGAAGCTGTCATCAAAAGCCTCCCCTATCCCCCCCACTGGTTTCAGTGCTGAATTCTATCAGAACTTCGAAGAAGAACTAATACCATACTCCTCAAATTTTCCACATAATAGAAACAGAGGAAAACTTGGGGGTGGGGGAGAATAGGGAGGGCAGAAGGGGAGGAGGAAGGGAGAAGGAAAGGGGTTAGGAGAACTTGAGTGGGATGGTCAAGATGGGGGAAGGGCAGAGACAGAGAAAAAGGGAAAAGATATCTTGATTGAGGGAGCTATTATGGGGCCAGTAAGAAACCTGGCATTACAGAATTTCCCAGGAATCCATGAGGATGAGGATGGCCCCAGCTAAGACTCTAAGCAGTAGTGGAGAGCATGCCTGGCCGGGCCTTGCCCTGTAGTCAGATTGATGACTATCTTAAATGTCATCATAGAACCTACATCCAGGAACTGATGGAAACAGAGGCATAGAGCCACGGCGGAGCACTGGACCAAAGTCCAGTCGAAGAGTGGGAGGAGTGAAAATACAAGCAAAGAAATCAAGACCATGATGAGGATACCCACTAAAACAGCTTACTTGAGCTAATGGAAGCCAACTCCAGCCTGACCTCAGGGGAACCAGCATAGGACCAAACTAGTTCTTCTGGATTGGGTGACCGTTGTATGGTTGGGGCAGACTGTGGGGCAGATAGTGGGACC
>JAQHUG010000278.1:2454196-2492514 GCA_028555095.1 Dicrostonyx torquatus | reverse complement strand
TGGTATGTACTCACTCATTAGTGGACCTTAGCCATTAACAAAGGACATTAAGCGTATAGCTTACAAGCCTGTAGATGCCAAATAGCAAGGTGAACCCTTTTTGTTTCTTACCTAATGGAACAACTTATCCCTGCCAGCGTGTGTATGTGTATAGTCATTTCCTGAACCTTGGGCGGCCTCTCAGGGCTGCATCATTAAAGAAAGCTGACTCTTCCTCTCCAGCAGTGAGCAATCACCAGTAGGTCTTTAACTAGGGGTAGATTTGTGACTACCACCTTACTGATGCAGAGATTTTTTTTTCTACCTTGATCTTATTCAGGTCTTGTGCACACAGACAATTTTTAACTAATATTTTCAGTTAATGTATGCAACAAAATAATGAGTTTCATTATAACACACGCATGCATACACATCCTTGCACTTTATCTGCCACCTTCTCTCTTATCTCTACCTCTCTCCTCTCCACTCCACATAGTCCCATTGTGCTTTCTTGTTGCATATATTGCATATGATATATTTTGCTTTTCTTCAAATTGCCCTCTACTGTTCTCCCTCCCTCTCACTTTGTATACCTTCTTTACCTCAAATGGTCTCTCATCTACTTTCATGCATACATACTAAAATCCAGATTCTACATATGAAGGAAAACAGAAGGTATTTTTTTTCTTACACTTAACTGTTCCATCCATTTTTTTTCCTGCAGAAGGTATGATTTCATTGTTGTTTATGGAAAGTAAAACTCTGTGTGTGTGTGTACCCATTGTATTACTTTTTATGTTTTCACTTATTTATTGTGAGAGTTTGTGTGTGTGTGTACATGTGTGCATTTGTAAGCATGAACTCTTGTACACATGCCCAGAGATTAGATAATGACTTGTGGGAGTTGCATGTTTTTCTACAGGTAGGTCCCAAGGATATTACTCAGGTTGTCATGTTTGGCACCAGGTAGCCTTACCTACTGAGTCATCTCACTAGTTCATATACTACATTTTCTTTAATGCATTCATTTCTGAATGAGTGGTTTCATATCCTGGCTATTGTGAATAGTATTGTGATATGCATGGGTTTGCTGTTATCTCTGTGGTATTCTGAATTAGATGCCTTTGATCATCCATGCAGGAGTAGTATAACTGCATAATATGGTAGTTCTATTTTTAATTTTAGCCTTTTGAGGAATTATCACCCTGAATTCTGTAGTGGCTGGACTCATTTACAATCCAACAATTGGTGTGCCAGGTTTTCTGTTTCCTGGCATCTATACCAACATTTGTTGTTCTTTGTTTTCTTGATTATAGCCTGCCTGTGATGTGATGGCTAAGGATGTTGACTTTGTTTTCTAGCCATTTGTGGAGAACAGTATAGTTCATCTGTCCATTTATTGGCTGTAAGATTTAGGAGGGTTTTGGGGTGTTGTTTTGAGTTCTTTACAGATTGTAGATAATAATTATGTCAGTTGTATATTTGGCACAGACTTTCTCATATTCTGTAGGCTGTTTTTGCTATGTAGACCAGGTTGGCCTAGAACTTATTATGTAGCCCAGATTAGACTTGAACTTGGTTCCTTTTGCCTTGGATACCCAAGTTCTGGAATTGCAGGTGTTTTCCATCATGTCCGACAGCAGTAGTATCCTAAACTGTCCCTTACTTTAGTACTTTGTACATTTTTACAGTCTGAAGCAATGTTCTATAGTAAGGCTTGGAATCTTAGAGCTCAGATATCTGCATTTCATGCATATTTATATGATGATGGCAACTGTTACCATGATGAATTTATGATGCCTTTTGCCTGTCTCCTAAACATCACAAAAGGCTCCCAGATTTCTGAGTAATATCAGAGCATGAGAGAGAGAGCCCAATAATGTTAAAAACTGAATTTCCTATGAGCATGGGATAATGAGTAGTTAGAGTCCAAATTAGCTTTGATGAATACAATGAAGTGAACTTTAGTATAGATGAATTCCCAACAGAAAGGTCCATGCCTGGGGAGGGGAAAAGAAGAGAGAGTATATTTATCTGCATTATCATCTAAATGAGGATAACTCTCTGTTTTCACTATCTCTTGGCAACTGAGTGACTGTTGAAAACTGGCTACCTGCATTTCTTTGTCTATAAAATTGGAGTAGAATTCTGCCCTATACAATCTCTTATGTTTCTGGAAGGTTAAGGTAGGAGCTAGTGATACTTGTGACATCACTTTTTAAGCCATATAAAGGATTATTAATGTAAAAAATACTGAACATATTTATTTTAAAATGCTTATAGATTAATAGGAAACTGTAAAAGTATATACAGGGTGGCCCTCTGTAATCCCCACTCCATCTCTGTCAATGATGACCTCTTGCTTAACTATAGTACCATATCAAAGTTGACCTTGGCACAATCTTGAGAGCATATTCTAATTTCACTAGCTGTATATATTCTCTTGTGTGCATGCATGTATGTGTGACTGTATCACTTATGCAATTTTATGTAGTCACAATAACAATACAGAGCTCACCCATTGTCACTCGGCTCTCATGCTAATTCTCCAAAGCCATCCAACATTCCTTAGCCTTTGTTACACTAATATTGCCTATATTTGTATATTTTTGCAATTTCAACATTGTATGCATGAACTATTTTGACTGCTTTTGTTTAGAGGCAAAGTTTGTATAGCCCAGATTGTCCTGGAATGCAATAAGTAGACCAGGCTGGACTCAAACTTGCACTGATTTCCCGATCTTAGACTCTTATTTCAGGTGTGAACCTATACACACACACACACACACACACACACACACACACACACGGCTTTATAGCATTATTTTCCTGAGTTGTAAGTTGTTGCCTACACCAAGAGTTTGGTTCTTTTCATTTTTATAGTTTTATTTCCCACATTTTGTTTAAGAATTGACCTCCTGAAAGACATTAGGGTTGTTGCTTTCCATATTAGGCTATTATGAGCAGAGCTGTTGTGAACATTTGTGGCTAGATTCTTGAGTGAGAATAAAATTTCGTTTCTTTAGGATATGTACAAGCCTCATTTCTATGATAAACACCTGTCTGGTTTTACAAGAAACTTCCAACCTCTTTGCCAGGCTGCCTATGCCAGTTTGCACTCCCAGCAGAAGAGTCAAAGTGATCAGTGTTCTCTGGAGCCTCAGCAGCATTTAGTATTTTTAATAGTTTTTATTTTACATGTTCATATTCACGCATAGTGATATGTCACTGTGGTTTAAACTCATTTCCCTAATGGTGAATGATGCTCATTTGCCATCTGTGTATTCTCTGGTGAAATGCCTGTTCATATATTTTGTCTGTTTTCAAGTTGGGAGGTTTCTTTATTCTAATGCTGCACTTAGAAATTTAGGTGCAAGCCTTGCTTGTGTGAGTTGCAGATATTTTTTACTGGTATATACCTGTCTTTTTTTATCTTTTCCACGGAATATTTTCCAAAGTCAAAGTTTTATATTTTTATGAGATATATATTCATCACCTTTTTCTGTTATGGATTGAGCTTTTATTTGTTTAGTCCAGAAATTTTTTGTCTCATTCTAAATTCCAAGAGATTTTCCTGCATATGATTGACTAATTGCCCCAATGCTGGATGTCTAAAAATTATTTATTTTTTTCTCAGTTGAATTGCTCTTGCACTTTTGCCAGGAATCAGTTGTAGATTGATTTTCTGTTAAAACAAAAGGAAGGTTTTAACTTTAACATAGTAAAATAACATATAACAGATATCAAGCAAGAATTACAGTTATAATATTTCTATTTGCTTTATCTTTTATCATAACTAAAGAGAACTACAACTATCTATCTATTCTTCAACTCCATCAAAGACTCCAGAAAGATATATTACCTAAATAAAGAGGAAGTACATTGTAAGCAACTTCCAAAACTCTAGAATTGACAGAGACATCTTGCTGCCTAGACAGTCACCCAAAGTTCTTCTGTAACATTGGGGCATCCACATTCAGCTTACAGGCCCATAACATCCAGCAGACTTTTCCATGAAGCAAGAAATTTCAAAGACATATTTGCCTCTATTGGCAGTTTGCCAGTCACTTTCTTCTGTATCCTACAGAATGTCTCACAGACTCTTTCATGAAGCAGGAACCCCAAAGGATCATTGCACCTTTAGGCAAGTTCAGCAGTCATTTCTCTGTAGATCCTGCATGTCCAGTTTATCTAACAAACTACATAAGGAGCCTCTTTGATACCCATCTTCCTCTTGAAGTAGATTGGTGCTGCCAGGAGCAGATGTGTCTCATTATCATGAAAAGTCTTAAGTTCTTAAACATTTTTAAATGTCATATTCTGAAGGTCTCTGAAATATTTGGAGAATACCTGTCTAACTGAAATGTATCTCTATACATCTAGAATATCTAACTAACATGACTATAAGCTTGACTACGATGGATGATTATCTATTAAGCTATATTTCTTAATTATACATTACATTTTCAAATGAGCTACACAATCACAATATCCCAATCAATAGCAGAAATATATGTATATATATAGTATAATAAAATTTACCTTAAAATTTATCAACAAACCAAGATTCATACTAATGCAAATCTCTATAGAATTTCCCCCTTTAAATGCAAACAAGCATTTATAGACAATATTTGGGAATATGGGCATAGTTATTTCTCTCCAAAATGCTTCCTGTTGTTTATTGGGTGAAGTATTTTTCTTTGTGGGAGTGTTCATAGCAAACTTTCAGGGGGGTCTCGGTCCATCAAACCATATTAGCCTTGAATGAATCCACAGGTTCTCATCCTCTATGGAGACAAAAAACAAACAAACAAAAAAAACAAAAAAAAACAAAAAAACAAACTCTTTTCCAAAGCCCCATATCCTTAGAGCTAAATTCTGAAGTCAAGATACATTTATAATATACATGCTGGTTTAGCTTAGCAGCCCATACAATGAAATGTCTCTCTGTACTTAGCTCCTTCACAATCAAAAATTCAAAGAAAACACAATAATATACATAATCCAGACTCTCTGTGAATTTTCCATCTTTGCGTGGCTTATTTTTCTTTACTCCTTTTAATCTATGACTGTCTTACTCTGTCTCTTTAAAGACCTTTTTTAAATAAAAAAACTATTTACTTATTTTTCAACTATATTCTTTTTCTTCTCTCTCCCAAGGCTATGCACATTTATACAACACTGTGACCCATTTAGAGTTCTTTTATGTGTGAATCTGTCCTTATTGCATATCTGTAATTCTTTACTGTCCAGGAGTGCTTTTTAAAATGCTAAGCACTTAAGAATCTAAGCTGCACCATGGCTAGGTCAAATATGGTATTTCCTGTTTGCCCTGCCCAGTCCAGCATAGCAGAGCCGCTTGCACCTCTGAGCCATGCACACTGTCCCACTTCCAGGCACATAGCCGGTTCAAGTTGCCATTAAGCTAGCTGCAGCAGTCTGCTCATTAACCCCAGTCAAATGTTCTGTCTCTCTAAAGGACCAGAGGTCACCCTGGCAGCCCAACCTAGAAAGTCGGCATTTCAAAACTGCCACTTTTTTTCTGCTGTAGCTGAGTCAGGAAAATTTCTCTTAAAGGAGCAGTGGCAAGCCACCAGCAAATAGCAAGAAGCTGTATTAAACTCTGTATTTTTGTGTCTAGAATTTCTTTTCAAACTCTCACAGGTTTTAAGTGGATTTAGCTGGCCACATGGGTGCCAATTGTTGGAAGGAAGGCTGATGTTCATCCTGGCCATCTGGAACTGAAATAATCACACAGAAACTAATTAAATCACTGCTTGGCCCATTAGCTCTAGCTTCTTATTGGCTAACTCTTACATCTTAATTTAAACCATTTCTATTAATCTGTATATCTCCATGAGGTCATGGCCTACCAACAAAGTTCCAGCACTTCTATCTCTGGCAGTGGCAGCTCCATGGCATCCTCTAACTCTGCCTTCTTCCTCCCAGCATTCCATTTAGTTTTCCCTGCCTCTCTCTGTTCCCCCATAGCTCTGCTATAGGCCCCAGTTTCTTTATTCATTAACCAATCAAAGCAACACATAGACAGTAGGACCTCCCACACCGTGTGTGTATGTGTATGACCCTGCTAAGTTAATGTATTAATTATAGAATTGAAAACTGCCGTTTGGGATTTTATATTTAGGTAATCATATCATCTGTAAATAAAGACTAGTTTTCTTTTTTTTCCTTTTCATCTCTTTGTCTGTTGCTTCATTTTATTGCTTGATCACGCCTCCTACAATGTTTGCTGTTATACTGACTGAATGGCAAAATGGGTCTTGGGAGATGGCTCAGTTTACACAGCACTTGTTAAAGTGTGAAAACCAGAGTTCAGCTCTCTAGCAGTCATGTAAAAGTCCAGTATGTATGGTGGTCATCTGGAGTTCCAGCCCTCAGGAGACAGAGATATGAGTTCCCTGGAGCAAGCTAGCTAGCTAATTATAAATGAATCAGCTCAATGAGAGACCTTGCCTCAAAAAATAAAAAAGGAGTGCAATTATGGAGACATTCTTGGTTGTTAAATTTTCTGCTTTTGATTATGAACTCCATGAAAATGGGTATTAGAATGACTGCTGGTAGGACCATTCCCAGAACTCCATAGTAGACATATTAATAGAAGACTCTCTGCTAATATTGGAGTAAGGGAAAAGGAGCACGTGTAGCTCTTAAAAGCTGAATTAGAACCACTGTGATTTAGTTCAAGGATTGGAAGGTTTCCTTATTCCTAAGTAGTCATTGCTGGTGATTTTTATTCCCTTGTGACCCTGTTAAGACAAAGAGAACTTGTTGTCTATTTTGTTGTCTGCCGAGCTGATTTTCACTTTTGATTTTTGTTGGTATGGGTCTGGAAGAGCTCCCAAGATTGATGAAATTGTTCATATCCTGTAAGCATAGTCATTGTATCAGGCAAAATTGACTTGGCTTTTGCATTCTGGGAGTTTATTCTTTGAATAGATGGGTTTACTTGGTCATTCAGGAAGATTTCATATCAGAAAATGGTTGCTTTCTTGAGAAAGTACATGGAATCTAATTCTTCCGAGTGGGCCTTCCCAGTAGAATATACAGCAAGGGTTCACATAATCAGAGATTAGTTCCTTAGGCCTTCCCTCACTGGGAGGCTGGAGAACTGCATTTGTTTGAAGGAGAGAGGCCAGGGACCAAAGCCTCTGTAGCAGCTATGAAAAAGCAAGTGTTATCTGGAAAAATGGGAAAAGGGTTCTAAAAGGACAAATCGTGTGTATTTGGCTTTTTCCCCTATGGTGGGCTCTGAACCCCACCTCTCTGTGAAACACAAAGCTTTGCATTAGCAATTCCAAAGAATCATTCTGATCCCAGCAGCCTAAGCTGACTCTGGGCAGGGGAATTGGCAGCTACTGAGTTGTCAGAATTCTCAGGCTGCATTTGAGGCTTTCATCCAGGCTGGTGGCCAATGGAGCAGTGTGGGAATGACAGTAAAAGTAACTGCTGGGGACTAGGTCAGTAGGCTACTGCCTTTGGGCTTGTTTGTTCTGGTGTGAGGCCTCCTAGACTCCTGACAAGACAGAGACCTTCCAGGCTCACCACCCATCCCGGCTGCATTTACAGGCCTAAGCTAAATCCAATTTCATTTCTCGGGCTAATTAATACTCCAGTATAAATAAACTCTTGTAAAGTTTTTAAAGTTGTTTTTCCTTATAGTTTCTTTCTTTCAATTGTTTATAAAGTGAAATTTTCAATAAGGTACCCCAACTTTTGGTTTTGTGGATCTGGGGATGTAATGGATTTAGAAGAACAGTTCAGTTTAAGCTTGCGATTACTCAGCTCTGTCTTAGGGGTTTTCATTCCTGTTGAATCAGGAAGAATGTCTGCTTCCCATGTCAGGGACTTGAATTTAACTGCAATTCACAGCATGATGCAGTATTGTAGATGTGAACTTGTTTACCAAACCTATCTGGCTAGCCTAAGCCTCTGCTAATCACTACCA
This sequence comes from Dicrostonyx torquatus, assembly GCA_028555095.1. Taxonomy (NCBI): domain Eukaryota; kingdom Metazoa; phylum Chordata; class Mammalia; order Rodentia; family Cricetidae; genus Dicrostonyx; species Dicrostonyx torquatus. Next base: position 2,484,566 of record JAQHUG010000278.1, on the reverse strand, counting down.
AACTCTTGTTGCTCAGTCAATGTTTGAGAATGAAACTACTCCCTAACTTAAGCTTTGCCCTTTACTTTGAGTTTTTGAGGCAATTTGGTGTTTTATGTGTGTTTTTCTGAGCATCTCATTTTTATCCACTTTACATTATCAGTAATTTAGGACTCAATGGAAAGTTATCTATTGATGTTAACAGAAGTGCATGAGCCTGACCTGCCATCTCTTCTCTACCTCTCTGCTTTTTCTTTTCTTTTTCCTTTATACTTTTCTCATTTACTTTCTAAAACTTCCTGAATTTATTTTTCCTAGTGTGGGCTTTGAGTATTAGGCCTGATGATGATTTGGGTCATTTGCAGTTTCATTTGTCTATGTTCCTATCTAGAGTCTGCTGCTGTGTTGTAATCGTGGAGTATTTGTGACTACCAACAAAGCTTGTTTCAAGGTGTCTGAATTTCAAGATCTTTCTTCTAGGCACTGTAAACACTCCCCCACAAACATCTATCTATCTATCTATCTATCTATCTATCTATCTATCTATCTATCTATCTATACATATATGTGTATATATATATGTATATATAAAGAGAGAGAGATAAGGGAATATGGGGCACAGAGAATCAACAGGGGAATGGTTCTAGGAGCTTTGCACATTCCAAAATTTGTGAATACTTAAGACTCTTACAGGAAATTGAAAATGTGCATGTATTTACACAGACTCTAACCATTACTTTCCATGTACCTTATGTATACTTTCAATAATCTTGAGATTACTTGCACTACCTGTTACTGTGTAAATATCACATAAAAGTTGTCCCACTCAGTTGCTTAGGGAATAATGACAAGAAAAAAAATCTGTCCATGTTTAGTATTGATGTGATCTTGAAATGTTCTCCATCCTCTGACTCCATGACTCCTGTGGATCTGGAAAGCTGACTGCCTATATAAATGGAGTCTGTGGTGGTGATGGCTGAGGGCTTACTTTAAAATCTCTTTCAGGCTCTGTCTGGTTAGATACAGTTTGTCAATAGCTGCAGGTTTTGTCTCCTTTAAAATATTATGGTATGAATTGGGATTATTTCAATTCTACTCTTTGTGTCAGCATCAAATTGTCATAGGAACAGTTTCTTATGTGGTTCCCAAATGCAGAGTAGATGTCTTGGGTCTGGGCTGACACCTGAAGCCATATTGGTACCTGAGGGTCATGCTGCCACGAGTACTATACAGATTGGGGTGCCTGCATTGCCACCTGGGGCCATGGTGACATTTGTGTCTGAGCTATGGACAGGACCATGTCTGGGTCTGTGGCCCTATTGCAGCCAGGGTATGTGTTCAAGATTCCTGTTACTATCGAAGGCTGTATAGGACATGCTTCTGTATTTTTGTTGCTTTCATTGGCTGAATAAAGAGACTGCCTTGGCCTTTTGATAGGGCAGCCCTTAGATGGGCAGAGTAGACAGAATGGAAGGCTGGGGAGAAGGGAAGTATGGCAGACGCCACGTTTCTCTGGCCTGAAATGGATGCTGGTTAGGAACTTTCCTGGTAAGCCGCCACCCCGTAGCGATACACAGATTACTAGATATGGGTTGAAATGATATGTGAGAGTTAGCCAAGAAAAGGCTAGAACTAATGGGCCAAGCAGAATTTAAATGAATATAGTTTGTATGTAATTATTCTGGGTATAAGCTAGCCAGGGCCAAAAGCAGGCCTGCGGCCGGGAGCCGGGCACCAGGAATACGGCCCACTCCTCGGCGGGGACACAGACGCCCCTCCTATAACATTTCTTCCTCAGCCAGGAAGCATATTCTAATAATATCTCAGGCCAATATGGTTAACTATGGGCTCAGTATGTGGTGATAGTAGTGAGTGATCAGGACTCCAAAAACAACAAATACTGTGAAGATGCATAGTATCATTGTTATTTGTGTTAAAGCTACCTTTAGTAGCCTATAATGACCTTCAGTGACCTACAGTGCCCACAGTGAAGAAGTAAGATGCCAGGGAAAATAGGAATAGGCATGGAGGTCACATTTTCTCTTATTCCTTCCATATTGTTCCAAATGGTGCTGAAGTGGTCTTTAATTAGCAAAAGGCTAAAACGCATAATGGATTCATGCATACATACCTTAGTTTAGCTCTGTGGTGTGTGTGTGTGTGTGTTTATGTATGGAGCTCAGTATTTTTTCAGATATATTGCCAGCCAGCAAGTCCCAGAGATCCTTCTACATCTGAAATACCTCCCGCTGAGTGCTGTAGTTACAGGCTTTTTAAAAACTATGGGTGCTGTCGAATGCAAATTCAGGTCTTCATGTTTATGCAGAAAGTATTATTATGCTCTGAACCATCTCCCCAGCCTGATTTATTCATTTTAAAAGTAAACATAATAATAGTAATGAGTAATCTTTAATGTGTGATAAGATGTGTGTTGGTGGCTTGAAATAAAATGGCCCCCACAAAGGCAGTGGGTGTGTGGGCTGTGGCCTTGTTGCAAGGAGTGTGTCACTGTGGGTTCAGGCTTTGAAGTCTCTTTGTCTCAAGCTTTTCTCATTGTGACTGTCATTGTTACCTGCAAGATGTAGGGTTCTCAGTCACTCCAGCATTATGCTTGCCAGCATGCTGTCACAGTCCTGACTATGCTGATAATGGACTGAACCTCTGAAACTTTGTGAGTCGCTGCAATTAAATGTTTCCCTTTATAATAGATGCTGCGGTCATGGTGTCTCTTCACAGCAATAGAAATCTGACTAAGACAATGTGTTAAAGAAGCAGAAACCAGAGGCTGGGTAAACAGAGGGTATTATACTGTGCTAACTTGTTAAGTGTCCAACTTGTAGCTATGAAGAGAACAAACTTTCTATTCACTGATTGAAACATTCTCCCTACATACATTTTTGACTACATATTATGCAGCATCAATTGCTCTTGATGTTGATAATGCAATAATGTATAAAACATAGTCTCTCTACTCATGTTAAATCAAAACAAAACAACCAAACTGAGCCTAGATAGGTAATGGGCCCTAGGGGAAAACAAACTCAGATTATTTTCCTAAATGATCATAGCAATACAATGGCTTTTAAAGACATATTGCTATACCCATAGGTTAGCATATCACTCTGTCCTCAGCAGAGAAGCTTCTTTTTGGAGCAGATGGTAATTAGTATAAAAACTTTTAGAACAATAGGCAGATAGTCAGAGACTTTGACACTCTTAGACATAAATAAGACATTTTCATCAAACCTTCCCTCCTCTCAAGGCTCAGAGATCTACGTAGAAGAGGAGGTAGAAAGAGTGGAAGAGCCAGAGTTGGTGGATGACCTCTAGGAAACAGCGTCTTCCAGGCACAACAGGGACAATGCACATATGAACTCACAGATAATAGGACAGCATGTACAAGACTGTATAAGTTCAAGCTGGACAAAATACTAGCACTGAGAAGAGGAAGTGGACACAGATTCCACCCCTCGCCAAGAAACTATTTGTAATTTATAGCTGCTTGGAGAGGGGACATGGATTTTCTTTAATGGAGAGGCACCAGGTATATCAACCATACCCCAGTGCAAGCCTTTGCTCAAGAGTAGCTGGCCAATGTGAGTCAGACTCCATGTTGTTGTTTTAAGAGAGGAAAATAACATAACATTAGGTTGATAGGGATGTGGAGGAGGATCTGAGAGAAGGGCAAGAGTATGATCAAAATGTTCTTAGAGAATAAAAGGTGAATCGCAAAAATTTAGGAAACTGATTCTAGAAGACTGATTCAGTGACTTTGATGGAGGGTTATCTATCAATACAATTGGAGGATAAGAAAGTAGGACATAAAAGAGCAAGAGTCGTAGGTGATACTACAGAGAAAAATCATATTTGGGCTTGGTTTTGAAAGATGTATCAAATTTCCTATGAAGAAATAGAACAGAAAGAATTTCTAAGAGACCTAGTCACAGGGTCTGATGTGTTTGGAGAACTTGAAGTGTCCTTGACTATAGTGTGGATATGAGTTTGGGTGATGGAAGGGTTGGTAGGGAATAACCAGGAAATGTAATCTCAAGATAGGATTTTGCAGGGCTCTGAATGGCATTTTAACGCCTTTAAACAGCACAGGCAAAAAGAAAATATAATGGGTTCTGGGAGGAGCAGTACGGCTATTTTCCTAGAATTAATAATTTTTTTCAATTTGCTAGGAACATATAATGCAGTAAACATAACTCAGTGTTCTAATATCTTGAAAAAATATGGCTTAATGAAAGGAGAGATCCAAGGCTCAATAGGAAACCTGGTAAATCACCTGACCTCTGACCAATGACAAAAAAATCCTATCATGATAAACACCATTACGAAGGCTGCCTGCTTCAAAGCTGTTTCCTTCTCTAAGCAGATGACTCAGAGACACGGTGTTCTTTCTATCTAGTCATATAACTCATATACAGTGGATAACCTGCTGCAATAAATCCCCCTGTTGCTCTCAGTGAATGCGCCAGTCCTTTCCTATAGGGTAAGTAATGGCTTCTAGTGCCACACAAGGAGGAGGAGGCCGAGTTGAACTGTAGCTGAACTCCATTTAGTGTTTCTCTTGAGCTACCAATACATAACTATTTCTTGAATCCCTTTACCCCTTCCCCCACAAAGAGCAACCCAACTTCTCAAACAAAGCACTTTAACAACAAATATCTGGAGCTCAAAACAGGATCCCATACTGATTTATAAATAAGGCTGACTCTTTGCATTTGAAGATTCAACAACTGTTATTCCAGTTCTTCATGAGTGACTATGTCTGTCATTTCTATTTTTTTTTTGTGGGGCACTAATTTCAAGCCAACTGTTCGTGTTGCCATCTCAAGAGAGTTTCATTTATCTACTTGTCATGCTGATGAAGAATCATGTTTTGCTGCATTTGATAGGAGATGCAATGTCTTAAAGATCACAATCAATTTGGGAATTCAAGAAGGACTGGAATTGGATATCATACCAAATATTAAAGTTCTTAATGCTGTTGACATCAAGTAAGAGTATGGCACTTACTGACACGAGGGGGTATACATGAAATTTTGAATTCATTTTTGCTGATGAAATGTTCAAACTATGGTAGTATAATTTATTTCTGGATCTTTTTGCCTATATTTACTTAGTAGTGTATTCTAGAAAATAAAACAAACACGTAGATAGTGAGAAACAATTTTGGTTCAGGTAAGCATTAGCTGCTTTAACACACTTGTCAAACTTTCTCTACATGTCTACATATTGTTGTTATTATTATTTACAGAACCCATTTGAGGCTAATGTCATGCAGACATCATGACCATTTGCCTCTAAATATTTCAGTATATAATGGCATTCTCTTGCAAACCACAGTGCAATTAGCCAATTCCGGAAATTGAACATTTGATGTACTACCACTTGATACTACAAAGTCCACATTCAAGTTTTCTTGATTGTTTCATTAGCATCCTTCAGAGAAATTAAAATAAAACCTATCCATGTTTCAACCTAGGATCAAGTGCTGCATTCACTTGAATTGCCTTTTATCCCCTTTAATCAGGTGCAGTTCCATGGACTATATACATACACACATACATACATACATACATACATACATACATACATACACACATACATACATAAATAGTATATACATACATACAGAAATACATATGCTATGCTGATTTACTTTGAGGATTATAGTCTCATTGCTCCATAGAATTTTCTTTGAATTGTACCTGTCTCATACTTCCTCATGATTGGATTCAGGCTATGTCTATTCAGTCAGAACCTTACTTGGATTTACAATTTTATACTCACTAATTCAGAATGGGAAATGTTAATTTTTGAACAGTGAAACCATTGTCAAAAATTCTCCTACAACATCATGAACATATTGTAAGAAAATGTTTGTTACAAAGATTGTTGCCCCCAAACCTTTAGCAAAACAGATTGTGAAAGTCATTTCCCAGGGAACTGATGTGGAGTAAGTATAGCATATAGTCATGGTAAGTTGCTTACCACTGTAGGTCTGTCTGTGGAATATTTGTACTCCAGCATTTTCTTTTTGCCACACCATGCTGCTATTCTGCAGCAAAGCATTGGACGACAGTGATGAAAAGTGTGCAGACATGGAATGACATTTACCAGCAAAAGCTGCTAGTGGCGCGTGTTACTAAATCTTCATTACGTTTACAAAACACATCACAAAATAGAATAAATAATTCACATTAAATGGCACTCATCCAAACATGAAAAGTTCATTTTGTGATATAGCACCACTGACTTAGATTATTGCAGTTTCTCAATTATTCATCAAATGGCACTGGATGGTACTCACTCACTGTCACCAGCAAGAATTCAGAGCTCTCATTGGTTCAAATGTGGAGCACTGAGTTTCATGGAAGATGGGATATGGAGGCTAAACAAACTTAAATGTATACCCGTTCCCTTTACTCCACACTTTTTGGATGCTCAAATGGACTTGATATTCTTGTTTAATTACCCCTAATTTACTTGTTCTTTTTGAAGTGTCTTAATTTTCTCATGAGTTACAGAAGTGTATTTATTCATTTCTGTGTATGGTGCAAGTGTGTGTACATGTTCATATGTGTACATGTGTATGTAGAGGCCCGATGATGGAGTGGAGTTTGTTTCTCAGTCACTGTTTTAATTTTTGAGACAGAGTTTCTCGCTGAACCTGGAGCTCACTAGTTGGGCTATGCTAGTTGGCCAACAGGGGCTCCTACCATCTCTCCACTTCCCCCGTGCTAGGATTTCACATGTGTGCCACTGTACTTAGCTTTTTACCTGGGTCCTGGGGATTAGAACTCTGAGCTTCATGTTCATAGAGCAAGCACTTTACCAACTGAGCCATCACTCCAGTCCAGAAATTACTTTTTTTAATTAAAGCACTAAGAAAGAACCCTTTGGAGAAAGTTGAACATGAAAATAGTAGTGTCAATATGCAGTGACTGAGAATGAGTGCAGTAGTGAATAGACTTTGCTGTGTAGGCCTGGATACTTTAAATGAGTTCTCTATAGGACCATCGTCTTAGTCAATGTTCTATTGTTGTGAAGAGACACCATGACCAAGACAACTCTTACAAAAGAAAACATTTAATTGAGGGGTTTATTTATGGCTTCAGAGGATTAGTTCTTATCATCATGATGGGGAGCATGACAGTAAGAAGGCAGACATGATGCTGGAGAAGTAGCTGAGAGCTACATCCTGATCTATAATAGGCAGAAGGCAGAGAAAGAGAAACAGTGGGCCTGGCCTGGGCTCTTCAAACCTCAAAGCCCACCCTTATTGATGCACCCCCACCAATAATGACACACCCACTCCAATACCTTCCAATCCTCCCCAGTAGTTCACCTACTGGAGCCTAAGCATGTGAATATATGAGCCTATGGGAGCCATTCTTATTCAGACCATCACAGCCAGGGGTGTCCAATATTTTGACCTTGAAATAAGATGTTGTTACCTATATAGTTTATGCCTGAGAACCATATAACCAAGTTTAAAAGAAGAGGAAGATGAGCTGGCAAGATGGCTCAGTGGCTAAAGGTACTTACTACCAGCCTGAGGATCTGAGTTTGAGCCCTGGGACCTACTTCTGTATGTGTCATGGCACATGTGCATGTATTCATGTGCACATGTGTGCACATGCGCATACACACAGGGGTGGGAAGGGAGGTAGAAATAAAAGTTTTTTAATGCATAAAAATATACTTCCAAGAATGTAAACTTTCAAGAAGTTTGCATTTTGTGTGTATGGGTCACATTCATAGCTATGCAGTACATGCAGCAAGGAGGTTATAGGTTGGACACATGTGTATTCTGGAGTAATTGTCATCACAGGGCAAAAAGGGGCTGCCTGAGATAGTTTTGAATCAATAATTGTAATTGCCTGAAAATTGGAAAGCAAACTGAGGTTTTTGTGCATGACCTTGGCGGGGTGAGCACTCTAGTTTGTATGGCCAGTCTGTGCTGAGCTAACATCCCATGGGATCATTCTGTCCTGGTTCCCAGCATTTGGACTCTCTCCTATGGAAACTGAAGAATTTGATTGCCAGACAAGTATGCGCTGTGTAGTTTAAGGAATGGGAGTATGTGACAGTGTGTTCTTATAAAATGGAAAAGGTTCAGAGTAAACCTACTCTTGGTTGAGCTCTTGAAATTTCAAAATGTTCAAGTCTCTAACATTTGCAGAGAATGAATTTAATCTTGATAATCTTATCAATAGATGTTGCAACTCATGAGAATGACCCTTCCCCGGGGATGGGATTACTGAATTCATCATAGAATCCAGAAAGGTCGTTTGATAGGCTAATATTTCACATAGCTTGCCAACCACTCTGCAGTCTAGGTCATCTTAAAAAGGCCATGCTAAGTATATCTAATTAACCTGCCCACGATGCACAGCCAGAAAGAGGCAAGTCCAGGGTTTGAAGTCAGGCAGTCTTGGTCTCCCTTAGAGTACATGTTCAAAAATCTCTTGGTTTGGAACACATCTGTTTCCTAAATAAAGCATCCCTATAAACCTAAACCCACATAGGAAGTTGTTGTGAGGGATTGTGAAGCAAGAAACAAGGGTAGCTTTGTCAGAACCCTCTGCTCAGCCATGACGAGCCTGCCCTGTTCATTGTGCATTTCCCCGCAAAGGAACTGCTGCTGACACCAGAGGCCTCTCTCCCTAGGGAACCAAGAAGGACCAAGCAGGGAAGATCTTGCATATCTGAGAGACTGAGCCAAAAAGATCGATGCACTTCCGATTAGGCAGCATGCCTTCCATGGCTTGCTCAACCTTCTGCGCCTTCTCAGAGTGTACCCAGAGACTTTCAGCTGTGGCACAGGCCTGTGAGATTTCAAGCTCTTTTGTCCATGTAATAAAAAAGCCATTTTTTGCCTCAGGCTAAGGAAAACCCTGGCAGTTTCAAACTTGAAAAAGTTTGGGTGATGTTTTTCTTTTTAATATATTAGATTTATTATTGTTGTTGTTTGAAAAGCTTATGGACATTCACAATTTTTGATTTTTATTTTTTCCTTATTGGGCTTTTCTGGAAACTTCCATGGAGAGAATGGCTAAAAGCAGAAGGATGAAATTGCTTTTTGAATTCTAATTCGGAAAGGGGTGTGAAGGTGGGTAAGAAGATTTTAACCAGTCCCAGAACTCAATAGCTAGAATGGGCATAGCAAAAATGCTGGTCACTGTGGTGCATTGCTTCCTGGTGGAGTTTTATACTTTTCAGAAAACATAGAATAAAGCAGGAGAAAGGTTTGATGCCGATGGTTTGTAAACTCTGTGATGACTTAATGCATGTGTACGTTGTAAAATAATATAACAAGAAATATACATACATACATGCATATTTACTTCTAAGTAGCTTGGGAAGTTTTGCCAAGAGCATGCCTTGCCTTGTTCCTTAACTTTCCCCAAAGGAAAGCAAGAAATAATTATCCAGACCTCCATAATCCAATCCATCCAGGAAAGAAGTAAAGCAGGGCTTCTAGCAAGCATTCAGATTTTTGCTGTGATGGTCAGACCTCACTGACCACACAGGCTCCAAATTCCACATGGATTTTGCCCACTTTCCTCACTTCTTTCTATCTTGGTCCTGCAGCAAATCAGATTTTCCTTTAACTTTCTGCATACAACAGAATTGCAGCACACAGCCTCACCCCCTGCCATTGTCACCTTTCTGCTTTAATGATCAGGCAGTTGACCCAATATGATAGGCTCTTTCTTAGAGCCACCCTTCTTGTCTCAGTCTAATTGCCTCTACCTCTCTGTTTTTGTAGGTAAACACTCCATTGTGCCCCCCTCCTCTGTGTGTGTGATATGTCAGGTGATATTTATGGAAAAGCTACTACCCACCACATTTCATATTCTTGTTTCTAGGTCTTGAAGGAGAAAGAATGTTGACAACATCTTCCACCTTTGGAACCCAAGTGAAGGGAATAGGTGCTAGACCTTCGCATTGCAGCAAAGACAGCCCTCCTTTCTTGGGGCCTTCCCAAGTAAGGAGAAAGCATTCAACCTTCTAGGTTCTTTTCATCCACATATATCCTAACCATAGCCCCAGAAGAAGCAATTAATAGTGCTAGAAATGTCCAACTAACATTAGCTCCTCATCTACAAACACAATCATTTCTCTCACTTTTCCCATACTCTTCATCTCATCTTGCACTCATGTTTCAGGGTTCCTCATGAGCACCCCCAACATTTAGATTCAGGTACCTGAACACTTTCTGAAGCTTTTTTCTTGAGTAGGCAATTGGTATGTTTTAGCTACACTAGCACTACATTTTTGGCAAGTCTCTAACTTTACATGAGTCAGGCAAGTGGCTTTCAGTTGAGGGCAGGCCATTATATCCTTAGTTCCTCAAAAACTCTGTTCACACATTCTCCTTCGATTTAGGGTTGAGCTAGAAGGAAAATAATTATCTTATATCTTATTGTCCATGTCACAGTATGAAGATTTATCCCAGGCACAAGCATACATCTTTAATTGTAATCATAGCATTGATCCGAGCAAGTATAAGATATATGGCTATGAGTTGCTGGTGGTTTTGCATTGCCATTTTAGTGCAATTAATGTTTACCAATAAAGTACTATCTTACACATAAAACAAATTAAAAAGAAGATTGAAACTCGATATTCTATCCAGGAAATATTACTATCACATTTATGGGCAAGGACTTAAGGTTTTCATTTTTAATTGCATTACTGAATGACTCTTCTTAAAGGAACCTAATATTAAAGAATATAAATTACTTTGTAAATTTCTGGTGAGGCAGACAAACAAGGCAAACTAGAATTCATTGGCATCAATGTTCTACTTTCAAAGTTCTGTCTGCTTGCAATGCTTCCAAACTACTTCTCTAGATGAAGTCTGTAACTGATTATATAATCTTCCCTGAAACATTTACTATAGTGCCCAGAACTTTGGTTGCAATTCGTGGGAAGTAAAAAAGAAGACATTCATGTGACAGCAAGGTTGCAAATACTCCTTTTCTAGACTTACTTTCTCCCTAGGGTGTCACTTCCCTTCTTACAGGTGCCAGATATTCCCACAGTCCTCAGAACACCCCTGTCCTCTCTATGGCTATGCCCTGGGTTTACAAATTCTACTTTAGTTCACCAGTTCTTTCCCTCCAAGCTATGCAGCTAGCTATTAGGAGAAAGCAGCTGATTAAACAAAGTCACACTCCAGTGTTGATGACTGAAAGCTCTTAAGGCTCCCTGGGGTGTCTGCATCTGAGACCTTTAGCCTGTATTGATGGAGTTTCAGACAGTGCAATGGGCTAGTGAGGATATAAATTTTGGAAGGAGAGAGGTACGTGTTTTGATGTTAGTCTGCTAGCAAATTGTATTAGTTGTAGATGTTAAAGAAGTATTTATAAAAGGATTTTTACCAAATGACGTTTGTTTAAACCCTTTCTGCCATGCTTGAAGTAATTAAAGAATAGGTCTTATAGACTTCTAGACTAGTTCTCCTAGTCCCAAGAAAGTTTAGTTTAGAATCCCATCCATCTGAATACTCTTTAAACTGTGTGAGCCTTACCTTCATGTGGTACTAGTACAGGTATGACAATGTTCTTCTTGGTTCATTCTCAGTGAGTGGGGTTCAGATCTCTAGAAATCAAATACATTCTTAATATCTGACAAGGAGGTAGCCCTAGGCTTTTCATTTTCTCCAAAAGTGCATATTGTATCACTTCTTTTTTGTTCAAATTGTTTATTCTTTTTTTTCAAATTGTTTATTCTTTTGATATTTATTGAGCTCTAAATTTTTCTCTGCTCCCCTCCCTGTCTCTCCCCTCCTCCCTTTAATCCTCCCCCAAGGTCCCCATGCTCCCAATTTACTCAGGAGATCTTGTCTTTTTCTACTTTCTACTTCCCATGTAGATTATATCTATGTAAATCTCTCTTAGTGTCCGCATTGTTGTCTAAGTTCTCTGGGATTGTGGTTTGTAGGCTGGCTTTCTTTGCTTTATGTTTAAAAACCACCTATGAGTGAGTACTGATCTCCAAAATATACAAAGAACTCAAGAAATTGGACACCAAAAGATTACATAATCCAATAAAAAATGGAGTACAGACCTAAACAGAGAACTCTCAACAGAGGAATCTAAAATGGCTGAAAGATACTTAAGGAAATGTTCAACATCCTTAGTCATCAGAGAAATGCAAATTAAAACAACTCTGAGATTCCATCTTACACCTGTAAGAATGGCCAAGATAAAAAACACTGATGACAACTTATGCTGGAGAGGGTGTGGGGAAAAGGGAACACTTCTGCATTGCTGGTAGGAATGCAAGCTGGTACAACCCCTTTGGATGTCAGTGTGGTGATTTCTCAGAAAATTAGGAAACAACATTCCTCAAGACTCAGTAATACCACTTTTGGGTATATTCCAAAGAATGTTCAATTGTGCCACAAGGACATGTGCTCAACTATGTTCATAGCAGCTTTATTTGTCATAGCCAGAACCTGGAAACAACCTAAATGTCCCCTGATTGAAGAATGGATAAGAAAAATGTGGTACATTTGGACAATAGAGTAATACACAGCAGAAAAAAATAATGATAGCTTGAATTTTGCATGAAAATGGATGGAGCTAGCAAACATTATTTTGAGTGAGGTAACCCAGACACAGAAAGACAATTGTCATGTGTACTCGCTATTGTATCACTTCTAAGCAATGAGTATTTGGGAGGCTAAAACCAGACATTTTTATGTTTCTAGTCTTCCACGCACTTTCTATATACCCTAAATGAGCCCTCAAAGTTAAGAATTACAGAACAAATTTAAACAATTAGCAGATAATGCTTTCTGCAAGAATATACTATCTGTATCTCTGAGGTTATTAAAGCTTTAAAAGATCGTCTTGTATTTATTCATTTAATTTTTTTAAAAAATTGTTTTACTTACTGCTTTTTGTATGTGTGAGAAATGTGTGCATATGAGTATGAGCATATGCATGCCACTGGCCTTGTATAGAGATCATAAGATAACTTCTGTGAGTTGGCTCTCTTTATCCTCCGTGAGATCCAGGAACCTGACCCAAGTCCCAGGTTTGCATAGTACGTACTTTTCCACCTACTATGCTCTCTTGTCAGCCCTCATTTGGCTTTTGTGGAAACTAACTTGTTTATTATCTATTCTATTTCACAGATGGTAAACCAAGGGCACTGTTTAGTTAAAATCATCTGTCCAATGGTATATAACTAATAATGAGCAAAGAAGCTAGAACTGAAGCTAGAACTCAGGCACTACAACCACAGGTTTTACATTCTCACTCCAGTCCCTGTGCCACACTGGTTGTCATTAGGGGACACCAGAACAGCTGTTTATCCTGAAGAGCACCTAGACTCAGTTGCTAGACAAATGCTTCCTTCTCTCTCGCCAACTCCAATGGTCATAATTCAGCTTAAATCCTTGGCAAGATGACACCTTCCCACATCTTGCAGAATGCCAGGACCATCTTGAGGATCAATACCATGCAAGAAATCTAAGGCTGCTAAGGTCTCTGGTTCCATCCACTTTTTGTTCCTTCCTCTTTTTAAATAGCTCAACCACATTATACTGAATTTAATTCCGTGGGATGGTCAGGATTCCTTGGAATTCTATGGGCATTTGGGGTAGATGCTCCTGTCTTACCTTCCACATATTTTCCAACCTGTTGAATAACCTTGGCATTGCCCCATTTGCATCTTGTATTTTCTTTGTCTATCTCATGCAATCTTGCTTTATTAACCTGCCATTCTTCAGTCAGAGTTATAGTGTGACACCCCACAGACACACACACACACACACACACACACACACACACACACCACACCACACCCAAATCTGCTGCCATGTTTAATGTCATTGAAGACCCCATTGCAGTAACTTTTCCTGGGAGGTTGTGAACAAATGTCTATTTACCCCATATAGGGCACCTATGACAGATGAAAGAAATGGTTTCACTCAAGTCTGTCTTGGTGAATCAAAGAGTTCATCTGGGATCATCGAAAAGGAGCATGGGCAACTTACAGGCTGATACACCATTGAAGAAGAGTTTTCCACCACAAGGATCTTGAGAACCCTTTTTGTTCTGCTTCATGAGTTACTTATGTGGTACCTCCGTAGTTCTCCCTCTCTTCTGTGAGGAAGGTTTTGTTAGCCCTGTCTTGTGAGGGTTTCATTGGACAATCACGGCTGTCCTAATTTCAAGACAGCTATGGGCATAGCATATTTAGAGGGCAGAGTTACACAACTAGCACAGTGCTACATGCTGAGTGACCCTTGCTCAGGCCAGAATTGGACCTAAAACTCTTTTGTTCCTGTATTGAGGTAGTCAATTATCCCTCATTCCAGAAGCTCTATCTGTTCTGTCCTTCCCATAGCATAAGCGTCTCTTTCCCCAGGCTCTTTCCTACACTCAATGGCCTGACTCCAGTTACCCTTGATTTGGAAACTCTGGTCTTCTCAACCTGTTTTCTTTGTGATCTTGGCAAGTAGCAGACATTTAACACCTAAGATCTAGGGGGCTCTGTCTGTCTTTCATCATTCACAAACAGAGGACCTACTTGTGGACCAGACTTTGCTGGTACTGCTTCTGGCACCTGATGCCCCTTGAGACAGACCTGGTCCTATTAGAGGCATGGCTTGATCAACAGTACTTTATTTCTTGTTGACATTTCTGAAAACTGAGAGGTTACTTGGGGATTTCTGAGTCTTGAACTGATTAGCAGTTAATGATGTGTGTTTTGATGAGAATATAAAAAATTTTGTTTATCTACTTGAGAGGAAGAAAATTGGGAATAAAAGGGAGAGAAGAAAAACACAATTCTCAGCATTTCATTAAGGTCTTAAATATTTGGAACTGCTAAGTTCCTGATCATTGCTGAAAATTTCTCTGAGTGTTGATTTTATATATCAGCTCTCAGAAAAATTCATGAAGTGTTTTGCTTCTCCTAAAGCCATCAAGAGACCCACAGCAAGTTCAGAAGGACATATCTGTCTGGAGTCATGTATAAAAGATTCTTCATACTTGCTCTTGAACCACTGTTATTGAAACAATTGCTCTATCAAGGTAGAATATGGTAATCTAAGAAGGATTAGCCTTTGGAATCTAATTAACCTGGGTTTGACCTTCACCTAGCCATTTCAGGGTTCTCAACCTCCCTGAGTTTTACTTTCCTTTCATTTGTAAAATGGAGCATTTTTTTAAACTTGCAGAGCTGTCATTAAGCCAAACATTCCACCAAGTAAGACTAAATGACATAGAAAAGATGTTTATGAATGCTAACACCTAACACACCTCCATCTTTTTCTATAGGTCTGAGTTTCCCATTCTTCAGAGTACTCACGATATTCAACACTAAAAATGTTGAAAAATCTATAGTGAAACATAATATTTTATGTTTAAGTGTATATATGTGTCTATATATTTATATATATTTACACATAATATATCTTTAAGTTTTTGGTTGGCAGACGTGAGAGAGCCTCTCAAGATAATGTAGGCTATTGCCATTGCTTACCACCTAGAATTTGAAGCTATTACTGAAGACACTACACACTTTGAATACAGGGCTTAGGAGACTTGAGTTGGAACTGACCTGAAAGCCTCCTTCCTGAGGATTAGCTCTCACAGTATCAGAAAGTTCTATGCAAGGTGCCAAGGGAGAAAAGTAATCAATAGTCTTACCAAGCTATAAAACTTATGAACCACAACTACCAGTGTAGAAAGATATACCCAAGGGTACAATGGTGCACTTATATTTTTGGTGTAAGCAAAAACCATCTAATTGGATTTAAATCTTACTTCATAGGAGGCAAATCATGCCTGGTACTGGAATCCAGCCAATTGCCCATGGCTGGTGAGGTCATAGACCCTAGAGGAGAACCTATGACTGCCACTTTCTTAAATCAGTGTAATTTCTAACTGCACTCTAAATGTTTAACCTTATACACTCAGGAAAGTGTAGTTCTCACCCCTCATCAAAGAAGTTGCCTTTAGCATCAGAGCCCATTATAGAAATCCAGAGCTGATAAAACAAATACAGAGAGCAACTGACTGTGGGTTGTTAAACAATTGACACATCTACCGTACAATTCCTGCACACAAAGTGCAGGTAATATTGAGGAAGGGCAGAATGATTATTAGAACCGGAGGATCATGATGTCTGTTGTGTGATACTGTCTTCCATATATCTCAGGGAAGCAACAATAATAAAATCTCAACAATATGGTTACCTAAACAAGACCTACACAAGGACAACATCCGTTGATTTGCCTAAATGGATGGGGAAATCTCACAAGGCCCTACCCCTAGATGAAAATCTTTAGGCACTTAATGTCTGGTGAGAGAAGAAGACTCAGTCTCCAAGAACAAGCCTCCCATAGGTTATTCAATACCAGGTGGGGAGCCCTTAGCGCATATGAGCATCACTAAATGGATTCTACAGACTGTGTTCATACATATGTAACAATAGCTAAAGAAGTCATGAATTTGAGAGCAATTACAGGTCCACAGGGTGAGCTGAAAAGAAAGAGGGAGAAGTGAAATGCTATCAATCCCATACTCATGTATGAAAATCTGAAAACTTTTAATTAAGGAGAGCAAGCCAGTAAGCAACACTCCTCCATCATCTCTGCTTCGGTTCCTGACTCAAGGTCCCTACTTGATTTCCTGCACTGACTTCCCTGAATGATAGACTGCAGTGTGGAAGTGTAAGTCAAATAAACACTTTCTGTGCCCTCCCCCCAGTTTTTAATTAAAGATTGTTTTGCTTTCAAGCACAGTTTGCAATTGTTATTATGTGAGACCCATATCTGTTATGTTAGGTCTCACCCTAAGCATTGACATTTTGTTTGGGCAACTGTAAATCATATAGTGTTTGAAATTTCAATAGTAAAATATTCATTGTCAGAATATAATTATAGATTTATTTTCTTACATTTATCTTGTATCACATAACCTTGATGAATTTATCATTCCATGAGTGTTTTGTAGTTTCCATAAATAGATATTAGTGTTATTTGAAAATACTTTAGGTTTTTCTTTTGCAAAAAGAAAGAAAGAAAACAATTAGGCCAAGGTGGTCAACATTTTTTTTGGGGGGGGTTAAGTTATTTTTCAAAAATAAATTACCGGAGTACTAATCCTTAATAAAATTCTTATGCTGGACTTCAGCAAATTTTTTGAGCCAATCAACTTGATTGGGGCTAGATAGTCATGGCTTGCTTTCCAAGTGAGCCCACAAAGACAATGCTCTGCAATCAAGGCTGCCAGTTATACCACAAATTAATATTGATGGGTCCAAGCAGGATGAGATGAGAGTCCAGGTGAGGCTCTTTACCTATTGCTATTTCTAAAGCAAGTAGGAACATATTTTAATGGCCAGAAGCAACATTATGGCCTTATTGTAAGAACAGCCTATACTGCAGGATAGTGAACATCTTCTCTGAAGATTTTACTGTTGTTCATGTGAGATCTTAAGTCTGGGGGTAACTGAGAACATAATCAGACCTTGGGGTCCTCTCACTGAAATATCTCTGCCTCTGCAGCTGAAAGAGTCAAATTTGTGATGCATCATCAAGGAGAAATTACTGAAAAGGCAGCTCCAAATGTGTGGTAAAGATACTGCCACACCCAGAATATTCCATAAAATTAACAGCAAATAAAAAATAAAACCCTTAGCCCAATTAGACTTCATTATGAGTCTTTATCCCTCTCTCTCTCTCTCTCTCTCTCTCTCTCTCTCTCTCTCTCTCTCTCTCTCTCTTGGTTTTTTGAGACAAGGTTTCTCTGTGGCTTTGGAGCCTGTCCTGAACTAGCTCTTGTAGACCAGGCTGGTCTTGAACTCACAGAGATCCGCCTGCCTCTGCCTCCTGAGTGCTGGGATTAAAGGCGTGCTCCACCACCGCCTGGCTTATCCTTGTCTCTTAAAACACATCAAAATTGCATTCTAAAACTAAAGGCTTATTGTAAATTTCTTCCTATTCTCATACTGATTTAGTTCAATACAATGACTTTAATAAAAGAGTTCATTTCTCAGGTTAGACACTGCGTACAGTAACACATGTCTTTAATCTAAGCACTTGGGAGTCAGAGGCAGTTGAATCTCTGTGAGTATGAGGCAAGCCTGGCCTGTAAAATTCCAGGCCAGCCTTGGCTACATAATGTGACCCTGTTTTCTTAAAAAGTAAGTTTGTTTCTTAATTAAGTAACACTTGTCAAGAACATCTCCAGGTGTGAGCATTTTTTAGTTTCCTTAGAACAATCCATCCAACGTAGCTGATTATTCTTCACAAGATGAGTTGTAGTGGATTTGTTGATAGTTAGCTGATATTGGCAAATTATTTAAAAATTGGAAAGTGCACTTACTCAAAAACCTATAAGGATTTTCAATAACAAGACATTCAACTTTTTCCCCATAGGAATGAATGTGATAAGGGCTTTTCAGGTGACTTTTCCCTGTGAACAAAAGGACACAAGCTGATAAAAAAAAAAGTTCTTGGGGAAGGGGCTATAATCAGTTGTTATGAGCTGTGAACTCCAGATCCTGAATTTCTTGTAAACAGCTTGTTTTCCCCTAATCTGAGTGCCTACAGCTGCTCTGAACATGAGACTCTCAGGAGTTCCTGATGGCAGGGGAATGGTTTCTGGTGTGTTTGGCTGGGGTGTGGCTATCCCTATATAAACTGCCCCTGGACACACTAAAAGTGGCATTCTTGGGGTATTCTGGTTTCAAGGATGACCTGTGTATCTCTCTATGAGTCTTTGTGTGTTTCAATCTCCAGCCCCTTGCTCGATTCACAAACTATATGGTGGTGCATACAGCACAGACGGGTGTCGTGCGCCACAGTCAGTCATATGGAGAAAGTCAATAGGATATTTTGTGATTTAGAAGAAATGGACAAGTATAGTTTCACCAGTAAAAGCTCGGATAGCTCATGTTTTCTAGAGCTATTTCTGTTTTCTTAAGTATTTTCTTCAAACGATCTGAAAATCAAGAGACAGATCAGTCTATATTCCCAGTGTTCTAAGGCCCAGAAGATGCTTTTTCATCTAGTAAGTGAACTGCCTCATGTGCACAAATGTTTAACAGATAGTCTAGTAGTCTGTTCAGCCCATCTTGATTCTGTGCTTAGACTCTTAGAGTGACTACTGGTGGGTAGTTTAAAAGCTGTCTCCAAGACATGATGTGTTAAAATAGGTCATGAAATTTTGTGGGTGAATATTGGAGGTGAAAAGGGTTATTGGTCTCAATATACTTATTAATTGTAAGGAAAGATAGTAACTAGGCCAGCATACACATCTTAGCAAACGATCAAAGTTAACATCATCAATCAATCATGCCAGTATCATGTCTCTCTAATATGATGTCCTAAAAAGGCCTGATATTCTTTTACAAAACAGATAACCTCAGTCTAATTATTAGAAAACATCAGATGAACCTGGGTTAAAAGATATCAGACAAGATAACTGAACATTATTCTTCAACAGCATTAAATTCAAAATAGCCAAGAAAATGCTTAGAAACATTCACATATTGAAGCTACCTTAGTACATCTTGGAACAAAAACAGTTAAAGAAATACTGCCGTAATTCAAATAAGGCATGGGGTTTAGTTGCTAGTACTGTACTGATGGTAATTTTCAGTTTCTGAAGATTGCATTGCAGATAGACAAGCTGTTAAGGTTAGCAAAGGCTGAGTAAAAGGAGTATTTCGATTCTTAGTACTCTTAAAACTGTTTTGTAAGTCTAAACTGATTTCAAAATAAAAAGTTAGAGAATAAGTGTTAGAAACGAGGGAATAAAAAAATTCACCCATTTTAATATTGCCCTACAACATGCTTCAGTGCCTCTATGAACCAGATGAAAATGCATAATTATCTTTCTCATGTTCTGTGTTTAATTCCTGCAAGCTGTAACTTGTGCAGTCCCATAGGCAGCCTAGGAAAATGATACTTCGTGCTTCTAGACTAAAGGGGTAATATTGAGAAGAACCATTCTAGTCTGATTTCACAAGCGTTACCACTAATGACAACTGTGTCTGCAAGGGACATGCCCCCAGTGGAAAGAAGAGGTTTTAAAAAGTAACAATTTACATGTGTGTGTATCATCTATTTAGTTATCTAAACATATATGAATGTTACAGCAATTAATGAAAAAAGAGGCTATGAATTTGAAAGACAGCAAGGAGGGGGTATGTAGAAGGAAGAGGGAAATGACATAATTATACAATCTCAAAAAATAAAAGAAATATTTTTTTAAAAAAGAAGAAACATGGAAGAGATTTAAGGCAGGAGGATCGCCAATTATTTGATATTTTTCTTAAAAGCTGTGTACTTCTTTTGAGTCAGAATCCAATTGTTTCAAGTCGTCATTAATCAGCAACAGCATTCATCAAATAGACACTTTGGCATAATGAGCTCTCATAAGTACAGTGTTTGCGATCTTCCTTGGAATATTAGAATGAGAAATGGGGGTGGAAGGAGTGAAATCATGCAGTACCTCGTCTTCTTATTCTCAAACAGGCTTCCATATGCCACACCGAATTAAGATTCTGTCATCTTTGCTGGTCCATGTCTTTCTAGCTCTCTCTTTCACATGTAACGAATGAATGCAGGGCACCTGCTCTGACTTTCTTAATTGAAGCAGTTCAGGGCAAATTGTGATTGTTAACAGAAATAAACCAAATCATTTGTCACAGAGCTTAATTTCACCTGTGCTGCCTGGGTTCCTGCTGTTAGTTGTACTTATTGCGGATGATAAAATGCCGTTGCCAAAGCCACCTCCTCGCAGGAAAACGAATCCCAGCTGGGATCCAGACCCCAAGCACCTGGGGCTGTGGATCAGCTGGCGGCCAACAGTGATTTTGCCAGCCTTAGTTGCCTCTCAGGTTGATTGAAATGAACAGATCCATTTCCAAGCACTGTCTGGTTTCAAATGAGTGAATGTTTGGGTGTCATTCCTGAGAAAATATCAAGGCCTTGGAGACTTGTTCTCATTACACCACCTCCAAACAATCAGCCTTCCCCCAGGTTTTCTAAAACTGTACACCCTTGCAACCGTCGGGGTGTTAAGATGGAGACTACCCATGTACACACTGGAAACTAGGGAGTCACCACTGAGACACCAGGAGTTGTTTCTTCTACAGAAGGACACAGTATTTGTGTATTTGACAGTTGTTTGGAATTCCATGATTTCAACACTTTCTCCATTTTTATCCTGCTAATGGTCTTCAGACTAAGGAAAGAGTGCAAGTTTTGAGATTCATCTTACAAGATAGAGAAACAGGTAAGACAGGCTGATTTGGCCATAAAGGAGGCTCAGAAATATCATTAATGCTCATTATTGTCAGTCTTTTAACTAGTCAGACAGCTCCCCACTTATATAGAGCTTTGTTGGGACCACTGTATATTATATGCCAGCAAGAGAGTGTTCTTGCATCTCTGTAATTCATGTACAGCCGTGACTCAATCCAAGCTGTTGTCTGTGAGTAGGATATGTGTTCTATGTTTATGTGTATGAGATAGAATGTTATTTGGAATGAAAGAAGATAGAACCTATGAGGAGAGACTGAGTGCCATACCCACTGAAGACAGGGACATTGTGGACTCTTTAAGTCGGAGATTTTAATGACAGCCTGGGCATTTGAGTAACTTGGAGAAGTTTAGACTGCAGTAGGGGAAGGGGCAAAGAAAATCCTCAAAGTGTCTCAGACCAACATTCAGGTTTAGGAAAAAGTGTTTTGTTTTTTACATCAGGCTAAAATTATTATTATTATTTGGTTTTTCAAGACAGGGTTTCTCTCTAGCTTTGGAGTCTGTCCTGCCTCTGCCTCCCGAGTGCTGGGATTAAAGGCGTGTGCCACCACCGCCTGGCTAAAATTATTTTTTAAAATTATTGTGTCTCTGTGTGTGTCTCTGTGTGTGTGTTATATGCTTTGGCATGTATACAGAAGTCAGGGGAGGATGATGGACACCTTGATCTGTTATTCTCTGCCTTATTCCTTTCAGAGAGATTTCTCCTTGAACCTGGGGCTATGATAGCAGTCAAGAAGTTCAAGTAATCCTCCACTTTATATATTCCCCATTGGTGCTAGGGTTATAGGCTCAAATGTGTCCACACTGGATTTACTTGGGTCCTGGGGGCTTGAACTTAGATCTTCATACTTCCTTGAACAGCAAGTGTTCCTACTTGTTTAGGCATAAACCCAACTCTTGAGAGCCACTGTTTTTGATCACTATTTACTGACCGTATCTGTGACTTTATAGAATACCATCAATGAGCAATAACAATAATAGTATAAGCAGTTACTCTATTTAAAATCAGGAGTTTTACTTGCATTGCCTTATTTATCTCTCACAATCACCCTATGAGAAAGATGAGAGTAACTGAATCTCAAGGAACTAATATAATCTGCCCAACATGTTACAGTTCAGAAGTTGAGGAAGCAGGATTCACTCAGAAATGGTCTGATCTCTGAGCCTAGCATCTTCCTTTCCTAGTTCATAATGCACTGAAAGGTTGTGTCTTCCCTGAGATAATGTTGGCTTCAGGGCATGGAGAGTGGAGGGAGAAAGTAAGTCTGACAAGAAAGAATGTGATGCAGTGTCTATGTGTGCCTCTGTGTGTTTTAACACAGGAGTGTTTGCAATATGGGGAGCAGATGGGATACTGAAGAAACTGTAGATGACTAAGTCCAAGGAAAGAAGACTATGTGGAATTGTCAAATGTGAATTGTTTCAGCCAAAACCCCAAGTGTGAAGTCAAGCTTTGCTTCTGGATAACTGTATGACTTTAGGCATACTGAGGACCTCTGTAGCCTTCTGTTTTCCCTTCTTACTAATTTAAACCAGTACTAATTATGTTAAAGGCTTATGGATTGCAGAAAAGGTTTGTAAACAGCTTTATACAGGTAGAGTCAGCATTTAGACAATAATTATTAGACATTAGTGATTATGAAGATGAAGAAGACCCCTTCAAAGACCTATTGTCCTTACCTTAAACTGAAAGTCATAATTATAAATAATCCAATCAAAAGACAAACTCAAAGGAACTCAAAACTATCTAGAACAAAATTCCTCTTAGACAGTCGTCTGTGACACACTGAATCTTCGTGTTTTTTAATTTTTATTTATTTTTGACAGTTTTGCTTTATAGCCCTGGCTGACCTCAAACTCACCTCAGCCACCTTAGAAATAAAATTACAGACTTGTGTGACCAAGCCTGATGACACTGAATTTTCAAACAAAGATAATTCAAAACACAGTTGTTCTGTTGCCTTATGACAGAAACCTGGGTCATTGATAAGGACTTAGAATGGAGACAGTTGCTTTCAAGTACCAAGAAGGTCATAAAATGTGAAATAATTGTCTTACCTTTCAGCATCTTGTTCTCAAAGGTGGCCGTGTGTTTTAGATAAACTGTTGCTGGTTCCAACCAGGGAAGAGATCTCAGGGAAGAACAAATCCTAGATAAGAAAATGTTCTTTCTTTATACAAAACATCCGTATAGCTCACTATGGGCTCTGTGGTCCCTGGAGTTGGTGATAGGCCTGGACTCTGAATTTATAAATGATGGTGCAAATAGGTAAGGAGACATTTAGAAGTTTTTCTACAAATGCAATAAGAAAAACACTATATATCCAAAGTTTGGCGAAAAGGGAACAGTAGTCCTCCAGAATGGGAAGGATTTAATGGTCCCAGGAAGAGTAATTAGATAACATGAAAAAGATTCTTGGGAAGGTAAACAGACTCTTGGGAACATTTTTTTTTTTTTACAAGACATGACCTGTGAAATAGTGTTCTTTTAAGAGGAGAGGCAGAAGCTGCCTTCAGTGAATCAGGGAAAGTCAGGTGAAAATTGAACATGATAAAATACTTGGGCTGGGCATCTCCAATCTGATTCTTGATGCTGTATTGATAAGACTTAGAATGAAGAAAATATTTTGACCTATAATCACTATAATCAGTTGACTATATTACATGGAAACACGGATAAATCTCAGAAAGTATAATGTTAAAAGCACAAACATGTATACTATATGAGTGCATTTTTGTAAATTTCAGAAAAAGGTAAAAATGTTCTATGTGTTGAAATCAGGTATCAGTTATCTTCGATGGACTGTAATTGGGAGGAGATATGAAAGGAACTTCAGAAGGGCTGATAAAACTGTTTTTCGATCTGACTGGGCACTAATTATATGGGTGTGTTCAGTTTATGAGTATCTAAATAGTTGTCTAATCACGGCTTTTGAATTTTCTATATATATATTATATTTCAAGAAAAATTAGGAAACCAAGATATAATCCATGAATGGATGATTATTCATTCCAAAAGGAATAAACTCTAAATAGTAAGAGTTCTTTGCTTTACCCATAAAAACTTTACTTTCTTGAATTGCAAATTCTTCATTTGTTGATCAGAATAACCCTCATAGATTAGTTTTAGTCTTCTGGGAAGCAGCACTAAGCTAGGATTAGTTTTAACCATAGATATTCCCTTGAGGGAAAAGAAGAGCTGTAGTAGGGACGTCTTTAGGTCAAAATGCAGGTGCTTTCTCTGTCTTCTCTGCCCTGAGAGCAGCTCTCCTGCCTTAGCATCCCTCATCCCTGAAAATGTATACCTGCTCCAAGTTCATCTCTACCAGAGGCACTGACAGATGTGAGCCTCAGTAGCTTGGCAGTCTAGAGTCCTCTGACCTCACTCATTCCTAGCTGAACCTTCCAAACCAGTGACATTTCAAGAAATATTGACACAGTCACCAAGTTCATTGGGAGGAGCTGCTACAGTTATGATGACTGGTTTTGGAGCTGGGATTGGGATTGGTTTTGGAAGCCTCATCATTGGCTATACCAGAAACACTTCCCTGAGGCAACAACTTGGCTCCTATGCAATTCTGGGCTTTGCCCTCTCAGAAGCCATGGGGCTCTTTTGCTTAATGGATACCTTTCTTATCCTCTTTGCTATGTAAAGCAGCAGTGTTCACTTCCACCTCCCACAGTTCTTTCTCCTATGTCTATCTGCCCTTTAAGCTTCTTTTCCTACACTTAAATAGGAAGCCTGTAGAAAATGGTTGGCTCAAAGTTTGACAGAGGGAAGATAATACTGTATTAATGAGAAATATGAAGGTATGATCCATTTGAAAGGATACAAAATGATAGGACAATATATAGGAAGACCTATGGATCATATAGCATGATCTTAAGAAAATGTAAGGTCAATGGTGAATTCTTGGGCACATATTGTTCAGTGGAGAAATACTGTACTGGGCAAAACAGTGCTCTATTGTGTCTCTGTCATTCTCTGTCCTAGCTGTGAATATCCAAGAGAAGAATGGCCATGGTTAAATGCTGTGGTGAATTTTAAAAGATGCAGCTGTTTAAAGCTGTCAGTCAAAATAAGTATGATCACAGGCCCTGTAAGAAGAAATAGTCCCAATATACATTCAAATCTTTGCTAATATTTTAGTATTGTGACATCCATTAGTATTTTTCAGCTCAGGTGAAAATTACCTTCCTGAGATCATATCATAAACTTCTATTAGGGCCAGCAACACAACCCAATGGTGGAGTGCTTGCTTAAAATGCATGATATCCTATGTTTCAGCTCTCCGTATCATAAAGAATTATAAAGCCATATTGTATATGGTTGCTGATAGGAAGCAATCAAGAGCTTCCTTTCCCAAATTACTTAACACACCAAGAGTCTGTCTGTGTATATTTTCCTAGTGTGTTTCCTTGGGGAAACAAATACATGATTATTTGCCTTTCTTCTTACTTTTGCTTTTTGACACTCCAGCATGCTAATCATTTTACTTATTCCCTCCAGAATTCTAAAGCAATGTACCTGCATTTCATTTGATGCTAACTGTAGAGTCTTATTATTAGACCTCAAAATATTATTGCCACATTTCCTTTAAGCCTTTCAATCTGTGGATTCATTCAAATCTCATTTTATTTTCCTGAAATCTCATTTCTTTACTCAATTTTTCAACCAGCATGTTTTGAATGTCTTATCAACTCATGTGTAATGCATCCATTTCTTTGATTTTTCTGCCCTGAGGGAGAAATTTATACCTATAAATCATAAGGGAAAATTAAAGGATTCAATATTTTCACTCCCTGATCTTTATATATTCAATTGTAACAGACAATACATTTTAGAGCAAAGTTTTGAACTTTAGATTTCCATGCTCTGTGTGTATTTTAAAGATCTCTAAGTAAAATTTTCAATCAAAATCGATTTTAAAAATCACAATCTTTCTTATTAATATGAATAATTAAATGTACATAATTTGAGCCTGGCCATTTAAATATGTACAACATAAATATTTTTGAAAAAAAAGGTCTCTACTAAGATCCTTGTTATCCTATATGAAAATCCCAGGATACTGCTTACCCAAAAAATACCAACCCCTAGAGAAGTGACTAGGGTGTGGTGAAATTGATCCACTAAGGCCTTCTCCACTTTAATATTTTGACAAAAAGTGTACCGGTATTTATACCAGTTCTCTGGTTTAGTTTCTGGGTTGATGCTGGGAAGGCTCTCAGAAACTGAAGGGAAGCAGGCTGAACTAAGAAGTTTGCTGGGTAGTCATTTAAGGCTGCAAATGGCAATTGTGGTAGGCAGAGACTGTCGTCAGTGAAATAAATACCTACAAAAATCCCAAGTGAAAAAGGCTTTTCTGGAAGTGTCTTTCTTGGGGACATGGAAAGAAGAGATAGAATGAGCCTGTGGGTCCTGTGAACTCCAGGAAATAAACAGGACTAGAATGGATGGAACAGCTGGAGATGGCTTCTGGGAAGGAGGGGCATTCAGGGAATGCCTAGCCAGGACTAGAAATTCTAACACAAAATCAGATCCTTATTATCACATAAAATAAATGTTCAAGGAACCTAATAAAAAGGAAGGCCCCTCTGAAAGTCACCTTAGAGGCAGCCAACATCCCCCCCCACACAAATAGAATGTTCAGGTGAAGGGATGCATACTATGAATGATCCCATTTCAATTTAGAGCTTTAGACACTGGGCTGAAATGCAGAATAAGAATGAATGTAAGTCAGCAACAGAACAAATGAGGGAGATGAGGCAGGGAATCTCTGTGAGTTTGAGGCCAGCCTAGTCCATAGAGAGAGTTTCAAGACAGGCTCCAAAGGTACAGAGAAAAAACCTGTTTTGAAAAACCAAAGAAAAGAGTTTTAAATTAAGGGCTGCTGGTGTGTGCTTGTCTAATGCAAAATTGCCTTCAAACTCAATCAACCTTTCTTTGAGTATTGTTGGCAGAGGCTGCTAGTTCATTTCCTAACTGCCCTGACTTGAAATAATCACACAGAAACTATATTATTTGCAATGCTGTTTGGTCAATAGCTTAAACGTATTTTTAGCTAACTCTTATACCCTAAACTAATCCATCTCCATTAATCTGTATATCACCACATGACTGTAGCTTACCAGATAAAGCTTCATCCGGCATCTGGTGTCTGTCTCTGGCAGGGCTACATGGCTTCTTTCTGACTCTGTCTACTCTCTCTCTGTACATATCTTTTCCAGCCTGGCTATATTCTGTTAAGCCATTGGCTGAAAGCAGCTTCTTTATTCATTAACCAATAAAAGCAACACATATACAGAAGGACTTTCCACACCAGAATGTCCCACAAAGTTCTATTGTAAAAAGATTTCATGTCAAATTAATTTAGAAAATTCTACATACAATTATATTTTAAATGAGTCAAAACTTAGAAGAATTCTGTGACAAAATAGTCTTGAATAACTGTTCACAATGCGGTGTCTTCCTCAAAATAGAATAAGTTAGGCTACAATGAAAAATATCCTGAAAGTGTCAGTGTCTTAAAATAACAAAAGTTCATTATTTGTGTTACATGTCCTCAGAGGTCAACTTGGACTGTCTTTCTTGTCATCAATGAACTCACATGGAAGAGGAAATCACCATGTATTGAAACACTGAAGTCACAACAGCAGATGCCCACAGAAATATCAAGTGAGAAAGAATGCACTTTTTATTTAAATTTTTAACTTTACATATAAAATTATGCATATTTATGGGGAAGCATGTGATGTTTTGATAACATGGGTACATGGTGTAATGTTCAAATCAGAGCAAATATACTTTATCTCTTTGAACACATTTCTTTGTGGTGACAGTATTCAAAATCTGTTCGTTTAACTTGCTTTTAAAATGCCTAGTATATTACTGTTATTTATGGTTACCTTACTATGTAACAGAATAGTAGACTTTATTATTTCTGTCTATTGCTTAGTATCCATGGACTAACTTTTCCCATGCCTTTCTACTCCCCTACTTTTCCTAGTTCTGGTAAATAGTATAATATCATTTTTGCTGTGTTCTACAGATGAATACAATCATGTACTTTTTGTTTTTCTGGCTTATTTTACTTAACACTGTGATTTCTTGTTCTATTTTTGTTTCAAATGACAAGATTTCATCCCCTTTTTCTGATAAAATAACGTTCCATGGTGTATATGTAACTTATTTTTTCCTTGCATTCATTACTTGATGGAATTAATGTCGCTTCTGTTTCTTGGCTATTGTAAATAGTAGTGCAATAAATGTGGGTGTACAAGTGTCTCTTTGTTTTTCTGTCTTTGGATTTACACATACAAGTAGAAATTCTGGGTCCTATCGTAGTTTATTTTTATTTTTTTGGAGTGTATGTCTCTTTTTAATAATGAATAATTGCTGACACAGATAAGAGTAGAAAGTTTAATGAACCCTGATATCAATACCACTAGGCTTTAGTAATTTACATCTACAAATTAAGTATGCATTTCTAGAATATGAAGATCCTTTAAAAGTAACCACAGTTACCATGCTTTAAAATATTAGCAGACGTGGGGCTGAAGAGATGGTTTAGTGACTGAAGTGCTTGCTCCATAAGTGTGAGGACCTGAGTTTGGATCTCCAGAGCCCATGTGAAATCTGGACCTGGAAACCTGTGACCCCAACATTGTTGTGGGAGAGTGAGACAGGGAGATTCCATATATACACATGCACATACATACACCACACTCCCTCACCCCCACACACCTCTCTTAGAAATATTAGCAATTTGAACACTTACAGCTGTTCATAAAATAGAACAAGCTGCTTCAGAAAGAAGTAGGAGCCTACTTGATTGATGAATATGCCCTGAGCCCTTACTATGTGCCAGACTTGGATTTTCAGTGAATTCCACAGGTAAGTTTTAGAAATTGATATTCTGGTGAAAGGATGATTACCTTCCCTTTTACACAGAGCCTCTCAGCACAGCCAATGTACCAGTTAGTGTGGTGACATAGGAGTGCTAAGAAGCTGCAGAGAGTGTGCTTTACTGGAAGAAGTTTCACTTTGAAACTTATAGACACTTCTTTTTCTTTTTAAAGAACAAATTTCTTACTTGTATCTAAAACTATGTATGGTGAAAATTTTTCTTTACAAAAACTGACCTAGGTTTCTCACACTTCTTTGTACTTTTCCCTTTGTGCTTCCTAAACAGGCCACTAAAAGGTTAGAGCAACCACTACCTCATAGGCTGTGTCCCCTATGAATCAGCAAAACACATCATCAAGTGCAGTGGATGTAGTGTAGACCACAGAGCTGTATTTCAGAGCTACTTTCCTCCCTCAAGCAGACACTTATCCTTGGATGGCAAAAAGTCACTCCAGAACTACACAGCAGGCCTACAGGTGACTATCTTATTAAGGTGTTTCCCTGCCTAGTTTAGTTCTGTATGCCTTACAGTGTGTCCAAATACATGTAGTTCCACTGAAATCCAAAAGTGAGAAATGGCATGTGATTTGTGATGGATACCTGCTATTAATTTTTCAAAAATCTAATTTTGTTAGAGAATTAGTGAGATGGTAGCGCTGGGAATATAATGCATAACATTTCAAAGAAAACTCCTGATTCTGCTAACAGACAACGGTGTGAATTATTTCATGAAGTATGATACGCCTGTCCATCTGATACTTTTCTAAAAAGTGGCACATAGATAAAAATTTAAGGTTTGTAAATTCTCTTCCCATCAATAAATATATATCATTATACAGTCTAATAGTGGAGAAATAGTTGGGGTTTTTGAGCCATATGAAAGAACCTAGGTAGGTGGAAAATGTATAGATGTTCGAGTTTACATTCTGTTGCTGTGCTGCCCAAAAGCAATTTGGAGAAGAAAGGGCTTATTCAAGTTGCCTTTCTAGGTAAGAGTCCAACATTGGGAAATCAGGGCACACACACAAGGCAAGAACCTGGAGGCAGGAACTGAAGCAGAGACCATGGAGGAATGCTGCTTACTAGTGTGCTCTCTCTGGCCAACTTTGCCATACATCCTGAGACTACCTGCCCATGGATGGGACCACTCACAGTGTGCTGAA
>JAQHUG010000278.1:2412294-2437388 GCA_028555095.1 Dicrostonyx torquatus | reverse complement strand
TGGTTTAGCTTGGCAGTCCATATAATGAGATGTCTCTCTGTACTTAGCTCCTTCACAGTCAAAATTTTAAAGAAAACACAATAAAATACATAATCCAGACATTCTGTGAATTTTCCATGTTTACGTGGCTTATTTATTTTTTTTAATCTATAACTGTCTGTAGTCTGCTTCTTTAAAGACTTTACCTTTTTAAAGGCATTAACTTTATTACTCTCTATATTTTTTCCACTCTCCCAAGCCTATGTACACCCATCCAACACTGTGACCTATTTATAGGTCTTTTATGTCTGAATCTGCCTATTGCAAATCTGTAATTCTTTACTATCAAGTAGTACTTTTGCTTTGTGCTTTTAAAATGCTAAGCTCTTAAGACTCTAAGCTGCAACAATCACAGATCAAATACAAGTACTGCCTGCTTGCTCTGCCCAGTCCAACATGGCAGAGCCACTCGTGCCACTGAGCCATGTGCATTGCACCGCTATCATGGCTCCAGGCAGGAGCCAAGCTCAGCAGTCCAACCCAGAGAATGAGCTTTTTATCTGCGTTACAGTTGAATATGCTACACAGAGCATTGTGTAGCCTGGAAACATCTCTGTGTATGGCTGCAGAAATCTGCCATGCTCTCTCGCCTAACCAAGCCTGATCCCACCATCTGCTCAGGCAGGAAGAGCTGAGTACTTTCTTCCCAATCCCAAGCAGGCACAGAAACATCCAGTCCCAGAAAACCTGTTGAAATGCTTTATAGGGGGGCTGGAGAGATGGCTCAGAGGTTAAGAGCACTGACTGCTCTTCCAGAGGTCCTGAGTTCAATTCCCAGCAACCACATGGTGGCTCTCAACCATCTGTAATGAGATCTGGCGCCCTCTTCTGGCCTACAGGCAGGATACTGTATGTATAAATAAATAAATCTTTTAAAAAAAAAGAAATGCTTTATAGCCAGAGTTTGTGCTGGCAGGAGAGCCCAGGAAGCCCCATTTTAAAACTGCAGCAGTGTTTTATCTGTTGCTTTGCTGAGTCAGGAAATCTCTCTTAAAGGAGCTATGGCACGCCATCCACAGACAGGAAAAAACTGTGTTAAATTCTCTCTCCTTTTTAAGCCCTCTCAGGTTTTTAAGTGGATTTAGCTGGCCACATTGGGTGCCAAACTGTAGTATGTGGTGCAGCTGTGTTCCTAGCATCTGAGTGGAGTGTGGGCCCTTTGGTTCCTTCCCACCTGGCTCCTGGCTGCGGCCGCTAACTTATGCCCGAAATAACCACACGAAAACTGTATTCATTTAAAATCTGCCTGGCCCATTATCATTAGCCTCTTCTTGGCTAACCCTGATATCTTAAACTAACTCATTCCTGATAGTCTGTGTGTCACCACGAGGTGGTGACTTATCAGAAGATTCTAACCTGTATCCATCTCGGGCCGGAGCATCATGGCATCTTGCATGCTTCTCAAGCCATACAACTAAGGCACTTGTGGTGGTTTTATGAGGCACAGTCAACTTTGTCTGATGCTGGGACCCATCTTTTCTGCATAAATCATACCCCAGGGTTAAGAGTACCAGTCCATTGTACACAGAACTCAATTGTCACCTAAATGGGTGCAAAGTTGCTCTTACGCTTTGGTTACTACATCTAAGAAGACAGAGAAACTCTTTTGGCTTAGTCTTCAAGAATCCTGGAGGATAAGCTCTATAGAAAGGAGCAGTGTCGGGTACCATTTCCAGTCCTCTTTAGTACCACCACTATCTTTTCTTCTCGTATTATCTATCTCTAAGTTCTTTTGGAGTTTTTCAAATTCCTTAAAATTAGAGAAACAGCTCCTAAGATGAAGAGTGAAAAAAATGGTCTATAAATATTATTGTCAAACTGAGATAGGCATCAAGGACTGTGGGTTTGGTCATTTAGTCACCAACTGTGGTAGATTTCTTCTGAGCTCCTATTCTATTTTCCTTCCTTTGTCTTGTGTCTTTATAATTCATTCTACTAAGATTAGAAAGTAAATCTTTGGACTTGGCCATGTGATTTTCTATGGCTAATGACCTGTTAGCAGAAATTCTAAGCAAAGGATTGAAATATGCTTACATGGTGAGGTTTATTTTTCGGTGCACCTCTTATGTTGTCCATGTGGAGTAGAAAATCTAGCCAGTTCATTGGTTCAGAGGATAACTGACATTGTGAAGCCCTGGATTCTACCCACGGTTTCTAGTCAAGCCAGTTTAAACTCAGCTAAAATTCAACCAGTTGAGTGAATGTGTTTAGTCACTGGAGTTTGAAGTGGTTTGCTAAGTACATCATTTGGGTAAAAGGCAACTGATATACTAACCATGTGTACCTACATAATGTCACTACTTTGTGCTTCATTCTCTCTGAAATGAAGATATTGAACAAGCTACTTTCCATACGTATAGACAAGGATGAGATAGCATGGCATGTTCCCCACCAAGGCTTTGGTAGCAAAATGTGTAGGGATAGAATTAGGGTTCTTGGATGTCATTTAAATAGGACAATTAAGTCATTAGACCATTATCACTTAGAGTTGTATCATATTAATTTATTTCCATATTTTGGTGAATAGAATCTGTTAACATTCAAATGCTAAGAACTTGTTTACTGAACATTGTTTAAGAATTTTCTTACAGCCAGAAAGGGATGATTTTAGAGTCCTTAGAGAAGTTCAAAATTTACATCAGGTACCTTTCATATTACCTGGAGCTCTTAAAGAGTAGAATGTGACATTCTGTGCCTGGCACGTTTTTTTTGACACTTATTTTTTGCAGAAAAGAAGCTAAATCTAGCCATCTCTACCTTTGATTTAAAATATTGTCTTTTACACATGCAGACAAGTATGTGCAAGAGGAGACATTGCACTTTGTTTTTAATAGCAAACTTCAGAGGTGTTAGAGACAGCCAAGGAAACTTGAAAATCGCCTATGTTCCTTCTACTTATAGTTGAGTGATACTCAAAGAGATCCGTGGTCATTAAATTATCCATATAGGTCTTTTAAATATGTTCACTGATTTCTTAGAACTGACAGGGACTGTGGTGGCAGATTTATTGTATATATCACAGGTCAATGTTTACTGGTTACCTTCCAGCCATCCTTTTCAAGGGCCATAGTACTCTTCTGAAAAAATATATTAAGGTACAATACAATCTGAGGAAAGTTAGTTTATTGCCTGTCTACTTGGAGCCCAAATGAAAGTAAGTATTCTCACTGGGGTCTCTAGGACCTCATATGTCTTAATGAAGTTTCTAGAATTAAGTGTCAAGTGCTAAATGAGCTGAAACTCTTATCTCCAACTACAATGCACGCACCTGACATTCTGTTCCTGCAGTGTTTTTTGAAATTTATTTTTGCAGAAAGTAAGTTGAATCTAGCTCTAACTTTGCTCAAGGATATTGTCTTGTACACATGCAGAGAAATACACACAAGAGGAGACATTGTACTTTGCTTTCAATGGCAAAAGCTTCAGATGTCCAAGAGAGGATTGGTTCAATAATGTAGTCACTGAAATTCTTAGTCAGTGAATGCCAAGGCTCGAACTTAAATCTTAGTGATGCTGTCAGTGTGAGGAGGAGTTATTTCTAGAAGCAAACCCCATGAAATAAACATTTGCATCTGTGCTAATGACCAAGTACTACAGACGTCTAAATTGTCCTTATTGGCCGGAGAGGGTTCCATTGTCCTACCAGCACTGATGGCCACCCACTACTGGCATATTATTTTAAATCACCAAAGTCGTTCTTGTGCCAGTCATGTTTCACTGAAGAATCAGGTTACTCGGTATTTGAATATATTTTTGCAACGTAATAAAAAAATCATCATTTGTTTATGACTAGCATAACATCTCATTTATGTTTAGAACAGAAGAGCGCAATTCCGTGGAAGAAAGAGTTTGTAAACATGATGCCGCATTTTGATAGAAACATAGCTGTGGATGTTAGCATCATTGTTTTGTAGCTGTGACTTTGTGTTGATTTCCTATGGTAGTACATATTTCAGGGACATTGAAAGTTCTTCTTTGGTTAAGAATAAAAGAAACCAGTAAAGGTACCTGTTCCATACTCTCTTCTGTTGCATTTAGGGAAGACAGAAATTTACCCCAAGGTAGTGATGAAAATGTTTTTTCATTTTCCACCCAAGGAACCTAAGGGATGTTTTAAAGGAAAAAAAGGATGGGGGTCCCAGCGCTTACCCGCTGAAGGAACCAAGGGGCCTTTCACTGAAAATACACCGTTTGGGGGTGCTGTACGGCACTGAAAGTGAGGATAGGAAGATGACTAGAACCTGTGCTCTACCTCTGCTAATTCCTTCTTTTTGGCGAGCATGAAATGTCAACTGTCAATGGATCAGGGCACCTGTGTTCTGATAGAGTATGTAAGTTTCTCCGTACTGTTAAATAAATGAGTCTCCCAGCTGTGTCCACCTTTTTAAATCCCCCTCCTCCGAGGAAGACTTTAGGAAGCAGTATCTGGCCCCTGGAACAGGGACTTCTAACAGGTTTTGAGCTCACCTAGTCGGAGTCCTTTTTCTCATTGTGACTGTACTTTTTGTGCCCAGCACAGGTTCTAGTCATCTTCCTATCCTCACTTTCAGTGCCGTACAGCACCCCCAAACGGTGTATTTTCAGTGAAAGGCCCCTTGGTTCCTTCAGCGGGTAAGCGCTGGGACCCCCATCCTTTTTTTCCTTTAAAACATCCCTTAGGTTCCTTGGGTGGATAAGCATTTGGACACCCATTTTTCCCTTCGTGTTGTCTGTCATGTTTGTCTGTCCATTTGGTTAAGAAGGCATATTTTTTTTTCTGTTTCAATAAGGCTGGGCTCCCAAATTCTGTCCCTCATCTGGTGTGGTCATATGGGTGTGGCTAAAAGAACCACAGAAGTTCCCCACTAATCACTAGACATAAGGGTCTGATACAATTTCCCACCTCTGTTGACTGTTGATCTCCTGCTGTCCCTCTCAGAGGGAGCTGACAGACAGGATGGCGTGACCTGTCACCTGTGGGAGTGTCACATTTGCCTCAGCAGGGAGAGGCAGAACACGGGAGATGAGAGCCCAGAGGTCGGTGCTGGCCAAGCCTGATGTGTGTGAGCTGTGATTGGTGTGAGCTTCCTGCTTGACTGAGGTCTCAGGGTGCTGTCTGAGCCTCAAGTGTAGGTGATACTTCAAGGTGTGGCCTCAGAGGTAAGAGACTTTCCTAGCTTGCTATGCAACTAGGCTGCAGTGAAGGCTCTGGGCCCCTCTCAGACCACTGCTGGGCTGTGAGTCATCGGAGTCACCTGCTTCTTCCTGTGCTTCTGTCCTCTCAGGGGGTCCTGATAGGTCTGCAGCCCTGCACAGCTGACCCAGCAGACCTCGCAGTAGTGCATAGAGGGCGGCCTGGGGCCCACCTTGGGCTTTAGCGGCTGTCCAGGAACAGCACATTGTTGGTAAAGCTGGGGTTCCAGGGCCCGAAGCCTGGGCCACCACAGATATCCAAGCCCACTGGAGCCAACCGAGACACCTGCTGCTTCTGTGGGGCCTGCTGGGACTTCGATGGTTGGTCCAAGCAGTGGGAGCTTGGGCCTTGCCTGCAGAGTCGGGGTGTAACTGGCTGCTCCTGAGTGTCCTCACAATTCTGATCCCCTTTGACTCTCGGCAGCTGATGGGTGGATGCAGCAGTGACCACAGACAGCTTTATGCTGCTGCTGTCAGTGTGTGCCCTCGGCTACCTGGGGCTGATCTTCAGTTGGGTGCTGATGGTGCTTGGATATGTCTCCTGGTGCCACAGGAGCTGGGGCCTCAAAGTCAGTCACCTGTGTTGTGTGCTGGCACTGTTGGAGGACAAGGAGCAAGATGTGCACCTAGGGGTGCATGCCTGCAATCTTCCTGTCTGGGTTCATTTTCCAGACACTGAAAGAGAAGAATGACTAAATTAGATGGTAAAGCACATGCGGCCCTTCATTTGTCAGTTCATAGAGAAGCTCTCTCGAGAAACCACGGAACCAGCTGTGTGGGGAGCAAATGCCACCTCAGCACCTTCGGCTCCACAGAAGTGAGCAAGGGTCAGTAGCCCCTTGGAGTCAGTGGTGGTAAGGTTTATACTGAAAGCGTAAACAAAAGACAAATTATTCTGTACCTTCAGATTAGTTTTGCAGAAAATTGCGAGATTGATTTGGAGATCAAGCAATATTTTTGTGGAGCTGGTGTGAAAAGTATTCAGATTCATGGAACAATGGAGGTGATCCTGGAGCCCTTGATTGATGCCTTTAATTGGAGCATTGCCCATCTTCTTCCTTAGGAAACCACTTTTAGGGATTAACTGTACAGGACAGACCCATCTCCTAGACATCCCTGGACTGAACGGTTTATCAGATACAATAATTGTTTTGGATACAATATAAGAAATAATTGACAGTAATTTGCCAAAAAACAGTATCTTAGCAGGAACTTTTAATAAAGTCCCATGTAGTCCCCTCCTCCATTCCCATCCCTCATATCACACTGGCCTTTTCAGATTCCAATAAAAATTCAGAGGACTGAGCACTGGTACCTATCACATATTATATCCCACTACCTAAATGCCTATATCTTTAATTCTTAGAAAAGTAGTCCTAATTCAGTTAAAAAAAAAATCAAAGCTGGCTTTGGAGTTGGAGTGTGGTTCTCTCCTTCTCCAAACCCAAATGCATTGTTACAAGAAAAATTCAGAGTTTCTGTCTCATATCAGAAGAGCCACCTGGTGTGCGACAGAAGGAAACCAAAAATTTATAGATTATTGTTGTCAAAACTCTGTTATTTTCCCCCAAATTCTATTTCTCCCCTTACTTATTTTTTGACTATTTAGTACCTTTCTTTGGCTAAGGAGCTTAAGTATGTATTGACAGACTGATAGGTAATGGATCGGTAGAAAAATAGATATATAGATGTATAAATAATAGATTAATAGATGATAGATATATAGCTATATAGATATTTGATAGAAAAATATATCAATAGATACACAGATAGATGGTACATAGAAGATAGAAAGATAGATGATAGAAAAATAAATCTATATATAGATGATAGATGATAATAGATGTGACATAGATACTCAGTAAAATATTATAACATTTAAACATATTTATCTTATTTTTAATTATTTGTAAGTGTATGTATGTCTATGTGTCTGCATGTATGGTCCTGCCTATTCCTCTCAACAATTCAATGACTTTCTGGGCTCTTGGAAGATTTCCCATATACCCTACAATCCACAGGAACACCATTGTGGAGAGGACCAACAGAGCTCTCAAGGAGCTGCTGGCCAAGGCTATCTTGCCAAAGGCAAGGAGAGATCCTCATCTGGCCTTAACAGAGGTCCTTTTCTATATGAGCTTCCTCAGTTTTGATAACAAGGGACTCAGCCCAGCTTACAAGCACTGAGCATCCCTATTAAGGAACACACCCTGCCCCTGGTAAGATAGAGAAATTCTATCTCTCTCATTGGCAGCCTTCAGGCCCCCTGCTAACCCATGGGAGAGGTTATGCTTGTGTTTTATCTCAGATGCCACAATGCCAATTTGGGTCTTGGTAAAAGATGTACATCCAGCCATGGATCAGTCTGCTTCCACCAAGGAGGGAATAGCCCAGGATGGGTAATGTATCTACTCCCCTTTCTTGCTTTAATTGCCCCCCCTAACAGATTGATTTATTAAGGGCAGAGATTATGACCTCTGACTACTCATTTTTTTTAAAAAAATGACAATATAATATATTGACAGTATAATATAATATAATATAAAAAAGCTATTGGATCCCTCCTGGATGCTCACATATGCATTAGTTGGTGAGATGGTTTTGTTAACCCTTATTCTCCTTAAATGTCTCATGCAGCAGTTCCAACATTAGTAGACAGTAATTAAGGTGACTCTTCAGGTGTTAATGGCTCTTAGGCATCTTCTTGCAGCCCTCCACAGGAGGTTATGCATGTCTGGTTATTTGTAATTCAAAAGGCTATTATTACCTAGTACCCCCTACCTTGAAATCTCTTCACGGGTGGCTAGTCAAGGATGGGTTTGAGCTTGTTTGGCCGCCCAACCTAAGACAGGCACAGTACAGTTGCTGAGCCCTCCTCAGACAGGGTCAACAAGGCCTGAGAAAAGAACTCTGGCTCCCACTGAGTGCCGTATGTCATAAATTTAAAAGGGGTGGATATGTAGGAAACTAAGGCCTACCAGGTCAAAAGGAGCCAACCTGGAGTCTGCCTGGAGCTGTCAAAGGTCCTGTCTATGACTAGCCAATAAGGAGCGACCAAGCAGTGTTTCCCAAGTGCATAACAACAGGTGCTATCAGAGGTCCTGATTGTGACTAGCCAATGAGGAATGAGCATGAAATGTCAACTGTCAATGGATCAGAAGGCCTGGGTGATGGGAGAGTATATAAGTTTCTCACTGTTAATGAGTCTGCTATAAGCCTTTTACCTGATTCCCAGTGTCTGTGTCTGTGGACATTGTGCCTTTTTACCCACTCCCCTGGGGAAGACATTAGGACCCAGCAACACTTCCTTCCTTTCACTCTTTCTTCCATCTCCCTTCCTTTTTTTTGTTTCTTTCAATGGGGTCTCATGCATCCCATTGTTGCTCATGGTTTTGAACCTCTGATCCTTTTGCCCTCACCTTCAGAGTGCTGGGATTACAGGCTTGCAGTATCATACTCTTACTCTATGCAGCTATGAAGATTGAATCTAAGACCTTCAGGTGTGCTAAGTCTATATCCTATACACTAAGGTATATCCTTAGCCCCACCTATCATGCTATAAACCCCCCAATTTAACCATTAACTGAACAACAATTTTATTTGCTCATATATTTTTCAAGTGAAGTTAAGACTTACTCAACTGTGTTAAGTGTTTCACAAGAGGAGTGTTTTATGAATATGTTTTCTTGCAATGTATTAGAAATGATTAACCTTGGCCAAACATATCTTCAAAAAGCTTTTCTGGGGAAGATGGAAAAGGGAAAATTTTGAAGCTAATTAAGAGAAAACAGATCAAGCATTAGTGAAAAATAAAATATATAAATTTTTCTAGCCTGAATGAAGAACAGATAGTGATAAAGGGCAAAAAAAACATGGAGAAGAGCTTGAGGGAAAGTGCAAGGGAATCTGAAACCACAGAGAAGTTAATTCTGAAGAATTTTAAAATTTTTATTTATTCATTCATGCATGCATGAATATATGAATCCTGTCTTTGATGCTGTAATCATGAAATGATATGTTGTGTTAGAGAAAGTGATTGCTCACATTTTCTTTCTTTCTTTCTTTCTTTCTTTCTTTCTTTCTTTCTTTCTTTCTTTCTTTCTTTCGTGTGTGTGTGTGTGTGTGTGTGTGTGTGTGTGTGTGTGTGCACTCATGCATGTACCACAGTGTGCATGTGGAGGTCAGGAGACAACTTGCATGAGTCAGTTTTCTCCTTCCACTACATGGGTCCTGGGTATAGAATTTTGGTCCTCAGATTTGATAGCAAGCACCTTTACCCACTTAGTCATCTCTCTGGTCTAAGAATGTGATCTTTTAGTGATGAGATTTCTGTGCAAGGATGTGACATAGCTTTAACAGTATGTTTACAGTGAATTACTGATACTTCACCTACTTCC
This sequence comes from Dicrostonyx torquatus, assembly GCA_028555095.1. NCBI lineage: Eukaryota > Metazoa > Chordata > Mammalia > Rodentia > Cricetidae > Dicrostonyx > Dicrostonyx torquatus. The sequence continues at coordinate 2,427,780 of JAQHUG010000278.1, read as the reverse complement.
CATTCTCCCCATAGAGTCACAATACAGGCAAAATTGAAATTCTTCCACCATCTCCTGTTTCCTGCCTCTTTCTCTGAGGAGTGGCTGGCAAGACCTTAGGAGAGCAAGTGGAAAAGAGAGATAAAACAATATTCCTTTCCCATATCACACCCTAGGGACCTATTATGTGATTTGAAGGCCCTCTAAGGAGGAGAGAGTATTACCATGTCTTTGGTGGCACCAAGGCCTTACCTGGTTGGCTAGAAATCTTACCTCTCTCACAGAGACTGGTTATAAAATACTTTCAGTTTGTCTATATAACATGAACCTGAGCTACTTGACAAGGCAATCCTTCAAGTTATAACATTTCTTACATGCTTTCCGTTGTTGTTACTATTATAATTATTTCAATGCATCCAAGTAGGATTTTCCAATTTCAAATGAATGTCCACAGAACTCTACAGTAATTAACTGGTATTGGCCAAAAAGAACTGCAATAAGGTTGGACAATGGGTTTCCATCTATAACTTCCATGGGCAGATGTTCCACTTCCAGTTGTAGAAATGCTAGAAACATTAAGGAAATGTTTTCAAACTCTCCTCCTCAACCAAGTCACTGATTTGAATGAAAAAAAGAAAGAAAAATCCCCCTGCATGCCAAAAAAACATACTTCAGATGTCCTAGTCAACTATGAGACAGTTGCTTTCCCATGAAGACCTGCCATATGGACAGTATGAGAAATCTCAAATTAAAATAAATTGTTATTCAGAGAGAGCCTTTCATATGAGCCAAGTCTCTCAACTTTACATTTTACAGCCTTTACCACACAATTATGAGGTCCAGTTGGGTTGTTTAAAATATTTGTAGCATTTAATTCCCCAAGTACAGCAGTCTTTGTTTTAATCTCTCTTCGACAGCATTCTGGTATTACAGCCAGTGTGAGAGAAAACACCAATCTGGGTCTGATCTTCCTGCCTTCTGCTCCCCTTCTGCCTCTGGATCTTAGATGTTGGGATGGGCTATGAAGCCCATGTATCCATTCTGGACTGGTTTAGGCTGGGGCTGTGGAGATAGAGGGAGGGACTGGGCAAGTAGAATCCTGGGTTTAAATTTGTGGGAACTGTGACTTTCAGTGAGTTGGTGGTAGGCTTTTACTGGGAAGATGGACTGACCTTGGTTTGGCTATATTAGGCATTAGGGAAGAAGACATTCTACCTTCTTGTACTGCTCAGTTTTGTGAGTCATGCTTAGTCCTCACTCGACTCCATATCTCTGATCTTTCAGCTCAGTCTGGATGGAGATAATGGTCAAGAAAGCTGAGGAAAGGCTTGAAGCCAGTTGCATTAATCTGCTAAATCCATGCTTACAAAATAGCCAATAGGGTAGTTTAAAGCAGTAGCAATTTCTTCTTAGTTCGGAAGGTCAGAAATCAAGGTGTTGGCTATGATCCTTCCAAAGATTTCAGTGAAGAGGCCTCCCTTGATCCCTGCAGCTCCTGTTAGCCCAAGAATTCTGTGACTTCAGTGGGCTCATTCCAACTTTTGTCTCTGTTCTTGTATGATTATCTTTTCTTTCTGTCCAAACTTCCCTCTCCTTTTCTTATAATGTAGCCAATCAGCTTGAACTAAAGTGTCCACCTCAGTTTTTGATGAATAATTTTCAATCCACCATATCCTAAAGGCAGATATGTATCCATTCACCCCAGTCAGTGTATCTATGTATGAATGTATGTACGTAAGTATGTATGTACGTATGCATTATTTATTTTTAAGGCATGGTATCATATAGCCAAAGCTGGCTTCAAGCCTGTAATGTAGCAGCATCTGGCCTTCAATTTCTGACTAGCTACCTCTACTTCTCTACTTCTTAAGTGATGAGATATGTGCCATGGTACCTGGTAAGTCACTCCATTATTTAAATATCTGTTAGATCTCTCTCTCTCTCTCTCTCTCTCTCTCTCTCTCTCTCTCTCTCTCTCTCTCTGTCTGTGTGTGTGTGTGTGTGTGTGTGAGAGAGAGAGAGAGAGAGAGAGAGAGAGAGAGAGAGAGAGAGGTGTATCCCCTTGGAGATCAAAAGAGAGCATCAAATCCCGGAAACAGAGTTGTTAACTGTTAAATATGAGTGCTGGGAACTGCACTTGGGTCCTCTGGAAGGTCATTTTTTTTCAGTCCAAGGGAGGATGGTTCCTAGGCCTCCCTTTGAGCTTCTCAGAAGAGAATACAGAGCAGCCCACATCTACATTACCACTCTTAAATTGAACCTTTGTTGAACTTGCTAAGACTATGAGTGCAAAGGTACTTGGGACAGCTTCTGAGTTTGCGAATCTTAACTCTAAATTCCCTGGCACTTGGAGGTTTAACCAGACCTAGAATGTTATTTTAACAGTGTCACTTGTGATTTAATGCAGTTTATGTGTGGCATGGATAACTGATCAGCAGCAAGATTAAGAGAAGACTTTGTGGCCTCCCTAATTTATATCTGCTTTTAGGACTTCTCCACCCAATCCCATGACTCACACAGCAGAAACATTCGGGTTCCCTTGATGCCATTTCTCTAGCACCCATTTTAGTTTGCCCTTACTGTCGTGGTTTGCTCAAATACCCCTATGAAAGTTCTGAGTTGCTCCCCTACCTATAGAATGCCCCCCATGCATCATGGGGAAAAGGGCATTTGGCCATTAGAGCTGGAGAACTCCCCACTGTTATGAGGGGTGATAAGAAAGACGTCTTGGTCAGAATCCACTTGATTTCAACAGCCCTGGCAATCTTTCTCTGTTACTTTCTTTGATCTCTAGTCAAAATTTCCCTGGGGAAAGAGGAGGAAGGGGGTGGGAATTGTGATCTATGATTTGGAAATACAAATGGCATGTTGTTTGACTTCTAGAAGATTTCCTTCCAGTGACTGCCTTCTTATATATATTTTTTTTACAACAAAGGATAAAGAGAGGGGAAAATCCCCCCAGGCTAAACAAACTTTAGTTCCATTTCAGTACCCTTGGGAGCACAGCCTCTCACTGTGTTCTTGTTTGCCTTTCAGAAATTCTATGTGCTTTGATGCAGTGTCTCACAGTCTTCTGTGACAGGACAGTTAAGTCAGAGTTAAAAATCCATAGGCAATGCCTGTCTCTTATATAGGAATGTGAAGGCCATTATTAGCTCCTGGTCTACCCTAGAAAGACAGGCATTTTCAAAGATCAACAGTGTGGGATTTCACTATGGAATAGTGTGGACTTCTGCACAAATTCTCACTTGGCAACCTCCTAAGAAACATCTGTGGGATTTTTTTTCCCACAGATCTTAGGGACAGGAGTCACAGAAACAAAAATGACATCTTTATTCATGTAGGGTTCAACTTCCTGGAGGAGTTGTCTGACAAAGGCATTCCAAGTCCTGTGGAAAGGGCAGGAGAAGTTTCTCATGGTGAATTCCCTGAGCTAGAGAGATACAAGAAGGTAGTGAAAGAGCAGGGCATGACATGCTGAGCAAGCTCTGACTTTTTAGTTTGTTGCTCTCAGAGACTCTTACGTGGCAACCCCGTTTTATACAATTTATAAGTATCAATTACATTAATTTTCATAACAGCCTTAGTAGACAGTTACTATTACTAATCCCCATTTTATTAATGAGGTCACAAAGGAACAGTGAGTTGCATGGCTTAGCAACTGTTAGAATTGAAATCAGAATCCAGGTTTCTGCTTCCATCTCTTTAAATACCATTGGAATGTCAATATCAGCTATCTTCAGCACTCCTTGAACATCTAAGTCCATGTGGCCATGATAAGTACTGCAGAACTTCAAGATTTGTCCAGATAACTAAGCAAAATAAACATAGCATATGAAAATCCGGAACTCCTGGAGTATTCTTGGTTAGTTACATGAACGCATTTTGCCTGCTCAAAAAATATTCAATACATTGAAATTTCAAATGTCACCATCTTTACATTCTTCCAATGGCTCAAAAGGAAAGTATTTGGGAGAAAAATTTCTTCTTTTCCAATAGCCTAAGTAGATACTAACATGCTAATAAATGACCTTATAGATGGTGGTCAGGTACTTGCACCTGTGAAGAAAAACAGATGAGTTTTAATTTTGATTGTCTGTATTCTTAATGGATATCAAACTGAGGAAACTATTGCTATTTAATAGGGGCATAGAATGCCATTTTCCCCCAAAGATGTGGCAAATGAAGGGTTAACAAAGATTTTTCTATTTTCCTTCTAAATAATCTAGAAAAAGAGAATTGCTCACCCCTGCAATAATCTCACCCCTTCCCTTTTTCTGGAACAGCAGATTTGCTTGGTTAAGAACAATGTGTGCCCCCACATTTTCCTAGAATCCCACCAGATGCCACAACTGGGCACTTGTGGTTTTCTCATTGTAAAGTAGTTTCCAGAAGATGTACAGCGTGAGGCTGGCTGTGAGAAAGCCAGTTTTAAGGGCTGTTTCACTGAGCTGCGTTCTATGACAGCATGATCCATCAGCTGCTCTTTGGAAGACAATATAGTAAAAGGAATTGGCTCCTGCTGGTGCTTAAAAGGTGCTGAAAGGAGAGCCTTAATTTATTGCTAATACGCACTGTGTTAAAAATAGAACGAAAAATGTCTTTTGTTCCCACTTTACCTTTTGGTGCTAGAATAGTGTGTAGGGGGAGGGGTAGTGGCCATAATTACAGGTCATATGTTGGTCACAACTTAAACCTTGCACTGTTGAGTAAGAAAGCTTTTATTCTGAGGCAGTTGGAAAGCTTCTTAAAGGAGCTATTATCTACAGAGGCCAAGGCTCTCTTACCACACAGTTGTTGGGGTCATTTACTTCCTCATCCCAGACCTCCTGGACTTCGATTTGCATGTTCTGCCTGCCCACTGGATGCAGTACTGATAGGTTCCAGAAACCTCCTGGGGTGTGTTAGCCAACTGGCAACAGCAGAGAGGAAGTGAGTTCAGGATCCCTGAGACTTCACTTTACATATCTGGAAAGAGAGTACAGAGGTCCTTCAGACAGACTTACAATCAATAGTCTTTGAACGGAACACTTATGGACTCAGAGAAGCCTGGTTGGAACAATGTTTCAGGGACCAGCAAACTTCTGTGAGCTTTCAGCAGGTTGATTGCTTTTTTTTTTTTTTTGGTTTTTCGAGACAGGGTTTCTCTGTGGCTTTGGAGCCTGCGCTGGAACTAGCTCTTGTTACACTTAGATGTTTTATATTTTGAGACAGGGTCTTGCTCTGTAGTTCAGACTGGCCTCAAAGTCTTGATCCTCCTGCCTCAGCCTCCCTAGTACTAGGATAATAAACCACATGCCACTATGCCTGCCTCTTCAATTATTTTGCAAAACTGTTTTTGATCATTAAGGGTCAATGAGCAAGGCCTGAGGTGGCAACTGGGTGTCCAGGGTTTCCTGCAGGTTGTGACTTCTTTCCCTAGTTTGGTCTCATGAGCTCAGTTGCCAAGTGCTGCCTTGCTCACCTGAAAGGACCAGCTCCTAAACATGCCTCATTTTGAGAAAAGCAGTAGCTATCCTGGGAATTAGACTTGACTGCACTTGGAAAAGGTTTCAATGATTAATGAATTTAATCAACATATTTGGGGGATTTCCACTGCCTTTAGTATAATCTAACTTTATAAAAACTCATATGAATTAAGGTAAATATCTAGGACAAACTATCATCAAATTGCATCCTTGGTCAACTTGGAGAAGAGTAAATGATAGTACCTTAGACTTAACTACTTGTTACCACTCTTTGGGGGAATTTCTAAAGCATAGGATTCTTTTTCTCAGAGACAAATTTAAGTGCATTTTTCTTCAGCTAGCTCCTCAACTCTCCTCTCCTTTTACTTCACATCCATCCCTTCTAATTTAGCTAAGGCAGCTAGAAATTGCCTAGCCCAATCTATAACTGGAGGAAGAATACATAGACAGAAGGATCAATCTGTAAACTGGGCAGTGGGGAAAAGCCAATCTTCCCCATGAGAAGGCACAGTGCATTTTTTGCTGCTACACTTCCCTGGAGCTGACCATCCTAACCATCCTGCCTGAGAGCAACCTATTTTTCCATCAATTGTGAATGAGCTCTGCTTGTCTCAGGAAGAAAGGTCACCCACTCAACTTTCAGTGTTATGAAGAAAAATGAGCAAGGACTTCCCTGAGAAGGGGTCAGCTTTCACTGGTCCAGCATCTTATAAAATGAAGGTGTTGGAGAACAGAAGAACAAAGGAAGGCATGAAATGAGACTTTGGAGCAGTGTTTTTCAACCTTCCTAATTCGTCAACTCTTTACAATTCCTCACACTGTGATGACCCCCAACCATAAAAATCACTTAGTTGTTACTTCATAACTATAATTTGGTTACTTTATGAATTGTAAATATCTGATATGCAGAATATCTGATATAGGACCTCCAAAGGGATTTTGACCCACAGGTTAAGAACCACTGCTTTAGGAAAAAAGCTTGCATAGTTAAAGGGTAAACAAAAGGATAGAATGAGGACAACAATTAGAGTTATTCTTTTCATTTGTGTACAGGAACCATAGTGAAAAACTTATTGCTTCAGTAATAAAAATGGGATTGTCGATCAGTGTGAGAGACAATGTATTGCCATTATATTTAATGAGAAGTCTGGGTGATCAATGAATCTTAAATTGTAGTCAGGCTAATGTGTCCCAGTTGCATCAGCCTATTCTCCTTGTCTTCTTATCTGTTATCTCCTTCTTTTTTAAATTAAATCACTGCTTGGCACATTAGCTCTAGCTTCTTATTGGCTAACTCTTACATCTTAATTTAATCCATTTCTATTAATCTGTATATCGCCACGAGGTTGTGTTCTACCAGCAAAGTTTTGGCATTTCTATCTTCCAGGGGTGGCTCCATGGTGTCTCTCTGACTCCACCCTTCTTCCTGCCAGCATTCCGTTTAGTTTTCCCTGCCTACCTAAGTTCTGCCCTATCAAAAGGCCAAGGCAGTTTCTTTATTCATTAATGGTAATCACAGCACACAGACAGGACTCCAACATCACCTCCCCTTTTCTGTTTAAATAAAAAGGAAGGTTTTTAACTTTAACATAGTAAAATTACATATAATAAAACAGTTATCAAGCAAGAATTACAGTTACAATATTTATATTTACTTTATCTTTTATCATAACTAAGGAAAACCATCAAAGACCCCATAAGGATATGACATTACCTAAGTAAACAGGAAGTGCATTGTAAGCAGCTTCCAAAACTCAAGAAATGACAGAGACATCTTGCTACTTGGACAGATACCCAAAGTTTTCCTGTACCATTGTTTAGTCACTTTTTCTGTATTCTACAGAATGTCTCGCAGATTCTTTCATGAAGCCCGAACACCGAAGGATCATCTCACCTTTAGGCAAGTTCAGCAGCCATTTCTCTGTGGGTCCTGCATGTCCAGTGAAGCAGATCATGCAAGAGCAGTTTCTTGCCCAAATGGCTAACCAACTCCAAAAGGAGCCTCTTCAATGCCTATCATCCTTTTGAAGTAACTTGGTACTGCCAGGAGCAGATGTGTCTCACTATCATGAAAAGTCTTAAATTTTTAAACATTTTAAATGCCATATTCTACATAATTAAAGTACTTCAGATTTACTGAAAATCCAGGAATAGCATTCATCAAAATCTAGTAGGAATGGGAATACAGCAGACAAGTCTTAGAGCTGAGATCTAAGACACTCAAGTTTTCCTTTAAACACACACACACACACACACAAGAATGCACATATGCATATATGTACACATGCACCTTGTTTAAGCAGAAACTAATACTAGACTCTCTATACCTTTCATGGGTAAATTTGATAAACTGTTTTCAGCATCCACACCACTGTCACTCAATCACCATCTTTTCTGTACCCATCTTTGCAATAACAGTGTACATTTATAAACTGTTTAAGGTTTATACAGATTGTATATAATGGCTATTTTGTGCTTCTTATATTCACATAAATCTTTAAGTCATACTTTATCAAAGGAGAGGAAGAGACAAAAATTGGATTGGTAGAAAATGATTTGCTTAATTTTCCCATTTTTATCCTAAGATACATGTAAGATATGTGGATAATTATAGTTTCTTTGAGGGTTGTAGAAAAAAAAGAATACAGTATTTCAAGCTCCTTTGTCCTGGCTCCCCCTTAGCAATCACATTTAAGAGGTCCAGTACAGTATAATAACTAGCAATTATGACCAGGGATTCTTTGTACTGAGTTGGTAGGACTTTTTGGTCACCAAAATATTACTGTGCAGGTGAGTCAGGATACTTGGTCAGCCATGTTCTGGTTCCGTCTGGGATATGGAGGAAGTGTGAATAAGCCCTAGTGAGGGACTTGAATTCCTCATTTGTAAATGCAGCAAGATTCTAGTTAGAGAGTTACTGGTTCCTTTCAGTTAGAAAGTTGCAGAATTCTATTACATTTCTCATTGCTGTGACCAAGTATCTGACAAGAAGCAACTTAAAGGAAGAGAGGTTTATTTTAGCTCACAATTGATTCAGAGTATATGGTCCGTCAAGGCATGATAGCAATACCAGTGAGGTTACTTACTCAATTCCTGGTGAATCAGATAGCAGAGAAAGGATATTGCCAGTGCTCAGCTCTCTTTCTTCTTTTCCCCTTTTTTTTATTCAGAGTGGAATCCCAGGCCATGGGTTGGTACCATATTACTGGTGAGTCTTCCCCCTCCTTTGGTCCTCTTTGGAAATGACCCCTTGGAAACACCCAAAGGTGTGCCTCACTGGAAAAGCCTAATGTACTTCTTAATTTAATGATGTTGGTCATCAAAATTCATTACCACAATTTTGAAGTAGAGTAACATTTTCTTTGATCATATTTTCTTCTGGAAAGATGTACCCAAGAGTAAGTGTGACAATCCTGTTGATATATTAGATGGCCTATCTCTGGGCCATAGTTATGATGTCAGGAAGATGAGCCCATTGGTAATTTTAACCTTTTTTATAAATTATGAGTGTCCTCTGACAGTCTCATGAAAGCTGTGGATTGTTCTTCAGTTAAATATATGTATGCCCACTTATTTTCATTTGAAGTGTCCTAACAACAAAGATGGGTTGAAGTCTAGTTAAAAATTGCTATGCTGTAGATTTAGAAACTGCACCCAAGCTCTGATGGTCTGTAGTTTTGTAGCTCTAGGCTATAAAATAGCTTTAGTGTTTTCTAGCTCAGTATACATTTTTTTTACTTCCAAGATCATCTCATACCCTTAAATATCTGTTTGTTTCCTCAGATTCTTCCTCAGTCTTCCCCCTGACTTATGCCTTGCTCAACATTATTTTTCTAATGAGTCACTCTTTCTTGCTGCTTACTATGCACCAGGCACATAAATTTAAATATTAATGTATTTAATTCTTAATCCTTACTTAAACCCCATGAAATTAGTACTGTTGTCATTTCTGTATAACAAGCATGAAAATTGTGACAGAGATTTAATTTTGTCAAAGTCATTGAATTAGTGCATGATACAACTGAGTTTGAGCTCCCACAATCTGGCTCCAAGGTCTATTCTCTTAACCATATTCCAAATTCCAAAGTACTTGAGTGAAAGGAACTTAGTAAAAAGAACATTCTGAAAAAAGATGCCAGGCTGTAAACCTAAGATTTGTGTGTATTCCTGTGTATGTATGTTATATACCAATAAAAATTTTACCTTAAAAATTCTGTGTCATGTTGTTATGCTTTTGACAGCAAAAACAATTTGATTAATAGTGGCTTACAGAAGAGGGATAGCTGTCATTTATTTAACAGGGATGTAGGCGTTCTCAGTGTGACGAGAGCTTGTCTACCCTTCTTCCCACCCCTCCCATTTAGAGAGAAGGTGGGGCCGGGCGGTGGTGGCGCACGCCTTTAATCCCAGCACTTGGGAGGCAGAGGCAGGCGGATCTTTGTGAGTTCGAGACCAACCTGGTCTATAAGAGCTAGTTCCAGGATAGGCTCCAAAGCTACAGAGAAACCCTGTCTTGAAAAACCAAATAAATAAATAAATAAAATAGAGAGAAGGTGGTTTGAAACTTGGCAGCCATCTGAGGAAAGTGAGGAGAGTCTTTGCTAAAATGCCTACCTCCTCATACGTGTGTCTTTGCTCCTTTTGCAAAGCCTCCCAGCCAACTGTGCCATTAGTCACACTTACCAGAATTAGGTAAAATGGCCAGCAGCCCCCTTAAGTGACCTGGAAAAGTGAGTGAGTGACTTCCCTGGCCTCTTTGGGCTGTGATGAGAAGAGGTGGGAATGAACACTTGGTATCTTTCAATATCAGAGAGGAAAGAAGAGAACTGAAATGAACAGAAAACCTTCTTTGAGATCAGTGGTATCCAACGAATATTTTTTCCTCTAGATAAAAGAAGAAAATCATTGATTCCTTCAGAAGAAAGCATTGAATAAAATTCAGAGTAAAAAGTATTTGTAACTGCATATTTGAAAGTCTCTTCTCTCAAATTAGAAGGATATGATCCTTTGAAGATACAGCCATCTCATTATCTTCATTTTTGGAGTATACTTAGTGTGTGTCACAGACATTAGACTAGACTTAGCCAGATGGGGCAACTTTCCCAATCTTCTAATAATTCTTGTGCATTTTGAGCAGTTAAACTGCCTAAATGGTGGGGAAGAGCAGTCGGTTAAGTGGTTGTACCATCGACTTTGTGTCTGGATGGCAAGGATTTTTCTCCTCTTCACATTACCTCCTCGACTCCTTAAAATTCATGTCTGGAGAGGGAATGGTTTGGACTTCCTGCTTTCAAGTTATATTTTTCCCACAGTGTCTGCTCGGTAAGGCTGTGTCTTATTTTCACTTTATCCAGAAGCAGCCAAGACAAAGATTTGAGCATGTTGAGTACAAATCATTTATTTTTCCACGGGGAAGGTAACACTCCTGGAGGAGCTGGGAAAATGAGTCAGGAAATGAAATGTGCTTTGTCTAGCGAATGCCCCTAGAGTGGGTGGAGCTTGATCTCACCAGAGAAGTTCTGATTGCTTCTACCTGTGGGTGAGAGAGCCCTGGCATTTATATTACACTTTCCCAGTATTATTGGAGAAAGGCTTCTTCCAAATGGTATTAATTCCCTGGTTTGCCTGGCTTGCCACACAAATGAGATAAATCTGACTCCAATGGCCAAAGGTAGTCCCCAAACAAAGAAGCACAGCTGCTGATATTTATAAGTTATGAGGGGGGGGATTTGAGTTTTTTAGATTAATGTTGTGGAGAGGAACTGCTTTAGTTTCAATGTGTTCCCTCAAAGTTGATGTCTTAAAAACTCAATACTAAATGCAGCAGTACTGAGAGGCGGGGCCTTCAGGCAGTGATTAGGTCGTGAAAGCTCTCAGGAATGATTCATCCCATTGCTGTGTTATAGAAGTGGTGTTAGTTATAAAACCGAGTTTGCCACCCACCTTCACTCCTTCTCAGATAATCTCTTGACATTCTTCCTTCTGTCATGGGATAATATAGCAAAAATATCTATTGTCAGGAAAAGGTTCTCTTGATTTTGGACTTTCTAGCTGTAAGAATATGGTCTGGAGGGATGACACAATTCTTAAAAGGCTAGGCTCAAAACCAAAAATAGAATTGTAAGAATAAACCACTGATTTTTTTATCTATTACTCAGTCTGTGGTGTTCTCATATAGCTGCACAAAATAGACTATGACAGGAGTCTTCAATGTTATAGTAACACACAGCCTTCTATTTTTTCTCTTATAATTACAGTGATTATGAGCCAGACAGACACAAGTCTAACACTGAGGCAGTGTTCACAGCAATGACAGCTTTATTTTCTCACCTTCCCAAAATACCAGCCCACGCAAACCAGGGGACTGTTTAAGAATAACGGGAAGATACAGTAATGACTCAGTAGTTATAAGAACATTTGATGCTCTTGCGGAGGACCTGGGTTTGGTTCTTAGCACCCACATGGCAATGCAAAACCATCCTTAACTCTAGTTCCAAGGGATCCAATTCCCTTTGCTGACCTCTGTGGGCATCAGGTATGCTCATAGGGCATGTACATACTAGTAGGTATGTACATTCATATATACAAAATAAAAATAAATATTTAAAAGTAATGGGTTATTGCTTGCATAAATAGTCATGGCTATAAGAAAACATTGTTTTCTTTGTGACTATTAACAAAATGTAATTGCTAAAATCATTAAGCCAGTTATGAGACAAAGCACAATCATGGATACTCCCTTTTTAGCATACATATCTTTTTGACAGTACATAATTTTCCCACATGGAAACAAGAAAGTCCTTAGTTCTGGGTCATTTTATTCTATCCTTTAGATGGTCTCTGAGGCCTCTGCTTAAAACTTCTTGTTCAACAATGAAATACCAGATGCCCTCCAAAAATGCATCAGGGTAAGAATTTGCAAAAGTTAGTAGTGCAATGAGGAACTGAAGAAACCTCACAGATTGAACTGAGCTTCAGGAAAGAGTCTGAAATAGAACTTTTGGGCCAGTATTTTTCCCCAGGCACTTTCTACTCTCTGAGCTATGTAGATTGATCTTGGGGTATTTCTGGGGACTCGCAGGGCTCATAGGGCTCTTCAGAGGCTTTGTTACATTCTGGTCTTCCCCACATACTCTGATCTTCTCACCTATTTTTCCTACTTTAGGAAGGATTTAGTTCTGGGTCAGAGACCACAAGAATTAGAGCAGAAGCAAAATGAGTCTCCTAATTTTGTGAAAATGTTCCATTTGACCTCTCTCTGCTAAGTAGTTTTTGACATCTTTGTACCCAGTGTTCACGGCTAGGTTTTCCAACTGTGAAAGAACTCTCCTGCAGCTTTCCTTTCTGTCTTTTGTTTAAATTGGGGGATAAAGCACATACTGTGAAGTATAGAAATTTGAGTGAACAGCTCAATGAATTTTAGCGAAAAGATCACACCCGTGTAACTACTTCTAAAGAAAAGGTGTATATTATGAACACCAAGAAACCTACTTCAGATCTGGCCCCATAACACCCACCCCAAAGGTAAAGACAGTCTTTTGGCATGCACAACTTTCCCAATTTTGGTCTTCATATAAATGGAATCACACAGCATGTGCTTTGTGCGTGCGTGTGTGTGTGTGTGTGTGTGTGCGTGTGTGTGTGTCTTCTTTTGTTCCACATTATGTCTGGGAGGCACATTTGTGGTCATGTGAATAGCAATCCAGTTTTCATTTATGTATAGCATTCAATCATGAATCAACTACAATGTCTTCTGCTGAGTCAGCTGCAGTGTCTTCTTAGTGTTGACTCTCAGGAGGTCATTGAGATGGGATGGAATTACAAATATATTCAAATTGTTATGATGAAAAGAATCACCAAGTGTTGGGTATAATAAACATAGGACTCTATCCCTGAACTCTGAAGGTCAAAGCAAGAGGATAAACAAGGAGAGCTTACCCCAAAATAACAAAACAAACATCAGTCAACAACAGATTGACAACAGTAATCCAATCTATTCACCTAACATGAATATAGAGCTTACTTATTATGTGTCAAACATTAACCTGGATATTTAATAAACATGAATCCATTATTAGATAGTTCACAAAATTATTCCCTTTAAACATTCGTAAACTTAGGCATGAGTTGGCTATGTCACTTGTTCTGGCCAATCGGACTGACTTAACTAAGTTCTCTACTGGTGTCTTTTATATTTACATCTATTTGAGCACAAAGTATGATATATCATTTGTGTGCCTCGTGCTATTCTCTTAGCATAGTGGTTAGTATGGAGCAGTGAACTTTTGAGCACATGTTTATAAAGTGCCTAAGGTTTTCTTATGTTTTCCTCGTGCAAATGGGGGTAGAGAGCAGGACCTGTGAGGACATAGGGAAAAGATAAAGGAAAATTAGGGAAGACTACATTGCCCGTCATTGGAAGGTTGACAAGACAAATGGCTCAGTTTTTATAAAGTAAGTCATAGGATACAAGAAGAGTAGACATCTAAAGCTGGGCTCTCCATTAGAAATATAACCCTTTGTACCCTAACCAAAAAATTTTAAAAAAAATACACAATCCCATGCCTACATTTTTATCTTCTCTTGCAGTCACATTCCAGAAAGTACTATTAAAAGTTAAGAAAATTCATTTATCCCAAATATTATCATTTCATTATGCGAGATAGTTTAGATTCTGTTACATTAAAATTTCAAAACCAACAATACACCTTATCTTAGACAGGCTACATTTCAAGTGAAGAAACAGCCCCACGTGGTTAGCGGCTACTCTACTGAATAGTGTGTATCCAGAGCTTGCTACCCAGTGTGGTCTTTGGACTAGCACCTGCACATTAAAGGTGAGTTTTCTAGGAACACAGAATCTTGGGACCCGCCCCAATGCTACTGAATCAAACTCTGTCTTTTAATGAGCTCCTGGGGTGATTTGTTTCCACATCAAAGTATGAGAAGGCAGCTTAGTGATCAATTGCATTAATGGTGCATTTTCTGATGAATGGCAGATAATATCTGGCTAATCCTGAAATCGCAGCCACAGGGTCTCTCATTAACTTCAGTTGTTAACTTCCCTCCTTCCCCTTTCTTCTCTCCCTCATTTCCTTCCTCCCTTTCTTGCTTCCTTCCCTGCATTGGTTCCCACATTAAAAAGACTTTATTTCATTCAGTAAGGTTGCTCCCCTTAAATGACAGTGCCAAGCTATTAAATTCTGCCAGCTCATCCTTTGTGAATGAAGGGAAGCAGATTTGACGGCAGCCCTATCTTTCTGCCATTATCCAGTATTAAATGTCCTTCAATTAGTATGTGCAGCCAGTTCCCTGCAAGACCCCCTGCTGGTTTATGTCACTCCTGCATTAACCTCATTGGTTACAAACCATCCCTATTATTAAGCCATTAAAAGCCAGGCTTATTCACCTGCCAGCCCTATAAGTTTCCTTTTGCCTCTCCTGGACCATTTCCACAGATGGAATTTTAGTAATTCCCTCTATATTCATCTTTTCTTATATCTTACAGGGTTTCGTTTCCTTTTGTACCCCCATCTTTCTTTCTCTTTTCCCCCCTTGTTCTTCCTCTCTGCCTACAGTGTTACCTTCCTGAAATTTCTTAATAGCATTCTCTCTCCCTGGGAGAAGGTAATTACTTGGTTGAGAACAGGTTGGTTATAGCTGTGTGCGCACTCACCAAGCTGGAGCCTCATCAGCAAGACTGTTTCCAGCCTCTGCTGGAGCAGGCAACATTTGGCAAGTCACCGCTTTCCAACCCCTTCCAACTGTTTCTGCCCGTTTGAGGAAATTGCAAAGTGGATTTCAACAATGACAATTTGAAAGTAGATATTGCATAGGATTAGAGAGTCATATTTCAAAAACCTGTTTTTGTATATAGTCCTCCTTACTTGCATGCTTTTTTGTTTTCTTTTTTTTATTGTTAAAAGAAAAATTTACATTTACTCCCCTTGTTCCTGGCCCTCCCGCTCCCCCACTACCCCACCGCCCTCCCCCTGCTTCCTTAAGATGGGGCAGGATACCCTGCCCTATGGGAAGCCCA
>JAQHUG010000278.1:2386152-2408036 GCA_028555095.1 Dicrostonyx torquatus | reverse complement strand
TATTCAACAAAGTAACTATGGGGCAAGTTCAGTTCAGGCACCCACTCCTCTGCTGCCCAAGTACCTAGCTGGGACATCCCTGTGAATACCTGGGATCCCCTCTAGAGACAAGTCTCTTGCAAATCTTAAAATGACCTTCGGCTTACCTTTGTTATTTCATTATCCTTCCTCTCCACAAGTCCATATTCTGCCTGACAGGAAAGATAACATCTAGTTAATGCCCTGCTGCATATCTACATGTAGCATGGTGCCTAACATGTAGATGAAGTAAGATAAATAACTACTGATTGAATGCACGAGGGGAGGAGAGAGTACACAAATCTGCGGGGACCATACCTCCAGTGTCCTTCATCTACTATTGAGAACTATGGTGCTCAACTCCCTAATATCTACATATACAACACTCCAAGGATCTCTGACTTGAGTTCATTGGTATTTAACTGATCCATTAATAGAATTGGAGAAATATTTGACATGAGAAAAAATATTCCTTTCCTTAAAACTAAACTGAAAGGTAGCTTTCGCTTTGGCAATAAACATAGGCAAGAGATCACAATAGCTTTATAAAGACTTATGACTTTGCCACTAATGAAATATCTTATGATCATCAGCAATCCATAGTTAAGAATGTAATTTTCCTTGCTACATTATTTTCTTATTCAACACATTAATAAAATGTGTTGATGTGGTGCCCGTACTATTCCGTGTACTATGGTACTACACCTGTAGTGTGGCGCCTGCACTACAGGACTATCCATGAGCCGGCAAGGGCCTGGAGAGTTAAACACACAAAGACACACAGACAGAGACATGGGCCATCCTTGAAACAAGAATGCCCCCGCTATTGTGTTCCAGGGCAGCTTATATAGGGATCCTGAACTGATAGCCATACCCCAGCCAAACGCACCAGAATCCACTCTCCTGCCATCAGGAACTCCTGAGGGTCTCATAATCAGAGCAGCTGCAAGCATAACACTTTGTTTACAAGAAATTCAGGATCTGGGGGGGTCACAGCTCCCAACATGTTGATAATAAAACATGTACTACTATACCACAAGTTTGTTGAATGTCTAAATTAAATTTTAATTAACCTGTACAAATACATTGAAATACTAATAATTTCATTTCCAAATAATTATATTTCTTTATAATCCTACATGTATCATTTGAAACATTTTCAAACATTCTTAGAAGAGGCCTCCTAGCTTTGCCACACTGCTGAAGAAATTGTGGGTACAAACAAGATTTTAAGATCCTTTATCAGGTGCTGTTTGTATAGGTTTCTATAGATTTTTAGAGATATGTGAAGATACATATTTTGAGGCCTATTATATTTCAGTTAAATTTGCTTTTTAATTGGTTTGAGCCAATCATGGTATATCCTATATCAGAAAGTAATCTAAGAAAGAGTATTTGTCTTAAGCCTGGCCAATGAGACATTAAGAAAAATTTTTACTAAGAGAATTGTCCAAAAAGATATGGAAAGAGAAACCCTTTCTTGGCTTGGACTTTCTCATGTCTGCACTCCCATCTGGACATGTTATGGCCATCCCATAGAGGAGGATGGAGCCAGCTGGAGCTGGAGGTGCAACATGATGTTCCTGGCGTCTGCCTTACTCTTTGATTTAGACTGAGACCTCTGAAAATATTTGATTTACTTGAAAGTATTACATTTACTTGAAACTCCAAGACCTGACCACCCTGTAATTATACAGTAAAACATTCACATCTCATGATCTGTCCTTGTTAAATGCTTGGACAGCCAGCAGCTGGGAAGTACATGTATGTTTTTTCTAATCTAGTCTTTGGGCCCTGGTAAGGGAAATGAAAGCAGATTGCAATGTTTCTCTCTGGTATCTGGATATGGAAAGTTCTGTAGTATCCCGGATTTTTGTTAACTTTATTGAGTTCTACAAGGCAATTTTTGACTTAGTTAATTTTATTCTATTAATTTCTCTTCTTGGATTTGTTTTCATCTTTTTTTCTATTGACTGTCTCTAGATTTGATTTGTTTTACTTTTTTCTTTTTAAAATAGAAATACATATCATTGATATTCAACCTATATGAAAATGCATGCATACCAATTTTTCCTTCTGTGTACCATTCTAACTGTACCCCTAATGTTTTTAGGGGAATGTGTGAGTGTGTGTGTGTGTGTGTGTGTGTGTGTGTGTGTGCATGCTTGTGGAAATGAGAGGGAAACTTTTGGTGTTACTCCTCAGTTGTTTTCTAACCCTTATTTATTTATTTATTTATTTATTTATTTTTGTGAGACAAGGTCTCTATTACTGGCCTGGAACTTGTCAAATAGGCTAGACTAGCTGGCTAGTGAACCCAGACTCTGATTAGCTCCACCTTTCCAGAGTTAAGGTTACACTCACATCGCACCTGCCATTTTCGCATGGGCTCTGGGCATCAGGCTTAAGGCTGTGTGTTTTTAAGAAGGCAAACACTGAAGTGACTGAACTATCTTCCCAGCCCCACACACCCATGAGTTTTCCTATGTAATATCTTTCTCTGTTGTTTGGTATAAATTTTCTAATTGGCATTGTGATTTCTTCTTTGACTTGTGGGTTATTTAGAAGTACATTGCTTAATTTGCAACAGGTTAATTTTTTAGTAGTCTTTTAATTGTTGAAGTTTTGACTGGTAGCTTAAAACAATTATGATTAGAAAATATATTATGAATAATTTCCAGCTTTTGAAGTTTGTTGAGACTTGATTGATAATCTTTCCCATGACAACTTTTGGTGAATGTATATTGTGTGTGTGTGTGTGTGTGTGTGTACATTTGATGGCAGATTGTGTGTCCTGTCATTATTAGGATGAGCTCCTTGTTGTTGAACCTCATTCATATATATTTTTTACAAAATTTTGTATCCCTGTATCTGTTTTAGAACTTTGTTCTCACTCCCTATTTGTTTTGCTCCTGCTTTATCTCCTGTGAGAATTCCTATTTTTTGTTTCACCTCTTTTACTGTTGCTCCTTGCTGAGTGCTCCCAACTACAACACTGAGGCCCTTCTCATTGACTCAAATGTCATGCATTTGTATGAACATCACTGGTTTTTTTCTTATTTATTAGGAGGCAAGTAGAGAGAGTTGTCCAATTCCTTAGCATTCAAAATTAGAAATAGAGAGATACCATGAGAGAGTACTTCATTTTCCTAGGGAGTGATCCAAATAACTTCTCTCTGGTAAACACACAGAAAGAAAGAAAGTAAGTAAGTAAGTAAGAAAGAAAGAAAGAAAGAAAGAGAAAAGAAAGAAACGAAGGAAGAAAGGAAGAAATAAAGGAAGGAAAGAAAGAAAGAAAGAAAGAAAGAGGGAAAGAGGAAGGGGAGAGGAAAGAAGGGGGAGGTAGAAGTGAGGTTTGTATTTTCTCAGAGCTAGTGGTGTCAAGAATGGCAATGAAGAGGGTGGGCTCAAGGAAGCTGAGTTCTAGGCCCATATATCACTGCTTCATATAAAAGGCTAACCACACATAATCAAAGCCATGGAATTATTCCATGTCTCTCTAAGTGACTATTACACTGAAACCCAAAAATAAGCTGGAGTGAGGTGCGATCCCAGTTGTGATATTTGTGGACCTGTGAATCATGTGGACAAGAGTATGGGTATGCATATTTAGACTTTTAAATGGTACAATCAAGATATAATACTTCTCAATCCTTTGTAAGTCTGTGTGAAAATATCTCCACAGTAATGACTGCTCAGTCATTATCCTGATGCAGAATGCTATGTAGACAGCCTTACCCCCAATCCTGTCTTCTGTAATCCCAACAATTTAGGATAAAGGATATAGCAACTGTGAGACAATGTTGACAGCAATAAGTATTAGGCTGAGTTGTTGCCTGAGATGGTCCTTGGAGACCCCCAAACAATCCAGGCTGATGTTAGAACAGAGGGTTGTTCTCTACAAACTGATAATAGGCCCCATTAACAAGGATAACATCCACACTGTTCACTGAATGTGGAGAGGTCTAGCAGGTGCCTGTATGGAGCCTTTGTCCTGGTATTCTAGTCTCTTTGGTGCGGGAAGGCACTCTGCAGGTCACTGAAAGAGAAACCTGGACATCAACCCAGCCACAAAACCCTTGACATACAATTTGTCCTGCCTGTAAGATGTGCTGGGCAATGGTGGTAAAGAACTTATGGAAGTGGCCAACCAATGTCTGGTTTAACTTGAGGCCTATCCCATGAAAGGAAGTCCATGTCCAACACTGCCTGGATGACCAGAAACCAGAAATGTGACAGCATAGAGACCTAGGGTAGAACCAAGCACAAATGGAAAAAAATCAATAAAATGATTTCTTATGATATTCTGCTATATTCATGGATTGGTGCCTTGTCTAGTCATCAGAGAGGCTTCCTCGGGCAGCAGGAGCAGCTGAAGCAAGACATGTGGAGAGAAAGTCTAAATTGGAGCTCTCCATTGGGTCTCTTACCTTGGAGATCAGAGAACTCCACGGAAGAGGATCAGAGAGATTGTAGGAGTCAGAAAGGATGAAAGACACTGGAGAATACAGCCCACTGAATCAACTAGGCAAGGCTCACATCGGTTCACAGAGACTGAAATGGCAAGCTCATGTATGGTCTGAGCTAGGTGCTCTCTCTATATGTTATAGTTATGTAGCTTGGTGTTCTTGTGGGATTCCTAGCAGTGTGAGTGGGGCCTGTCTGTGACTCATTTGCCTGCTCTTGGGACCTTTTCCTTCTCCCGAGTTGCCTTGCCCAGTCTTGGTATGAGATGATGTGCCTAGTCTTATTGTAGCATGTTACACCATATTCAGTTAATATTCCTGGAAGGTCTGCCCTTTTCTGACAGGAAATGGAGGTGGAGTGGATCTAGGGATGAGGGGAAGTAGGGGGTGCTGTAAGGAGTGGAAGGGGGGGAAATTGAGGTCAGGATATATTGTATGGGAGAATTTATTTCAATTTTTAGAAAAGACTAAGTATAAAATAAATATAACCAAGCTAAAGTAGATTCCAGAAGAGTTTCTATCTGGGGCAACATTAAGGAGACAGAGGCAAAACCAATTAAGGGCTCAGAACTTCATCTACTTGTGGCCACCAGTGGCAATGTGGAATGCAGGGTCTTGGTGTGCTCATAAAATGCAAAGATTTCAAGTCGAATTGAAATCTCTGTGTCCTTGGTTGTAGGGGCTGGGATGTGTATAGTAGAGCGGTGTTTCTGGGTAATCAAGAACTTGCTTGCCATGGCTATCTACCTCTTCATACAGGCTCAAGGATCCATTACTCCAGAGTTCCCTGATATTTCCTTCTGAGGGAAACTTAGAATAGAGAGGCGGAGGGAGGGAGCTATTAATAACATGAGTTGCAATCCTTTTGCCACAGTTGGATCTTGAACTTCAAATGGTTCTTGTCACCTTCCTCATCCACCATCTTTTCAAAGTTCCCTTCACTATAAACACCACCTCTGCTAGTGTCAGTGACTTACACAGCAATATAATTTAAACCTTAATTCAGAGTCGTCTACGCCCCGGTCACTGCTCCAGTCTCAGACTGAAGTTGATGTGTGTGTTCTTCAGTCTCAATTGGGCAAAAGAATAGTCAGTTTCTTTCTGCTCCAGTGTGAAAATGCAGTTAGACATTTTTTTACTGTTCAGAATTAATAAATCCTAAAAGTTAGGAACTCTTTTATTTAATAGTGAGGACCCATGAAGTAAAGAATATCCAGGTAGAAGCTGTAGTTTTCTGATTCCTCTAAAAGGAGTCTTAAATGGCAAGCATGCACACATTTGGGATATCCTTATCTTGTAGAACCTGAAGTCGAAGGTTGAGAAATACAAAGTCCTCTAGTTCACCATGTGGAATAATGGAAATAACTCATTTATACTTCTTGGTTCTCAGACTCATATTCTTGCTCTGGGGGATATAGTGCTGTGTAGAAGACTCTGAATGATGCTTTGTATTGAATCCTAGAGGCTGACACTCCATCCTTGCAGAGTCTTGACTCTTAACTGGCATTTCATATGTGCCTTCAGCAGGTAATTTCATTATTCTATGTTTTCAGTGTGTTACAAATGGTGCAGCATATAATACATCCATTTGGATCTCCTAATCAATGGACACACTTGCCTACCTTGTCTGTTGTGAAATGGAACATCCTGATTAGATGCTGTTATATTCAGATCCAGTCCTTTGCATCAGATATTTTATAAGTATCCGTACAGTGGACCTGGCTGAGGTTCTGCAGGTAGAAAAGGCAAACCTACATTGGAATA
The DNA here is from genome assembly GCA_028555095.1 of Dicrostonyx torquatus. Taxonomy (NCBI): domain Eukaryota; kingdom Metazoa; phylum Chordata; class Mammalia; order Rodentia; family Cricetidae; genus Dicrostonyx; species Dicrostonyx torquatus. Next base: position 2,401,788 of record JAQHUG010000278.1, on the reverse strand, counting down.
AGCGTCTGTTTCTGAGTGAATTAGAAGAAGGAACTCAGTCAAGTCAACTATTATAAAGTATGAAAAGTACCAGATTGGAAACTCTGCATTTGATTTACGTTGCTGACAGGTGTCAGTAAACTATTCTTCAAAGGGCTTATTCATTACCTTCATATCTACTATCATGGCTATATTATTGTTTCCATTGTGCTAGTTCTGTGGTATCTAACAACAATGGATAGCTGGTCCCAATACGATAGTGTATTCTGTATTTGTGTTGCCTTCATTGGTTAAATAAAGAAACTGCGTTGGCCTTTTGATAGGGCAGAACTTAGGCAGGGAGGACAGAACTGAATTCTGGGAGGAAGAAGGCAGTGTGGCAGATGCCATGAAGCTCCTGCCTGAGACTGACACTGGTTAGAATCTTTCCCGGTAAGCCATGACCTCATGGTGTTACACAGATTGGTAGAAATGGGTTAGATCAGGATGTGAGAGTTGGCCAAGAAGAGGCTAGATATAATGGACCAGACAGTAATTTAATTAATACAATTTGTGTGGTCATTTTGGGGGTTAAGCTAGCTGGGTGGTGGGATGCGGCCCGCTCCTCCATCAACATATTAATTTGTTTCTATTTGGCTCATCAATGTCTCTTCCTCAGTAGGTGTTCCTGGTATATATTCACATGAGAATCATAGATCTTCAAATGTTTTATCACTTGCATACCTCTGTCTACATGCCAGAACTAGTTACCAGGAATATCCAGACATAAGGGCCCCAAGAAATATAACCTAATTTATAGATCCAGAAATTGTAGACAAAGTATTATTTAGAGACTAATAGTCATGGCTACGGAGGCCAACATAGCCCCTATACTTTAACAAACATTAGCAAGGTCTCAAAGAATGTTTTTTTCCAAAATGGTTCTACTGAGAGTGAATATTTATTTACCGCTTTCTTTCTTCCTAGAATGCAAGCAACATTTCCCTAGGGATGGGTGAGTGATAGTGCAGCTGTTATGTCTTACTCTGAACATGATTTCCTTATGCTTTGCTGCTAGTAAGAGCATGTTATTCCTGCCTTTTTAGTTCTGTTAGGGAGACATCAAGAAAAAAGGCTATCCAGGATTTAGGTAATAGATTTCCCGTGGACCCACTCACCTGGACAGCTGGTCATACATAAGAGTCCCACTGAGATACTATGCCCCATCCCTTCTATATACTTATATTACTATTTACACTTTTCGCCCCTCAATTGATTTTTCTCCCATCTACAATATACACTTCTCGAATGCTGAAACTATGTCCCCTTTTTATATTATAGCCCCAGATCCTAAGATAATATCCTACCCACATAAAATGCTTTGTAATATTTGTCATTGGTGATAAAGTGATTCTAGAAAGCAAACAATGAGGGTTTTATGACAAAGATAACCGGTCATGCAAATAATGCAAGGCAAACAGTTCCCAAAGGATAAACAAGACCTAGAATGTCTTTTACCCAGGGCATTTGCTGATCCGATATGTGTGCTCTGACCTCTTGCAAATGGCCCTCTGTGCGTGAGCCCAGCAAATCGGAAAGGCCTGGTTGACATTTTATTTGGCTGATGTTCAGAGGATTGTAGTTCCTCAGGAAGGCTTTATTGAATCTGAATCTCAGAAAGCAGGACAATCTTAGCCAACGCTCTGTCAATTAAAAGACTATAATCATTTTTTTTTTATGTGCAGGACTTCAAGTAGCTCAAAGCAACAGTGTCAAGACGAAAGACATTAGTCTTAAGGGCTCCTGTTTTCGGTTTCTATTCCCTTCTCCAATTTTACTTTCAGTCCCAACCCAGAAGTAGAAAAACAAAATGCCTTCTGTTTGAGGAAACCAGGAAATTGTTTTGATTTTCTGCTTTACGACTCAAACCTATATATTCCTGGCTTCTGTGACATGATTTCTCCCTGAATACTCATCACTCATAGCTACATGGGTGAAATTATTTTAAAATAGTTTGTAATGTATGTTACACATTAAATGTATAAATTTTCATTGTCACTATGATGATTTAATGAAAATTGATATGTTTGTTGCAGACTACTTATTTTTAATGTTGATTTTTTAGAAGAAAAATTTATGTATACATTTTTTCATTTTTTTTCCTTTTGGAAATACTCCTTCTTTGTAATATAACCATTTTTTCATGGTCTGGGTCTAACACACTTTGGCAACAGGCTTAATGTAAGCTAAGAGAAAATCATTTATTAAGAGTTCAGTATCAGTGGTTGTGGATTTAACTTAGTAGTAGAGCATCTGTGTTGCAAGGACAAGGCCATAGATTCAACCCTCAGCTCAGAAAATAAAAAAAGGTTAGAAATAAAGCACCTTTATTTCAAATCCACAATGCCAGCAATAGACCCAAGGTTCCAGGGCCTATGATATCAGGGACATTTGAATATGGAAATTTTTTACTTTAACGTATTATTTCTTGAAACACCAAATATCTCCACCACCACCCCCAACACAGTACTGTTTAGGTCTCTGAGAGTCTTAATTATTTTAAGTAATTTTATAAAACATATTGAAATTTTTAGTTTTAGACTCCCCCCACGTGTGTGTGCCTTCTCTCTGTGGCAAGTAGATATGCAGTCACTTGTTCCTGGCTATAAATTGACCTCCCCCACTTCTCATATATAATAGTATATATGAGAAGAATGAGGTGTTACATAAGTGTCGATTACATATGATATTTGTCTTTCTGGGTCTGGGATACCTCAGTCAATATGTTTTCTTTCTAGATCCATCCATTTGCCTAAAAATTTCAAAATGTTATTATTAAACCTACAGGCCCCAACCCTAGAGAACCTAGAGATATACATGGATCTATATAGGAAGGAGAAAAAGACAAGGTCTCCTCTGTAAATTGGGAGCATGGGGGTTTACAGGAGAGGGTGGAAGAGAAGAGGGAGGAAGGGAGGGGAATGGGAAAAGGTATATCTTAATAAAAACAAAAGAAAATTAATTAAAAATATGTCTCTAAAGTAAAATTGCCTTTACCTGTTTATAACACCATTGTAACACTTCAATCCCCGCAAATCAAAGTTCAAAAATTTCATCGTCATTTAGGTGGTCCTAGTGCAAATCAGAACATAACCTGTCAAATATTGTTAAAGTAATCTGAAGATTTATTCTCTGAGAATTTCAGTTGCAAATGTCATTGCTATATTCCTTTGAAAGATGAGGCCAGGGCGATTTACATTTATGACAGCTGACATTTCTGTAGGATGCAAAACACAATAGGAATTTTATGACATTATTTTTGGTAATTCATCTTCAGGAACAGGGGTTATTTTTACCAGCGAAGGCTGGAAAAAAGGAGGGAAATACAAATGGAGAATTTATTGTTGCATGCTATCCCACCAATGGCCAGCTTTGACTCTGAAAAGCACTACCATGGCCAGGCGGTGGTGGCACACTACTTTAATCCCAGCACTTGGGAGGCAGAGGCAGGGGGATCTTTGTGAGTTCAAGGTCAGGCTGGTCTACAGAGCAAGTTCCAGGACAGTCTCCAAAGCTACAGAGAAACCCTGTGTTTGTTTGTTTGTTTGTTTTTCTTTTTTTATTCTTTTTTTATTGTTAAAAGAAAAATTTACATTTACTCCCCTTGTTCCCGGCCCTCCCGCTCCCCCACTACCCCACCGCCCTCCCACTGCTTCCTTAACATGGGGCAGGATACCCTGCCCTATGGGAAGCCCAAGGCCCTCCCCCCTCCATCTCGGTCTAGGAAGATGTGCATCCATATAGAATAAGTTCCCAAAAAGCCAATACATGCAGAAGAGCTAGGTCCCGGTGCCATTATCATTGGCTTCTCAGTCAGTCCCCACTGGCAGTCACATTCATAGGGTCCAGTTAGGTCATATGCTCATTCAGTCTTCATCCAGCTGGATTCGATGAGCTCCCAATAGATCGAGCACACTGTCTCTGTTGGTGGGCCAGTCGCTCACGGAAAAAAAAAGGAAAGAAAGAAAGAAAAGAAAAAAGAAAAACACTACCAAAGCAAGCTAATCAGACTATTCTTAAATAATATACTTTCGGGATCAGAGAGGGCCGAGTAGAATAGCACTGTCCAATGGAAGCCTAACATAAGTCACATGTGCCAATTTCAATTTCCCAATAGTCATAATTAAAGAACTGAAAAGGAAACAATCGAATCTATTTCATTCTCTAAGATAACCTTTAACATTTTTATTGTATTATTTATTAAGTGTGTTGTGTGCTACAGTGCATTGTGGAGGTCAGAGAACAACTTTCAGGACTTGGTTTCTCTTTCCACCATGTGGGTCCTAGGGATCCGTCTCAAGTCATCAGGGTTGGCAGGAAGTACTTTTATCCACTGAACCATCATGCTAGTCCAATAGGAATTCAAGATATCCTCATTTCAACATGTAGTCTAAAATATGAATGATAAATTTTATATGCTTTCTTTACTGAACCTTAAAATGCGGTGTGTATTATACATCTGTGGCATGTGCCAATTAAGAATAGCTAAGTTTGGAACGTTCAACAGCCATGTGTGGCAAATGACTGGAATACTTAATAGATCAAGTGTGGAGAATATCTTATTCAATACCTATCCCTGACAAATAAGGAGAAACAAGACCACTAGATCTATTAATTACCACACAAGGCACTTTCCAGTCCTCCAAGGCTGTATTGTTTTTTGCTTGAAATAGTTTTGCCTGCCTACCCAATGTGCTGATTTTATATTTCCTCTGCAATTTTCCTTAACAACAGCAACAAAAAAATCTTAAAACAACGAAAAGGTCCAAGCTGGATTCTAATGTGAGTCAACAGAAGTGTTTCAGTATGAGGTCCTCACCTGCTAGAAAGGAAACTGAAGGAATGTTTAAGCATCCATTTTAAAGGCTAGCTTCTTTGAATAAGCGAAGATTCTCTAAGCCTGGGCAAATTGTAGCTGGGGTCATTTCAAGGCCAGGCATATGAGAGTAGAACCACAGCTGGTTCCTAGGAAAGTGATAGAGAAGAGGAGGGAAAATGGAAGATTGATGTATCTGGATGTTCTGACCGGCAAAGGCAGAAAGCAGGCACAAGCAGCTTCCTTGATGTCAGATGCTGGTGGCAAGTGTTTTCTGTGTATTGACTAATAGAGTCCTTCAAATGATTTTACGAGATGCATACTCAAATGCTCCTTGTTTTTCAGTTAAGAAAACTGAAATATGGCAAAGTTAATAACTTAACTGAACTACATAGCTAGAAAACAGTAGGGCCCAAATTAGAATTATATCATGCGACCTTCAGGCCTGTGAATTGTTACAGCACTGGATTTCTCACAGATTAAAGATGTCAGTATAGTATTTGTTTCTTGTGCTTTCATCCTTTCTTTCCCTGTGGCTAGGAATTACTTCAATGTTCTCTTGAGAATGCAGCTCAGCATGTGGGACAAGGGGTGACTATAGTTTAGATTTTCCTTTTTAGCAAATCAGAGTAAGGCTTCTCATATATTTCCAGCTCTCACAACCTCCTAACCCAACCAGAGAGACAGCCTGAGACTTCCAGTGCATACTGCAAAACTTCCTTTATGTTTCTCTTACCTGTAAAATCATACTCTAACATTTTATTTCATAATAGACTCATGAATCTCTGTAAATATGAATAATGGACTCAATGGTTACTTTCCTAATTTTTACATGTATGAATAATCTGAAGATCATATTAAAATGAAAGTTCCACTTCCCTATATCTGGACTGAGAGTTTGAGATGCTGAATCTTGAAAAATAAACGAAAAACCCTAGGTTTGTGCTTCTCAACCTTCCTAATGCTGCAACCCTTTAATATAGTTTCTCATGTTGTGCTGACCCCCAACCATAAAATTATTTTTGTTGCTATTTCATACCATAATTTTGGTATTGTTATGAATTTTAATGTAAATACCTGATATGCAGGGTACCCTATATGTGATCCCTATGAAAGGACCGTTTGATCCCTAAAGGGGTTGTGACCCAAAGGTTGAGAATCACTGCCCTAGATGAAAGCAAAGCTGTTGGTATATGCAAACTTTGAAAGGCAAGGGTTGAAATTATAGACTAGGAATAACACCTGACTTCGCAATTTAAGGTACTGCATAGATATTCTTCACACACTAAGAGACTACAGATGCAAGCCCAGACTACTATACCCAGCAAAGCTTTCAGTCACCATCGATGGAGAAAACAAGATATTCCATGACGGAACCAGGTTTAAATAATATCTATCCACAAATCCAGCCCCACAGAAAGCACTAGAAGAAAAACTCCAACCCAAGAAAGTTAGCTGCACCCACAAAAACACAGGCAATAGATACTCTGACACCACCAAATCCCAAATAAGGAAAACACATACACACACTATCACCTAAAGGTAACAGTAATTAACCATCACTGGTCATTAATAGTCCTAATATCAATGGTTTCAAATCGCCTTTAAAAAGCACAGGCTAACAGAAAAACAGAATCCGTCCTTCTACTGCATACAAGAAATAGTACTCAACTTCAAAGGCAGACATTAACTCAGAGTAAAGGGTTAGGAAAAGTTTTTCCAATCAAATTGCCCTAAGAAATAAGCTAGTGTCGCTATCTTAATATCTAGAAAAATCTATTTCAACCTAAGGGTAGTCAAAAGAGATGAAGAAGGACCTTTCATATTCATCACAGGAAAAATCCATCAAGATCAAGTCTTAATTCTGAACATCTATGCCTCAACTACAAGAGCACCAACATGTATAAAAGAAACATTACTAAAGCTTAAATTGCACATCAAACACCACACACTTAGAGTGGGAGACTTAAACACCTTACTTTCACCAAATGAACAGGTCTGGCAGACAGAAAATTGACAGAAAATAAGGGAACTAACAGATGTTATGACTCAAAAGGACTTAACATACGTCTATAGAGCATCCCACCCAAACACAAAAGAATATTCTTTCTTCTTAGTACCTTATAAACCTTCTCTAAAATTGACCACATACTCACTCACAAAGCAAATCTCAACAGATACAAAAAATTGGAATAACCACCTGTATATTATCAGATCACCATGCCTTAAAGTTAGAATTCAACAACAACACAAATTACAGAAAGCCTACAAACTCACGGAAACTGAATAATGCTCAACTGAATCACCCCTGGGTCAAGGAAGAAATAAAGAAAAAAATTAAAGACATCCTTGAATTTAATGAAAATGAATGTACAACATGCCCAAACTTATGAGACACAATGAAAGCAGCACCAAATGCCTACAAAAGAAAGTGGAGAAATCTCACACTGCAACTTAGCAGCACAACTGAAAGAACACCATTTATTGGTGATGCTTTCTTCTTTCCATTTTATATTTTTCTAGAAAAGGAAGCAAACTTACCCAGGAGAAGTAGATGCCAGGAAATAATCAGACTGAGGGCTAAAATCAATAAAGTAGAACTCAAAGAGAACAATACAAAGAATCAGTGAAACAAAGAGCTGGTTCTTTGAGAAAATCAACAAGATAGACAACCATTTATCCAAACTAACCAAAAGGCAGAGAGAAAATAGACAAATTGACAAAATCAGAAATGAAAAGGGGGCAATAACAATAAACACTGAGGAAATCCAGAGAATCAAGAGTTCATACTTCAAAAATGAAAATCTGTCAATATTCACCATATAAATCCACCGTATAAACAAACTGAAAGTAATAAAAACCACTTGATCATCTCGTTAGATGTTGAGAAAACCTTCAACAAGATCCAACACTTCTTCATGATAAAGGTCTTGGAGATATCACAGATACAAGGAACATACCTAAACATAATAAAAACAATTTACAGCAAGCCAACAGCCATTACCAAATTAAACGGAGAAAAACAAAACAATTCCACTAAAATCAGGAAGAAGACAAGGCTGTCCACTCTCTCTGTATCTATTAAATATAGTACTCAAAGTTCTAGCTAGAGCAATAAGACAACAAAAGGAGATCAAGGGAATACAAATTGGAAAGGAAGAGTGAAACTTTAACTATTTGCAGATGATATGATAGTATGCATAAGTGACTCCAAAAATTCTACCATAAAACTAGTACAGCTGATAAACATCTTCAGTAATGTGGCAGGATACCAGATCAACTAAAAAAAAATCAGTGGACCTCTGTTACACAAATGATAAACGGACTGAAAGGAAATAAGGGAAACTTACCCTTTACAATAGCCACAAATAATATAAAATATTCTGGGGTAACTCTAACCAAACAAGTAAAAGATCTGTATGTCAAGAATTCTAAATCTCTAAAGAAAGAAGTTGAAGAAGATGTCAGAAAACAGAAAGATCTCCCATGTTCTTGGATAGGTATGATCTACATAGCAAAAATGGCAATCTTACCAAAAGCAATCTACAGATTCAATGTAATACCTATTAAATCCCAGCACAATTCTTCACAGACATTGGAAGAATAATACTAAATTTCTTGTGTAAAATCAAAAAACCCAGGATAGATAAAACAACCCTCTACAATAAAGGAACATCTGGAGTCATCAGCATCCTTGACTTCAAGCTCTATTATAGAACTACAGTAACAAGAACAGCTTGGTATCGACATAAAAACAGATGGGTGGACCAATGGAATTGAATCAAAGACCCTGATATTAACCTATACACCTATAAACACCTGATATTTGACAAAGAAAGTAAAAATATAAAATGGAAAGAAGAAACCATCAACAACAAATGGTGTTGGATTAACTGGATGTCAACATGTAGAAAATTGCAAATAGATCCATTTCTATCGCCATGCACAAAAAATCAAGTACAAATGGATCAAAGACCTCAATACAAATCTTGTTATACTAAACCTGCTAGAAGAGGAAGTGGGAAGTAGCCTAGAACTCATTGGCACCGGAGACTACTTCCTAAATATAACACCAGTAGCACAGACACTTAGAGCAACAATCAATAAATTGCCAAACTTCTGTAAGGCAAAGGACACCGTGAATAAGATGAAATAACAGTCTACAGAATGGGAAAAGATCTTCATCAACCCCAGAGTACCGATCTCAAAAATATATAAAGAAGTCAAGAAACTAGACATCAAAATACCAAATAATACAATTAAAAATGGGGTACACAGCTAAACGGACAATTTTCAATAGAAGAATCTCAAATGGTCAAAAGACATTTAAGGAATTTCTCAGCATCCTTAATCATCAGGGAAATGCAAATCAAAATGACTCTGAAATACCATCTTACACCTGTCAGAATGGCTAAGATAAAAAATATCAAGGACAGCTTATTTTGGAGAGGATTTGGACTAAAGGGAACACTCCCCCATTTCTGGTGGAAGTGCAAACCTGAACAGCTACTTTGGAAATCAATATGATGGTTTCTCAGAAAATTGGGAATCAATCTACCTAAAGACCCAGCGATACCACTCTTGGGCAAATAACCAAAGGATGCTCACTCATACCACAAGGACACTTACTCAATAATGGTCATGGCAGCCTTATTCATAATAACCAGAACCTGGAAACAACCTAGATTCCCCTCAGCTGAAGAATGAATAAAGAAAATGTGATACGTTGAAACAATGGTATTTTACTCAGATGTAAAAAAAAATGGCTTCACAAAATTTGCAGGCAGATGGATGGAACTTGGAAAAAACATTCTGAATGAGGTAATCCAGTCTCAGAAAGACAAATATCATATGTACTCAATTGTAAACGGATACTATATGCAAAGCAAAGGATAACCAGACTACAGTCCACAGCTCCAGAGAAGCTAGGTAACAAAGAGGTCCCTAAGTGGGATGTAGGGATCTCTCTGGGAAAGGGAATTAGATGAGATCTGGGTAACTGGGAGTGTGAGACGGTGGTAGAGGGGAGGGTGTAGAAAATGAGAACATGAGGGAATAGGGTAGGGATAGAATTGAATGGGAGGGCAGTGAAGAAGATATCTTGATAGAGGGAGTCATTGTGGGGTTAGGGAGAAACCTGGTGCTAAGCCTTGATGCATGGAGGAGGGGCTAGGTCCTGCCTCCACTAAATGTGCCAGTTTTGCTGACTTCACATGGGAGGCCTTACCCTTTGGGAGGTGGATGGAGGTAAGCTGGGGTGTGGGAGAAGGAGGTGGTGGGGGTGGGTGGGAGGGAGAACTATGGCTGGAATGTAAAACAAACAAACAAAAAGACTAGTCACCTGGAAAAAATATGGACTAGTTTATGTGCTTGCCTTCTATGCTCCCATCTTTATCTTCCAATAAACTTAACACCTGGAGATGATATGCCATACTGGATCTTGGCTTTGTTCATATCCCAGGAAATAACTTTCCAGAGATAGATATTTTCACCTCCAAAATATTTGCAACTAAATAAACTTCCCTGGACTTGTTGTATTTCATTCTTTGTTCTTTTGTTGAACAGCTTTTCAGACTTTCTATCTATACTGAGCATTAACAAAATAAAAAAACCCAGCAGTGGAAGAAATACATTCATTTAGCAATTACAAGAAATTTACCAAGGATGTCTTTCACTACATTACAGTCTCTTTTCTATTTGAGGAACCAGGGCATCTTTTAGTCCCAGAAATTGCTTCTTCTAAACAATTTATTCTTTTTTGTCTTACCATAGCTGGTATTTTTTTAGTTCATTACATTCTTTCTTTAATTCAACATCCATTCCACATATACTTACTAAACCCCTGCTAGGTTCCACACACTAACCTAATTAGGTCCTGGGGAACATCAAGAAACAAAATGTACACATGTCCTTGTTCTCCTGTGTCACTTTGCTTTGATTGTTAGGACATACAGGTCTACATTTGAGGCTCCACCACTTTGACACATTGTAAGGCCATATGAAATACAATTCTGCTTTGAATTTGGCTACCAAAAATTCACTAATTTTAGACATCTCTTTACCTGAATTTTTAATTTTTTGTTTCTTTCTAGATAACATGTACTCTTATTTTTATTAATTCTCTCAAATTCTTTATGGGACAAAGCAGGATATAGTTATTTATTAGCAAAATAACAAAAAATACAAACAAGTATGGAGAATCTTAACTTGTTTCTATATGAAATTCTAGAACTGGGGAATTGCCTGAACCCAAAGTAGTTTCAAATGCTCTGGCCCATCATATGTACAGGTTATATTTATACCCAGAGAAAAGGAAGTAGCACGTAGAAAATGGAAGTAAAGTAAAAAGACAGATGAATTGGTTAAAGCTAGGCATTTGAACATAGTTTGAACAGTTGGCTGCTTGTGATTGACTGGAGTTTGGCTGCTGTAATTGGCTGAGACTCAGATATTTGTTACAAAGATACATTCCTAAGCTAGATCTTCAGTTTGTTTATGTGCTAAATTAGATTGTAGCTCCTTATATAAGGGTGTCCACAGAGGCTTCCTCACAGTAAATTTGGTTTGAGTCAACACAAACTGGAACAATGCCAATGGAGTCAGGCTATAAGGGAGTAAACCTTTTCCTAATATGCAAACAGTGTAAGATTCTGAGAATAAATAGCTCACCCTATAATGCAATGCCTTTTTCTCATACTGAAATTCTCTATTCACCTTGTTTGCTCAATTCTGACATGGCACTTCCGGATGTACAGTACATTTGTTCTAACTCACCAATCAAGCAGCTTCTGGCAAAACTGATTGTACAGAATTATACTATTCAAATCTTCTCTACACAACAAGGACTCCTCTTTTTCTCATGTCCTTGGTATCTAGTAGGGAAGAGAAATTCCTTCAACCAGATGATGGCTCTGGGAGATCCTACAAGTCAGTGAGTGTGGTGAAAAGAGAGAGAAATTTCTGCCTGAAAAACAGCCTCCAGGGCAAATCTCACACCTGGTCCAGGTTTTGTGATACTCATTCAAATAGACACTCCTGTTTTGTCTTTCTTTTCTTTTTTTTCTCTAGCTTGTCTTGATCCAATTCATGATTTTCTTCAGATGAATAAAATACTCCTGTATTTATAGTCGATGTTGTAAACCAGCCAGCCATGATTTTTTTATATCATAAACAGCTGCTCTCAAATGGCAGAGAGTAAAAAAAGGCCAATTTGTATTTTTACAGCCAGACATGAAACAAGCTTTTAATAATTTGGAAAGCATGAGCCACCACTTGTGATTCTCAGGATGCTAATTTTTAAACGAGCACCGAAAGATTGCTGGCACTACAATTAATAAAGGCCTGAAAGGTAGTCCCATTGTAGCCACTTACTTGAAAACAGGAAATTTCAAAGAATTAATTGATTTTAACTTCAATATGAAATATTGGCACTTGCGATGACACTAGCCTGTGAACAGATAGAGGCAGCATTTATGACCTTTTTAACTATGTTCTGTTCACTGAAAAATGACAACTATGCTAAAGAAATACTTTCTTCCTTGCTGCCAGCTTCTCCCAGTGAGAGCTTTTAGCAAAGGGCAGGAAAGTCCTGCCAATATATAACAAAAATTTACTGTCTTCGCAATCATTTTCTAGTCTCGCCTCTCCGCTACAGGAACACAGAGAGTAGAATAGATGAAACTAATGTGCTTTGCTCAGCACCAAGGACATGTTATCACTCAAATCTTGTGACTGAGGGAGAAATTAGTCTGTGAGAAATACACAGAAAGAAAATGGGGTCATCTCTGACATGGTCCTTGGTTGTTTGCTGTTCTCATTGTTGTTATTCCAATTACCTATTAATAATGGCTGTCAGAACGTATTTTTTTCCAGTGGCACAGAAGTCAGAATTATTTTAATATTCTGAGGGTGCTGAAAGATAGATGCAAACCCTGAGTTGGAAAGCACTTAGACGGAAATATTTTTGTATTCCTTCCAAGGGACTGAATACTCCTGCCTGTCTAAAAGACCAGCATACATCAGACTCACATGCATGTCAACACATGGCCCTGAAGTATAGCTATGAATGTGGCTCAACATAAAATTATAAACTTACTTAAAACATAATGAAGCCTTTTTTGGTGATATTTTGTAACTGTTTTAGGTGGTTCTCAAGCTTGACCTCTGAGGATGATAGCGTGGTGGTGTTACAATGCTGAAAGTTTGGACATGCCTGCAAGAATGTGTGTCCAGGTCCTTGAATTGAGAAAAGAAAAGAGCCAGAGCCAGAAAGAGCTTAACTGGAATGAAAAGCATTTTCCTGGACTCTGCTCTCCTGAGTTAATCAGGCTCAGATTAAGAAGCTTAAGGAGCTTGTTGAGATTGGGAGGGGTGTTCTTTGGTCATTTTAAGTCTTTCTAGCCAGGCTGTATCCAGAGGAGTGCTTTCTGGTTTCTGGTCCAGGAGCATTGCAATCTGAATGAAAATAACTGGCTGCCATTCCTATGAGGAACTTTAATGATCCAACAGTAAACAGCAGGATGTATGGACCCAGATTTCTCTGAATTAGTGGTTTTGAAATTACAGTTACAGTTCACGAAGTTTTTCTTACAAATTTTAGCTATTAGATTTGTTGTAAGGAAAAGGAACAGCAACAGCTCACTCACCTATTTCAAAGAACCCCAGCTTTTCTACTTCTCTCATTTAAATCTATAAGGAAAATAATTTGTATGGGAGGAGGACCAGAAAAAGAAGTATATTTCCTTCTAATAAGCATACAGTTTCAAAATGTAGCCCAAGTTTTCCTTTTTCTACCCATTGCTTGGGGCCTAACAACCACCAACAGTTTAGTATTGTCGCTCCCAAGCCCTTACCTCTGTAATCACACCATTTATTATGTTGCAGATTTCCATAACTTCCTGTAACACATGTCCCAGGCCCATGAGGGCATACTCAGACTTCCTGCAAGGAAGGCATGTGCAGAAGTGAATGGCAATGCTCTAATGATGGGTAGTGTGGCGTCTACACTGGGTCGGCCATTTTGACCAGTGTGATTAAAGCCTCTACCTATATTCTATAAGGCGACTATAATCCTCTCTCTTTAGAGATGAGGAAACAGGCTCAAGGGGCTTTAGTTCAACACTTTCTATAGTTTGGATCTAAGTATACAGACCTCTTAACCTATGGTGTTTCTTGTTATTCCAAACTTCTTTTTGTTCCAGACTAATAATATAATTTCCCATTTTGCAGATGGCAGTGCAAAGGCTAGAATGATATTTAAATTTTGAGACAACCATAGTTATCATTTTCATGTTGGTAACCCTAAAAATATGTTCACAGCACCAATGCAAGACATAAACAGTGACTCAAGGCAGACAATCTTGCAGAACCTGTAATGGACTTTTTATAAGAAGCTCCAACCGAACTGTTGTTCTTATGAAACCTTGAACTGTTGTTCTTATGAAACCTTACCCTTGAAAGGTGTAAAAAAAAGATACTTGACAAATTTCAATTACGATAAAATGTCTCTATGCTTTCCACTATCTTTTCTTTCATGTCTCATGGATATGTGCTCTTTAGTAAAGATTTCTCAGAGACTCAACAATACCTGCTCTCAATTGATGTGATGTACTTACAAAACTGGGAAATTTCACCCATGTTTCATCCATATATTTTAACATTCTCATGCTATCCTCCAATAAAGCTTCCCAGAAGCAATGTTCTCAAAACCAATCCTGTGCTTCTCATAAAGAATGATTTGAGCAGATGTTTCTTTGGGATGGTGAGCTTCTTCCCAGTGTGGTATTGCCAATGCGATTGTGGGATGCTGATCATCGGTACCCTGAAACCATTCTTTCCCCTATTTTGTAACACTGACTCATTACTGCAGCAGTGTGCAATCCTGATTTCCCTCTTGTGCTATACAGGCATGGCAGCATGGCACACAATGCAAGTAATTTGCCTCAAGAGATGTGTTTCTATGCCATTTGTGGGACCATAGTTTTAGGAGAGTGAAAATCCACCAAGTAGTCTTCAAGGAAGATACTCCTGATTCCCCAGAGTGAACTGGATAAGGATAAGAACACTTTTTCTTTTGCTTGGAAAAGTATGTCTTGGAAGAACCCCATATTTCTGCATACCTTATAAGAAATTTAGGGCAGGACAAAAGATTATGGGAAAGGCCAATTGCTGGTCCCCCAAATCTAAGTTTTTTCTCTTCCTTAGAAATACAGTTAGGCCAGACATGTTGAGCTCCTCCTGACATGTTCTTACATTTGTTTTTTTTAATATAAAATTTTAAAATTACACTTTCTCCCCTTGTCCCAGGCCCTCCCGCTCCCTCACCACTCCTCCTCCCTCCCCTTGCTTCCCTAAGAGGGGGCAGGATACCCTGTGGGAAGCCCAAGGCCCTTCCCCCTCCATCTCGGCCTAAGAAGGTATGCATCCATATAGATTAGGTTCCCAAAAAGCCAATACATGCAGAAGGGATAGGTCTCAGTGCCATTATCAGTGGTTTCTCAGTCAGCCCCTATGGGGAGCAACTTTCAGAGATTCTGGTTTGGTCATATGCTCATTCAGTCCTGGTCCAGCTGGATTTGATGAGCTCCCAATAGATCAGGCACACGGTCTTAGTTGATGGACCAGTCCTTTGCAGTCCTGACTTCCTTGCTCATCTTCTCCCCACTTCTGCTCTTCGACTGGACCTTGGGAGCTCAGTCCGTTTTCTGATATGATTGTGGGACTCTGACTCTATCTCCATCCATTAGGTGAAATTTCTATGGTGATGATCAAGATATTCATCAATGTGATTATGGGACAAGGCT